>OW679202.1:31107900-31210127 GCA_940337035.1 Agriotes lineatus | reverse complement strand
ATTTTTCTTTTACTCAAACTTCAAATTCAATCCCTCTGAAATCTGCTTTGCTTATGCTTGCCTTTGTCCCTCTAGTTATGCTTCTTGCATCTCATTTGCAATGCATTTAATAACTTCAACTACTGTTTAAAGTGCAATTAGATAAAATATTTCAACTCTGTGCTTTAACTGACTTTGTTCAATATTTTTCTTTGTATACAGAGCTAAATTGTGAGCTTTAAACCATCTCAATATATTCGAGACATTTAGAAATATAGTAAATTTGGATAAGTTAGTGTAATCGTTAGATCATGAACTTATCGTAGTTTAAATTCTTCGTATTTGGCAGTGCAGTGGCTCAACGGCGAATTTCTTTCTGAAAGTGAGAATCTGTGGCGAAATATTTGCACCATTCAAGGCTCCATCTGTCTCCATTATTGAATTCGTTGGAAGTCAATGCACTACGAATTCGGTCTGAGAAAGGCATTTGGAATATTTATCTTAGCTGTTAGTTTAAACTGTAAAACAAATAGTTCGCCTTTGTGGAATTTACAAAGCGGGAAATATTAACGTACGCACACATATCGATCGGCAGGATTGTTGTTACTGTTGCAGGCAAGTGGTCGGTTCGATCCGCAATAATTAATCTCAAAGAGAACCGTTGTGATAGATTGATTTAATCCGAGCTAATTGAAAACGATTAGGTATCAAAGAAGCTTAAAAGATT
Source organism: Agriotes lineatus (assembly GCA_940337035.1). Lineage (NCBI taxonomy): Eukaryota > Metazoa > Arthropoda > Insecta > Coleoptera > Elateridae > Agriotes > Agriotes lineatus. The sequence goes on along the minus strand of OW679202.1, from coordinate 31,209,421 downwards.
GATTCGCCGTTGCTTTCGGCGGTTCAATCGATTCGAGTCGTTGGCAAATTATGAGCTATCGGTTTCTCATTACCTATACATTCGCGGTCGATTTTGCATTTTTCCCGCGGGAGGGGTGGCGTCCTCTGTGCAGGTGCCCCCCAAATATATGTCGGGGCATCATCTCGTAGGTTACCGCGGTCGGGCATATATCAGCGGCGAATTATGCTTATTTCAATACGCCAATGCGAAATCGGACCAGCAAATATATCGCGAAACTCGCAATTGAAGTTGTCTACCCCGAACTCAGCCACGATTTACTCCAGCCCGTGTCTATATAATTTAGTTCGCTAGATTATCCTGGTCCTGGGTGTTCGTTACGCGGCAGTCGCCTGACTGATTTCGACACAGGAATGTTTTACAAAAGTTTGCGCCTCCCGCTAACGAAACCTGGTCCCTTTTAAGTAGTTTTTACGTTTACTTAGGGTGTTTATTAGAAGCGGTTTAATTTGTTTGTGGATAATTAGCCTGTTAGTATAACGTTAAATATGCACACGCAGCTACGCAAACGGTTTGAAATTTATAGGGCTGCATAAAATTACCTTTTCTGCGAATCTTTTCCAAGTCGTTCATCATTTTTTCCGCCTAATTGCGTTTGCTCCTGTTGTAAAATATGGCGCAAGTAAAACGTACGATTTGTTTATTAAATTTAACCTGGTAAATGTTGCTTACTTCCGCTTGTTATTTTCAATTTCGCCTTAATTATTTGCGAAATAATTATTAAGCGTAATTCGGGGTTTCATATTTCTAAAGCTGCAATGCAGTATTATTATTTCGTAGCACAGCGAGGACTGTAATTATAAGAATATCAGAATACATGTCAGACGAGCATGTGCCGCCATCGCTGCGCCCGGCTTTTCTACATTTTCGAAGTTAAATTGCGCCACTTACACATAGTTTAACGAGTTTCCCCTTTTTCCGCGTCTAATTAAATGAAATAGGGAGAACGCAATACGTGTATAAAATAGTACATTAATATTAACGAACACATAACGGCACTGCGGTGTCAAATTACGCCTCTCCGAGGTCTTAATATTCAGAAAGTTTAAGAAACGCAGAGCCGCTCTGAGCTTCTAAAATACTATTAAAACTATTTGAAATTTAATCGCATATTTCATAATTGGCTCCGCGAACATAAATGTCGCATTTTCGAACTTTACATCCGTCTGCTCGTTATTTTGCCGCCTCTCCGCTGCTCCGGAAATCTCATTTCCGTGTCCAAACTTTGAGATTTCCCTTATTTCTGTAGGAGATAAAGCCGCGCCACATATTTTTTTTAATTTCCAAAAACCAACAGTTCATATCTTTAGGTGTCCGATAATCAAATTTAATTTTTATAAAATTGCAATGTTTAACGAAATTTGTCTCTTTGATGAAATATTGGTTTTAAAGAAAACAAACAGAATTAACACAAATACAAATCAGAACTAAATTGCACTGCTAGTAAAAATGGACTGTAACTGGATAGATGCATTTATATGTATTTTTTACATGTTACATTTAAGCACTTAAGCATATGCTACAGCGAAAACCAAAATTCAGAATGACTAGTCTGAATTTTGATTTTCGCGATTGCAACAAGAAACAGACGATGTACGCGGGTGCGAGGGGAGTTTTAACCAAGTGAATTGGAAGAAGCACCAGGAGTGACTGATGACGTTAACCCAAGCTAGATGTGCGTCTCTGTGCTTTAGTGAAGAAGTGAATTGCTCCTACAAATGTGAATTAGAAGCGGCTTAAAAAAACGTTGCAGTGAATAAGTTCTGCATACCAGTAAAAGTGCAGCAAACAAGTCTTTAGAGCTAAGACAACACATTTTCTGGGTATACATGTAAGTCCACCAATTGTGCTATATTAAAAGCATCCGTTTGGAGACGCCAATTTATTCTGAATTGACAGGTGACTTGGTTACGAGTAGCAATCGGAGATTTCCAGCATCTTTCCAGCCAGGAGCAGGCGATGAAAAGTTGTCGGAAATGTTCTCAGCAACTCGAAAGCAAAGTTGGGAAACGATCGCTTAATTTCAAGTACTGCAGTATGGTAAACTGGAAATACATAGTTTACTATTTTCATACGCCTAAAGTACGCTTTTTTCCTATAAAAGTTTTGAAGGTTACTTGGATTTTTTTTTTAAATATATGTTGCTAGAATTTGTTTTAGTAACTTTTTAGAACAAAAATTGGTGGGAAACTTAAAATCTGGCATTAAAAGAGTTTTGTTTTTTAGATAACACAGCATGATCGATACAATAGGGAGCCTCTTTGCTATGTTTATAAAAAACACATTATTCTTTTATATTAAATAAATAGGAATTTTATAAATAGTAAATATGTAATCTAAAAATTAAACCTCTTTTATATAGCCAGCGTGCAAAACTGTAAAACGGTCTCTTTCACTTTTTACTTTAATGTTAAATGGTCTTATCATCTTCCTGAATCCATCTACGAATTTCTGATCCATTTTTATAACTGCATGTCTCATCCAAAAAGACAAAATGTACCACCTCTCCAAATTTTTTTTATTGAAGGTATCGTTTTAAAAATATGATTTTTAAAGCTGCAACGTAAGATTTTTGGCATCAATATTTTTCTTGTGTCAATTTTTGTAAATTTGAAACCCATATCCCGAATAATCTTGTGTAGCAAACTTCTTGACCCCGTAAATTCTAATTCGGTTTTTGCATAATATAGAAGATCATTAAGTTTAGAATGCGTTCCTGCTTCTATTTTTCTGAAAATTATCGCCGCCAATTTTTCTCTAAAGTAAAAGTTTCACCACCAAATGCTCTTTTGCTTTTTGCCGGTTTTTGAATCACGTAAATTGTCCTTATTTTTAAACACATTATAAATTGCCGTTCTACTGCTCTATAAATTAAAATTGTTTAACAAAGTTCAAAAAATTAAAAGTATGTACATCAAAAGCTCTTGCTAATCTTTCGTAAAATTCTTCTTCTGGTATGTTAGGCTGCAGATCCAACAGTTCCTCTGCACTCTTCAGAATTGCTTTTTTTACATTTAATTTAAAGATTCTGTTTTTACGCGTATTTATTTTCAAAAAATAAAATCTGACAATTTAATTTTAAATGTCAAAATGACACAAGCAGTTTACAGAAAAACAGGGCAAGCAGGAATGATTTCCCAATTAAGAAAATACAATTACAAAATTGTTGGGTCATCATACATATACTAAACTCAATCGTGGAACACGCTTATATATTGCTATGATTGAGTCGCTTGTTACTGTGCAAGTAATTAAAATTGAAAATTGTTTGCCTTGCTAAATAAACATGCCATTTATACCTAAGAATTTATTTTGATAGCTGCCTTAGGCACTAATAAATTATTTATTACTAGCACACACAGCAAAGTTTCCATAAACAAGCAACTGTATAAGACACTTATCCAGGCTTCAAAAGAAAAATATAATACATACAATCAGTCAGGTTTCATGGATTCATGGAAGCACATTGTTTAAATTAAGTGAGTGTCAAATACGAGAAAGCTTTGTTTTAATTATTAACCTTTCTAACTCCCGTTCTTGCTAGTTTGATATGATTGTAGAGATCAACAATTACAATAAATTATTTCTCGAGCTGAAATGAGCACATAACACACAATAAACACGCTAATCTTGTTCGCTCTCCGCTACTGGTTTATGATCCGCTCCCGCAGAAATCTGGAACTGGTTGATATATGTGTTGCACAATGTCCGCTGCTGAAATTCGCCTTTGTACCAAATCCTTGCAAAAAACTGCTTAAATTGCTCCAAAAAGACCAAACCGGCCATCAAACTTGGATATAAAACACCATAAACAATTAACAACGGTTTGTTTTCACGTAAGTAATAAATTGACGAAAAAACTACAAATATGTCATAAAACAAACAAGTTAATCTGAAATTTGTACTCGCCATGGACAAAGGTTTCACGTTGAATCAAATTGGAGAAGTCCTCGAAACTTCCGTTTTATATATACCCTCAGAAAAAAAAATACAGGCCGAGATTGGTTTAAATTTACACAATTTTAACAATTGTTCGACGATTAGTAAATTTTTATTAACAAAAGCTTATCGCAATATGGGAAAGATGCATCAATTAGCTACGTAAAATTCTTAAATCTAACTGTAAAATTAATTTCACCACCGTTTTCAGCGCATACCGAAGCCCATGTGTACCAAAAATCGCATCTGTCCGTAACCGTGTCATAATAACCGTTTTTACTACGACTAGCGCTCTGCCCCACGTTAAAACTCAGATGTTGTGCAGGAAAAGTGTAGCCATACCCTTGTTGCATTTGTGGGAGTGTTATCTTCAAAAGCGTAGATTTTCCCACAAAGTTTGTATACACGGCCTAATGTGATCCTGCGACCTACGCTCTTGTTTAAAACCACAGAGTCCACCCGTTCTGCCAGTGTACGAAGGCCCCAAGAATGTTCATGAACACCTCCTTCCAGTGTGTATTTGGCCTGTAGCTTGCTCGGGCCCCTCAATGTAGTATATGCACTGCCCGATTTCAGTTGTCATGGCCCTGCATCCCTGGTATGTAAGCTCTCGTGTATACCACAGTTGTGGCCCCAAACTTTGAGTTGGCGACGATTGACCTCCAGGGGAACTCGGATCATTTTTGATTTCAGCCGTCAACGGATAGTGACGGCCACATGTGCTTTACAGTGCTCCGAGGGTACCTTTTCTGGTGTTGTAACCCAGTCTTATGCATTTTTTAAATTGTAATTATACTGTACATTACTTCTTTATAAAAAACTTTATCGCGCACTGAGTCAGACACCAATTCGCAAAAAACTTTGACCAAATATGGTATTTTGTACTCCCTAGAACTAACAGAACTAACATAAGTGGTCCTATTCGTCTTGCTGGCTCTTTGTGTGACAAAGTTTGGTATTGCCAAATATAACCTTAAATTCTTCCGGAAACCATGAAAATTCCTTCGAAACGCAATTGATGTTGTGTGGGGTGCAATTTGCATGCTTTTATCTTGAATTACTAATAGTAATAGTTAATAGTTCATTAAGAAGAAGAATCTACTAAATCTTACTTATGCCCTAAATTTGATGATATACAATAAATCAGTAAATCCTTCGGCAAGGAAATCTCTGTGTGTTGTGAGTTACTCACTGCCTTCAGTTGCAAGAATGTTTAATGTACAAATGAATGTCTCAGCACTATTTATCGTCCGATTCATAAAAAAGGTCCCAGCTTATACAGCTTCTATTATAAAGAGAAGTTATTATATTCATAAATGGCGTTATGAAGGCTATACTTTCACAATATAGGTTTCTCAGTATCGTTCAACTGTTTTCAAGGTTGGTGTTCTACTTTTGTATTTTAAATACAACGCTCGGTGTATTTTTGTATTTTCTGGTAGATTTTCAAGTTATCTTTCTAGTGATACCATATAAGTATACTTTTGATACATAGGATAACGATTTTATTTAAAACACTTAAGATCTGGTAACCATGATTAAATACAAATATGTTAATTCATATTATCTGTATCTAGATAAAATAAAGCAAATTTGTTGTGATTTGGCATATCTATTTTATATGCTATATTAGATGACGATAAAAGAAGTATGGGTAGGGTAGTTTATGTAAGGGTGAGGAGATGTTTTTTAACATGACTTTTTACAGTCAAAATTTTAGTGAATTCTGGTTAAATATTTAAAAAGGTGAGACTGTTCTACATAAAGAAGGAACTCTTCTTTGAAATGGCTGACAGCAAAATATTTCTAACAAAACGAACTGAAGATTGAAGGGCGAAGGATTGCGTTCCCGAAGTAGCGAATTACAAATCTTAGGTTCGATGACATTCGTTGTCCGCAGAACAACTACAGAATCTTTAGGGGGTCGCCCAGCGACAATGGTTTAATAAGAAGAAGGGAGCCAAAAACCATTCCTGCTACAAGGGTGCTTACAAATAGATTCCCTACGTTAATCAACGTGACATGATGATTTTATAGCACACCTTTAGGTGGCGATCGGCCCCAATAGTGATGGCGAGTTAATACTTTGATTTTATCGATTTTATATAGGCACAGGAAGACTAACCGTTTCCAGACAGCAACGCCCGAAGACTCGCTATATTCTTAAGTTAAACACGCACGGGGCCCAACACGAATGAAATGCAAAATTGGGATTTTCAAAATACACCAAAAGTAAATGGACAACATGCTCCAGACACAGGCGGTTATTATCGTTGTATTTGAAAGAAAGGAGCTTAGGTACCTACCAAAACAGGCAATTTGCGAAAAGGGTAAAAACACCATTCGAAAATATGAGCATTAATGATGATGAAATGTCTGTTATCGTATTAGAAACTTGTAACATGATTTTAAATTGTAATTTTTTATTTAATACAGGTCAATTAAAAAAATGTTACGTTTCTGGATGAAATAAATGTGTACAATTAGAGTTATATTTACTGGAAGTTTAGTTAAAGTTACGCGTTTATTGGTTATAAATTTTCTTTTTCAAAATAAATAACTGGTACAGTTCTAGTTATTACAATTAATTAAATCTACACATCCAAAGTATTTTGCTCGTTTTCCCAATCACATCATGTTTTATTACGTTTACTATATGAAATATAAATCAACAAGTTCATGATTCGACAAACATTGAATACTGTAGTATAGGTAGTGAGCAGTTTTTAAATTCTTTTGTATGAAATCAAATAAATGAAATACAATTTTGTAGAGTGTGCAAACCGGTGTTTTTTCATTTTTTTGTCACTTTCGACTTCAAAGTGGTATATATTATGTACTTCAATATTTGTTTTAAAGGGAGTATAGCTTTTTCATGTCTATATATTTTTCAAAATATCAATTCATATTTTGTTAACTTTCACAACTGAATCCTTAGAATTCCATCGTGCGATGACATTTCATTTAGATCTTAATCTACCAGGAAACGGTTTGCAAATCACTTTGATAGTTTTTAACACATCAGCAACTTTTGCCAAACCTTAGTAAATCAAAGGTGCATACCTAATTTTATTCCTAGTGTGCAACTGGCATAGTTTGCAACTTAGAGATCTTGACCAGAATTCAAAGATACAAGCTGCATCAGCAAACCGTGAACAGGGCGGATTATCTCCATCCACTGCACTTGATATTTCACTGCTAAATAGTTCGGCCACACTTTGGCCATTTAGCTTTATCTTCGGGCCGAATTAAATGTGTTTACTCTTGACAACCTAATCTGTAAATTGCTAATTATTTAAATCGCCTGTTGGATTAGCCGCGCAGTCCAAAACTTTAACTTGTCCAATAAAGCCTCTTAGGAATATGTGCATAAACTAAGTGCTTAACGGCGCTCCTATTAAGATTTTAATAAGCTCTTATCTGATTACACAACTATTCGGTTTTGTTCTAAAGTGAATTACAATAAACCCCAAGTAAAACTTTCCGAATAAAAATAGAGAGAAGGAGTACTGCAACAAGCTCTTGTAAATAGCTAAAAATTAGGTTAATTATTAACTCTTTATGTACTTTAATGAAAATCGAAAGCTCAAAGTGCCTAGTAATTTATTCTGATAGCACTAATTAGAAAGCCATTTTTGTATATACGCTCACGGTTATTTTTAGTTTATGTGGGTGTTCTTCGTTTATGCTTATATTTTAAGTTTTTATGCCTGAACATAACTTTTAAAATTAATTGTATTATTCTTATTTTTCTTTGGGAGTTTTCATGTGATTTCGTCTTTTGGCAATTTTCATATTCTGCTATCGAATATTAAAAATCGATTTGTAGGGATTATCTTGCCGCATAAAGAATTTTGAGAATTCCACAGCCAAACTAAAGCGTTAGATAGTTTTATACAAATGAAATTTATCAAGTCGAGCAGGAGTTTGCTAAAAATAAAATTAATACTGTAGATATAGGGAACTATACAGTAACAAAATTGTGCGAGACGTTGACATGGAAAATAAACTTTACCGCAACTGTTGTTTCTTACACAGCTTCACCCCAATATTGGTTTTGGCTTAGCATTTTACAAAGTCTTGTAATGGATTCCAACATCCCACTCAATATTTGAAGAATTTTTGCACGAGCATACCAAAAGTATTTATTTTTGCTTGGGAAATGTTCGACAAGGCAGTGTTTTGTTCACATCAATAAATTCAGACGTTTGGGCTGCACTGATAAATTTGACATTATTACATGACATACGTGTAAGAAATGTAATTTAAACTGGAATTGTTGGTAAATTGAGTAATTTTTATTCAGACGAATAGGTAATTTCGAGTTCATTTATATTTTTATAAATATTATTGGATAATAAAACGCACATGAATGTGAAAAAGAAAACATAACGCTATTAGTGAAGTTAAGTAGGCGCCTTGGTGGGCGAGTGGCGTCCGCCGCTGCAGTCGCTGCGAATTTCGAAGCATTCCAGAGAGACTTCGACTCTCGGCCCGAGCGTTCCAATTTTGCTAAGTTAAGGTTAGTGCAGGGCCGGACTGGCCCATCGGGACACCGGGAGATTTCCCGGTGGCCTGCCCCGGGCATGCTTACTTTGCCAACCACTCAAGTTGCATGTGAATGAAGCTTTTCGATTTTGAAATATCTTAAAAATCGTTTACGCAGCTGTTTGTGTCAGAATCATCTAGACGCTTTCATGATGATGAAGCGTGAAAGAGATATTATAAGTGATTTGGACAATGCAAAAATAATAAATTTGATTGCTGAGAAGAGCAAACTTCTAAAAAGGTATATTCTTTTAAATACATACTAATATTATGTATTGCGATTGAGCCAATATTTTTTTATAGTGAGTCATTCACATATGGTCGTTTTTAAATACGTGTTTTGTGCATAAATACCGAGTTGTATTTTTCACTTTTTCATCTTTGAACTGTAAACAATTTAATCAAAGAGTGAAGAGTTATTGATAAATTTGCTCTGCCGCTGCTCAAGATCGATGTATGGATTTCTCTTCAAATATAATGTTGATGCCCCCGGACCACCTTTCAACCTTATTGGCCAGCCTCGTCATTCTTTTCCCGGCCTGAATTTTTTTGCCAGTCCGGCCCTAGTTTAGTGTAAGTGACGCTCTTACCCCCTGAAGTAATGCGAAAGCGGTTATCGCACGAAGCCATCCTGCATGGCTTCTAAACCCGCTATAACGACCACAGTAGTCATCCGAGCTCTATGGTAGCCGCCTCGTTTCAATTACTAGGAAGACACATTATGCGATAAGTTGTTTACTAAAGTCAATTTAATGTTTGAGTGTTACTTTTTTGACAACTTGTGTCTAGCCAAGTCGCTTTTCTTGCTTATTAATTTAATTATGTTACGTCTTTTATGATTTCGTATAATGCGGTTTCTTATTGTTAAGATAGTAGATGGTTTGTTTTCTTTGATAGCGCACTATGGTGAAAGCTTATTTTGTGAAGCGATAAGATTATTTAATTATGAATGCATCCGTTTTCACAAGGCCTCTGCGATAAGCATACGTAACGTGATTAACGCCAGCTTTGTATTTGAACCTTGATATTCAAACTTTATAACCGTATTTTCTACATATTATTATTAAAACCTTGGTACTTAAGTTTTATTTCTGGCCTCTTCTCTTATTGATCTACTGCTACCTTGTTTTTTAAGATTGGCTTTGTGTGTAAGAGAGAGAGAGAGAGAGAGACCCTGGACGGTAATTGAAGTTTTCTTGAACTGCTTGCTATTATATTAGTACCATTTGTCTAATCCAACTTATGACCATAATCTCCGAGAATTTTTAAATGTGTGGCAAGGGCCCTTACAGAAGAATTTCAACTTCAGGGTCTGCAGGTACGCTGCCAGCTTCCAAAGAAAGAAGACAATGGGCAGCACCGTACAAAAGGCTTTTTGAGTGTTGAATCACCCTCACGGAATGAATTTACTATCGCTTTTTCGTTCGTATTTTTGTATGTACGTACACACATTTGAATATAATATGAATAGAATAGGATACAAATTTAGAACGCTTGCGTTTAGTAACATGCTTCGTATTAATTATTGAATTATTTGTCTGCATTGACATAGAAATAAATTCTCAGAAGCTTCTATTGTATTATCGTTAACCTCATTTCACTTTGCGGTGTAGAGAGAAGCTTATATCTAATGTATATTATTTTAGAAAAGCAAGTTTGTACTATTTTAGATTCATATTTGGAACAATATACAGGTGGATCTCTAGGCCCATCTATTTGAGAAGCGTTTGTACTAGGTATTATCTAGTTCTTTCAGTAGGATTATAGTGTAATGTGACACCTCATATTCTTAATTTCTTTCAATATTATGAGATGTGTTGATTCATACATACTTAAATTTACTAAAATGTTTGTAATATAATATACAGTAGATAATTTTAGATATGGGTGAAGGAACTGCATATTGCTCATTCCTTTTAATAGGACGGGAATATATTTTACTTCATAAGCACCACTTAGCTATGTTTGGCATTTATATCAGCTTCCATCTACCGTAGATAATTCTGTAAGGGTCAGTTGCACTAGAAACTCTATACTCTTTCAATGAATAAAAATTAATTTTTCGCAATAGCAGAGAATAAAATGCCTTAAGATGATTTTATATGGGTGGTATTGCACAGAAGGCCCCATGTCCTTTATTTCCTATACCAGGACGAAAATATATGTTGGAATACATTAAATTTTGTACCTTGTTATTTACTATAGCGATATGAAGCATACAAAGCGTTCAGGATATTCTAATTTCGTAGCTATCGACTATAGTAACATCGTAAGATTAAAAAGCTGGCATTGAGCACCAGCTATTTACACGCATTCGTGAGTAGCGCGATATCTGATATTTTTAAAGCTCTCTAAGTGAAAACCAAATAGAAGGCCCACTTACGGAATTGACCTGAATTGGAAGTAACTATAGCCATCCATCTCTATTTTTAGGGCAGAGCTTATATTTAATTTATATCTGATTTGTGTAACTCATTTTTACTTAAAACAATACGCAGACCATTCTCCATTTTAAGACGTCGGCGACAATTATTCCTTGAATTGTTAAAGCAGTCACGCACATTAATAGAAGTAATGCGAGGATATAAAACTAAAATAGCCGTGTTTAAAACTGTCGTCGGTCTAAATCTAAATTATTTAACGCCAGGCTTTATTGAATAATCTAAATACGAGATAGGATTCTGCTCAAACTCTTAAAAATATCGATTATGGATGTGGCCGCATAACCATACCACCCATTAAGCCGAAAGTTTAATGAAACACCCCGCTCCATTTGACAAAAACAACTTCTAAAATGTATAATCGATTTCGCGGTGCAATACGGCCCCCGTTGAAATTGCGGCCGCTGCCCAGCGATGCGAACTGCCAATTATCAGAAAACATCTAGATTTCTTGGTTTTGATTTATAAATTATACTTTTTATATATAAATCTGAACAACGGTACAGCGTCGGGACAGGGGTTGGAAATCAATAGTAGTCCGACCCTTATTGGCTCCGTACGCGCAAATGAATACCACATGCGCCCTACTTCAATCCTGTCGTCACTGACTCTTTCAAGGATTGTATTGCGATATCGATACATTCCCTACACTCTCATTTTCCCTGAAACTGCGAAAAAGTTCTCGGTAATACCCCGATTCGGTTTCTGACTCATCCTCCTGGCGACCCAACTTCTCTTATAGATTTCTCTCTGCGGCGAATTGATTTTTAAATACACTCGCCAAAAAGTTAGCTATCCCTCAAAGAACAAGTGAACCTTCATGTCTGACTAAGAGGAGCTCATCGGAAAATACAAAACGAGAGGCGATATCCGGCGCATCCACCAATTTTTTCCTATTGTTATACTCAAAGAATATCTTCCTGCCTAAAATATTCTACCCTTGTATTCAGTAAGGCTATGAAACATTATATTTGCATCACTTAATATACCGGTTGTTCCAAGTTTCTACTCCATGAAAAATGTAGCAATTCTAAATTATTTAGTTGGGACAAATAGGAAGATCCTGTTAATAGGAATGTTAAATTTTGCAGTAACGGTTTAATCCAAAGGTATATTTTGAAACATTGCAAAGGAAAAAGGCTAAGGTTCAAATAAAGTGTTCCTGTTACACACTACATCATTTCGCCATTTTTCTTTTCTTATTGACCAAAGTCGTACTAGTTATTACTAGAAATTGTTAAACGGTAATAAATAGCCTTTTAACATTCAATGGATAAATGGTTTCCCGTAACTGTGTGAATAATTCATCAGTTTGAAAATGCCTACTTTGTATGAGCAGGAGCTGAGGATGCAGGCATCTGTAAAAAAATAAATGCCACATTCATTAAACATGAATGTTCTACTTCCGCCGTCCTTCAGAAGACGCTGGGTGTTTGTATATTTGTTTCAAACAGCACCTTAAACGTTTCTAAATAATTATTGAAATTATAATTAATAATAATAAGAGTCCATTATATCGCTCTTTTGTTCACACGAGATTTTGCTTTTGGCGTGAAAAGAATGTCAGTGAAAATCAATTAATTGTTTCGTGTATTCCATTTGGAATTGAAGTTTTTCCGGAATTTTAAGAGTAATTTGAGATTTAGCCACCAGAAAATCGTAGCTGCTGTCCGGAGATTCTAAGTTGTACATACTAATTAATTCACAGGCAGGTTAAAAATGTGGGTGTAATCTATGGTAATAAATGTATCATGAAAAAAGTAGGTGCAGCACTAAGCCTAAAATAAATGCGTATAGTGGTAAAAAAGGGATTAAGGTGGTAGAAGGAGAAAGAATAAAGGCAAATCAAAAACTCCTTGAAGTCCTTGAAAAGGGATCATACTCAACTGAAGCAGTTAAGGATGGTCCCTTTTCCTTCAATCTTCTTGCGGGCTAATTAACCCATAAAGTCCTGAATGAAGTAGTTTTATTTTTTTTTTTGAAATTTTAATGGTTTTGTTTTCCTGGTAGACCATAAAATTAGGTTGTGTGGGTAGAAGTTACCGGAATTAATTAGTATAGTGATTATGAGATGTGATCATATGGCTACTCTAATACCTAGTGCTATTGCATTTTATATTAGAAATGATTTTTACAATGCACAATTATAGTTTATTAGTTTTTATTGTAGCTCAAATTAACAACTACATATAACCCCATAATATTCTATACAAAACGAAAGGAGACCTTCATCTGGTGTGAAAAATAAATTGCGTTGTATACACAAACCGACATTGTGCTTGTTAGACATTCTGCGGGCACTGGAAGTACAACCCTCTCCATACCATCGTCTTCGTTTTTTGTTGGGAACCGGTACTAACAAATGATTGAGGCGATCTTATCGCTTATTTTTTTGAGAGTCACACTTGATAATCATGTTCATCTCCCAGCTCCTTTGGAAGGTGTACCTGTCATATATACTTGCACAATTTCTTTTCTGAAGTTCAGCTGTGTTACTGGATTCGCTGATTTATTTTGTATGATCCAGGCATTTTCAATTGCCACGTCTACAGCCCAGGTGAATATGCATGTTTACAATTTTGTAAATTCTGATACCGCCGCTATATCGCCCAACATTTTCATCCAGGAGATCGGTGCCGCCCATGTTGTTTTTGTATTATCCGTTGTCCAATTGCCGAAGGTCTTTGTACGATAGTTTATTTTTCTGGGAGCCCCTCTTCACATATCCAATGGTATTTATACCATGGCAAGTCGATGTTACACTTACCACATTATTGTCCATCCAGTTCACTAATATAACACCATTTTCTTGATCTAATATGGAACAATAGTCGAATTTGTTGTTACTCTTTTTTATATGTTTCGTCCCAGGTAAAGAGCAACTCTTTGGAGTGCGGTTATCACGAATAGGTCCAGTACTACCATATCCATTTTCAAGTAAATAGTTTAAAATGGAACTTATATTAGAAGTTTTTCTTACCGTCTTGAAATTCGTTCAGCATGGACACTAATGGTGCAGTTTTCCTACCAAATATTTTTCAATGTTTCTTGTTAAAGTTAGGAATTGTACCCTGATGTATCTAGAAGTTGACAAGATACCCAGATTTACTATTGACATACTACATTTTGAAACCGAATCGTATCGGTTTGCCACGGCTACATTCTTTGCATTCCTGGCAACCATAATATTTTATTATGCACTCGTCGTAGTTGAGACCACTTTCGGGAACAAAGTACCTTCAAAATGCTTGCTTCATCATGTTCGTGAGAAAGTGAACTCTCAAAACGTTACCTTATTGGTCAACATTGTTGTTGTCGGTGCAATCTGGAAATTTTAATATAGTGATAAATCTATTGCGTCTCATAGCGTGACACACAAACCCATTTCTCATATCAATACTTGAATTTCAGTAAAATTTTTTGTCAGGTATTATTGTAACCACTAAATCACTTAATATCGGTATGACAATAGCGTACAGTGGTGTACTAGGTAGTTTATTATTTCATCACTCCAAAACCATAGACAACTTTTTGAAGCTCGAAAAGTCAGGGTGGAAATCGCAAATTTGGTAAGTCGAAATCTCCATTTGCCCAACTGAATGTTCTACAAAGTCTTTGGACTTGCCTGATCCTTTGCTTTTTCTGCACCGCTCCAACATTATATAATGAATTAGACGATGCAATTTGTATATCATAATTTCCGCGGGAGCTCTAGTTGCCTTTCTGGTAGATGGTTTACACCTGGGACGTCATCTTCATTTCCAGAATTTTCGTCTGTAAGCACACTGACTTCTGGGGCTTCAATGAAGATGAGGTCAGCATCGCAATCGTCATCATAAGCCATTTCTAAGGCTTCTTGTACACGTCTACAATATAATGGACATGTAGAGTAACGCAGTAGTACTAAGTCTTGGCGTTACCATACGGTAACGCTATTTTTAACAACATAAAGCAGGAAGAAAATGAAAAGCTTCAGCCACGTGTACTTTTACTAGGTTAGACACATCCTTTAGAAGTAAGATTTTGATACTATAATAAAATACCTACAAATCTCACAAATTTATTGCACTTACTCTAGTTGAAAATCCATATTTTCGAGCATTGACGTGTCATAAGTCATAAGACTATTCAGCTTATGTTTGCAAACACTCAACATCAACCACAACTTTAGTAAAGTTAAAAGCAGGCTAATATGAACTGTTGGCAAGGCATATCTAGCACCACCTATTAGTTTCTCATCACAATCATCTTACAGGAACTAAATTTTTAAGGGCATGTTTTGCGTTATGGTATGGTATCGTCGAGACTTAATGGGGTAAGATAAAAACAAATAGTCAAAATAAAAAGGTTCAAAGTAATATTCTACTGGTGCAGCTGCATTCAATCAAATTTCTATTAACTTCGAAGGAAAAAGAGAAACCCCCCATAGAACATCTTGAAAACTCTTTCTAAGGTTGGAAAATATAGAAAGCTACATGGTTGCAACCTGCCACATTTTATTAAAAATTTGTTCAAAAGTGAAACGATAGGAATTTCTTAGGGAAAATTAATCATGTACATGTGGAAAAGCCTGTTAGAAACACGCGTATTTCTAAAGTAGAAAAATAAAGGAGGACAGAACACTAAACATAGCAACTTTCATCTAAATTCTGTCCACAGCTGTATTGATATTTGTCAAATGTCAATGCATGACTCTTGTAGTGACAATTCTAACAATCCCAAAGTTTTAATAATAGAAAAATGGTTATAAAACCTCTACACATATGATATCTTTCGAAAGAGGCGTAAACTCATGAGTGTGATCTGCTAGATCTGTTAGAATACTTTAGTTTCTGAAAAAAAAATTGGAACAGCAAATTTCTAAAGTACTTTGTAACCTTGGTCCGATAGAAAAAAATAATCAAAATGTTGGTAAAAATATTTTGCAATTTACGTCTAAAAATGTAACATTCGAGAGCTTAAACATTTTAGAGAAAAAACTATTTCAAGGAATTCTTGCCTAGTATTAATTTTGTTAGTATTAGCTACGTCAAGGTACGATTATGTAAAAACCGAAGATCTTCTTAACCTCACCGTTGTAGGTTTCAAGCACGTAGGCAGTCGTAACTGGTTTTCATTAGAAAACCGCAATTTGAAGAATTCAGGTTTAAAATAAAACAAAGGTAAAAGTCCCAAAAGACACGGAGAAGCAGCTGAGAGACCAAAATATTTAAAAGAGTCAGTGCTGATTTTCGACAAAAGATGTTTCACGTTTGTACAGTTAACAATATCGGGAATCTACCAATATTGTCCTGTTAGCTTTAACAAGCACGCCCAATTTAAGTTCAAAGTGTTAGTATTGGTCATCATATCTGAACATGGCGCATCGAGTTTATTTATTGTTAAATACTGTTGACATAGTTAAGCGAAGAGCTTGTTACTATCGCACTACGTGCGGTTTTGTAAGCCATCTATCACCCCTTTTTCGGAATAATGCCCTTTCACAGTGGTCACGACAACCAAAGGCATTGGTATCATGCCCGGTGAGCGTTAGATATAATCAACCAAGCTTTAACATCCGACACCACGCTCTCTAAATCTAAAAGTATTTTTCTATTAGTCAGTTTTTTTATCGTATGGTTTGTGGTAGAAAGCCTGCGCCAAGAGTTTTCAGGTTCGCGAGCGTCTTTGATGTAACCTAAATATGACCGAAATGACAAACGGGACCGACGGCTTAACGTGGTTTTTTAGGCACGGCTGGCTGTGATTTTACTACAACTATGGGTCGGACAACCAACCGAGTGCCGACCGCCGCGAACGTTGCCTAACTCTCGAAACTGCTTAACCAGGTAGTGTAAATGAATGAATGTGTCCTTAAGGAGACGACTTTATTGAGGAATATGATATCGAAGAGAATATTCTGTTCTGACCCGATGTAGCCGGCCTTCGTTATGCAAGAAAGAAGTTCAGGAATAGCTTCATTCAAAAGACATCAATTTGATTACAGACAATTTTAACTTTTCTAACATTCCTAAAGCTCGCTCCATAGAAAATTTTTGAACTACTTTGAATTACATTTATGCTGATGGTTGGAAACCACATTACATGAAGCACTCAGCTACAGAAGAAGTTTCGAGTTGTATTCAAAATTGATGGAATTCTGACACAAGAAAGCATCAGCTGGACTCAATCCTTGAGAGAAGTTAAAGACAAAAAATGAAAGACCATCATCAAGAGAATATTTTGTTCTGGTCCACTCTAGTCAACTTTTATTATGCACGGTACTTTTAGAACTGGCTTCAGTAAAAACATATATTTAGCCGCAAAAGAATCTATCCATCCTAACATACCTAAAGTTGGTAGTACAGAAAATTCTTGATCAGGGTTTTGTAATTATGTTGGTGCTGATGGTTGGGAATCATATTCGAAGGAGCAGCTAATCCGCAGAATTAAGAAGAAACCTCGAGAAATAGACACAGAAGTTGTTCGGAAAATGATGATCAAGTCCCTTCTACATTAGAATTTCGAAGTGGGACGGGAGGAGAGAAGGGAAACATAAAGGTTAATGATTAATGAATTCTGACACAAGAAGGAATCAATTGAATCTAAACTAAAACAGAAGGTAAAGATACAAAAAAATGAAGAGCTCTTACCAAGATCATATTTTTTTTGGTCCGATTTAGCTAGCTCTCGTTATGTAAGAAAAGTTCGGGAATCGTATCATGAAAAAAACATAAATTTTCCTACAAAATAATTTAACCCTCTCAACATACATAAGCTGGTTCTATGGACAATTGTTGAACAAACTTTGCAATCATGTTATGCTAATAATTGGGAAGTACACTCAAGGAGTAGCAGAATTAAAAATAAGCTCGGAGTTATTTACAAGGCTATTGTATAAATGGAGGAGTCTTATTCAATTTAGTGAATCATTCTGTGCGTTATAAACAATGTTATTAATTTGTAGCTTATGGTTTCACTCGCACGTAAATAAATAAAATACGGAGTAAATTAGCAAACTACTTTAATGCTCATCCTTTCGAGATTTCGTTTAGAGTTGTATAGAGATTCACTTTCTGTAGATACCTTAATACATAAATAACATTCAAATTTTTATGTTTTAAACACATGTAAATACAACTTACCATTCTCAAATGATAATATCTTGGTGTCACTGGAGACCACAGACCAGAACTTCTTTATAGATACTTCAAAATTAGTTTATTGCAAAACTCTGAGAACCATTCACTCTTCTTCGTTTGACAGTAGCACATAGTGCGTAATTGTCTGGGCTGCCATGATATGTGTACGTTGGGCTGCAGTCACAAAAAGTTGGGGACTTCTAGTTATGTATGTATGTACGAGGAGTGTAGGAAATGTTGGCTGTGCAAACTAGAAGAAATTTATTTTTCTATTTTATTTTCTGACAGTTCAATACGTTTATTCCAACGGTACTCAAGGACGTTTAAACAATTTTTATAGAGCGATATGTCGATGCATTCAAAATAATTGTTCACTTAGTTGATCACTTCCTTTTTTGACTGAAATTGCTTCCTGGTCAGTAATTTCTTCAAGTTTGCAAGTAGTTGCCGAGAGTCAGATCTAAAAATATGGTGGAGTGCCCTCTCCACCATATTTTTAGATCTGACTCTCGGAGGAAATTTAATTTAGAAAGTTTTTTGGAATTTGGCAGAATGACGCTGTGTTATCATGATTAAATAACTCATTGTCGCTCTAAAATGTGGCGATACTCGTCTTTAATTTTTCTACGAATGCACAATAATATTGAGCGCTTATCACAGTACCCTAATACAAACAGTCAATTAATAGTATAACCGTGGCATCCCAAAATATAGACGCCATAACTTCCCCTTGTATGGTGTTGGCGAAACAAGATGTTTCCATTGCATTGACTGTTTTTTTGGTTTCATAAGTGTATTGGTGAAGCGGCCTTACGAACATGCTTTTGCTCTGAAGCATTGCTAATTGTATAATTGCTAATTAAACAGAGATGCCTATAGCTCTAGTTAACTGACGCATTTTAAGGCGGCGGTCGACCAAAACAATTTCTCAAACCTTTTAGTGGTTTCTGGAGTAACTTTTGGAGGAAGTCCACTGCCGGAGTCATCTACACAAGTCTGACGTCCACGTTTAAACATTACAGCCCACTTATTCATTGTTTGTAGTGACGGGGACTCTTGTCTCAATACAGCTTCTATGGCGCTTAATGTTAAGCCCATTTTTACGAGGTATTTAGTCACGATACTAATTTCACTTTTACCATTAAAAAAAAAACGGAAACACCTTGACTTATTACATGTAACAGTTATGAGGTTTAAGTAAAACTTACTTTTGAATAACAAATATATTTGCAATTTAGCATATTTATAAAAAGATTTGGATTTCAAGAAGATGACATATCTCTTGTGTTTTCAATTTCACTAAAAAATTAGTTCTAGATTGTACATGACGATCTTTTTCCGAACCCGACACACTTTTGTTCCGAAGACAGCTAACCCTGTAGCCACCGGACCGAGGCCTTATTCATATTCAAAGCATAGGTAATTGTATAATGTGTCAATTTAACTGAGATGCCTATGGCTTCACGCTTCATTTGACTCATTTTAGAACGCCGTTCGGTCAAAACAATATCTTGGATCTTTCAACGATTTCTGAAGTAACCTCGGTTGACGGATTTCTACTGCATGGGTCACATACACAGGTCTTACGTTCACATGTAAACATTAGAGCCCACTTCTTCATTGTTTATAGTCACGAGAAGACTTACCCTAAGGCATGGTCCATATCAGCTTTTATGGCGCCTACTGTTAAGCCCTTCTTTACGAGGTATTTAATCAAGGCTCGAATTTTACTTTTATCCATTTTTAAACAGGAGGACACCTTGATTTCAACCGGTTGTCAATACTAAAGTACTTGATAGATTGCCCTAATTTTTTGGTGGTCTTATAACAGATGAGTTTCTTAGAAAAACATACGGACGATCTGATGACAATGCAGTCTGTACGTCGCTGGGTTACTGCCCTAAATGTTACCCTATGCTCGTGATCTGACAGAAAGCATTTTTCCAGAAACAGGTTTTGCAGGAAAAATTTGATAATAATAAAATAGTGGTACGGGGGTCACTGAAGATGCCACTGATACTACATATAACAATTTTGAGACTCCATTAAAACTCAGTTTTGATTATCAAATGTGTTTAAAATTTTGCATTTTTTATAAAAAGGTTCAGAGATTTCAATGTCACTTCAAGAAATTAGTTCAAGATTGTGCATAACGATCTTTTTCCGAACTCGAATGGCTACTCCATCTTAACTCAGCTGAATCTGTAGCAGCCTGTATGCGGGGGCGTGCTAATTTTCCCCGCTCGTAAACTTCCATTACGACTTGTTCCTAAGTCAGTACAATTTTGCTCCCCAAGGCATTCGCGCTTAGTTATATGGGTTACTTTTGAAAAATTAAGAAATTGTCTGCAACAATGGACACACTTAATAGCTTGGCAGGCTCTGTTTTCGTGCTCGCTTCCCCGCTGCTATTGTTCCCGGCCGTGAAAGACTGTCATAGCTGAAATAAAAGGCGCCGTAACTGAAACTACGTCCTTTACGGGTGTTATTTACCTCCGATCGGGGGTCACGCCGAGAAATATCTGCATAGATGTTCCACAATGGCCGGAGAACCCCGCGGCTCTAATTGTTAAGCTCTACATGTGCTCGTGACAAGCTCGTGTGGAAGGAAATAAATCTGGCGCGGAGATATCGAAATAAATTTGTTTCGGCGTTCTGGAAGTGTAGAAGTGCGTAGTTGGAGTTGTAGTTCTGTAGACGTCATTCCTGACCGTTCCCTCCCAATTCCCGATATTCTCCGTTATGAACCGACATTAAAAAGCACGCTTCCGTTAAGGAGAAATTTAAATTTTGCAGTAACTGACCTAATTAGCAAGTTTGAGCTGTAAAATCGGGCGTTTTTTCCAAAACGAGGATACGCTTTCAAGTTGTTACACCTAAGCGATCTGTTCTACCCATTCAAGATCGTAAAGACTCTTGCATTATTAGTGAACAACTGAAAAGTTAATCGGTTTTTCGCCTGCTATTTATGAATATTAAATGCTGAACTTTGCTAATAAATATTTTATAAGATCCTCTTTGCTGCCAAGAATGCCGAGAAAAGTCGCTTTTGAACAATAAGGCAATTAAGTTTTTCACCTTAGCAACTCACTACTTCTTGCTCTGCGCTAATTTTCTTTTAATAAACACCACTCTGGAAGCGACTTTTGTAGAGTTTAAGTTTAGCTCATAAAACGCAACCCGAGCCATAATAAATCAGCGTGGAAGTTGCAGTATTTAACAAACCAAGAAATAGGTTTATGTGACTGAACAATATTGTAACTCCTGCAGATAGGAAGAATACTCTTTAGTCCGTTTTTATGCACAGTGGTGTTTGATCACCCAAGCTTCAACTTTAACAAACATTTTCACAAAATTTCCTCAAATTATTGTATGACCAATTATTTTATTTACTTACCACGAACCTCTTCCACCACTGGTTTAGAGGTAATGATGGGTCTCAATTTTCCTATGTCTACCTTTCATCTTGACTTGAGCCCAGTTGATGTATTCCTTTGTCATAATTTCAGCAATATTAGCATTATATCCCATACCCTATATTACTTTAACTTGGCTGTCTTCTTTCGTTCGGACTCTGGCTGGACCAACTTTATTGCTGAGGGTCTATTTCTTTACCTCTTATAATGATATTGTCTATCTTGGGGACGCTTTCTATTTTCACCTTACCGTCTTGGATTAGACTCTTTAGCCTCTCAGTTAATACCCATGACTCACCACCATATATAGCTGTGAGCGAAAGCACTGTTTCATGGATTTTAAATTTTTGCTGTTTCACTTTCTTCTTACTAAAGCAAGCATCGTACAAACATACTTTCATGTCATTACTGCTTCTGCTGTTTATCAATTTTTTCGAAGTCGCCCACTTGATCCATTATTGCAATAGTACTTATCTTCAAATTACATGGAAAAGGGCAAAAGGGGGAATTTTCTTAATCAATCGTTCCATAAGAAGCAACAGAGTAATGGAAATGTTATGCTGTGGTTAATCGGCTTTGCTTCTGCTTCGATGAAGAAAAACCGATGTAACAACAAATTCCTATGAATTTACTTGATAACACATAATAATACTAACACATACGGACATATATATAAAACAAATACATTAAGACGTAGAGTACATAAATACAGATAATTATATACACGAACGCCGGAAACTGATCACAGTCCTCGTGTTGCTTAGGGTAAACAAGCTGGACAATATCTGAAGACGCAATACGGAGACACCATTCTGATCTGGAATCTGATCACATCCTTCAGACAGCGCAAAGTAAACAAATTGGATACTCAATTCCTTGGCATCAGGCCGTCTGTCCTTATATAGGTCTCTGTTATGCAAGAAGAACGGATCGTTTATTATCATTCGTTGCCTCGTAACATTTTGGGCTTACGAACGCCGGAAATTGACCATAGCCCTTGTGTTGCTTAGAGTAAACAAGCTGGACAATATCTGAAGACGCAATACGGAGACGCCATTCTGATTTGGAATCTGACCACATCCTTCAGAACGCGCAAAGTAAACGCAATTCCCTGCCGTCTGCCATTATATAGGTTTCTGTTACGCAAGAAGAAGGGGTTGTTTATTATCCTTCGCTGCCTCGTAACATTTTGGGCTTACAATGGCCCATTGTCCACCGAGTAGAAGGGCCCTTGAAATCGGATGTATTTCTTCCATTCTTTTGATTTTGTCAATGGCAATTGCCCGGATGGGTTTAGCAGGAGGCCGGAACTCGGATTCATCTTTGTTATCGAAAAAGAGTTGAATGTATGTTCGCTGTGTCAACTTGGATTTACTGCACTTTCTCCTGGGTCGTTTGTTTTGAATAGCTGCTGACCCCTTTTGACTTTGCAGAAGGGGTGATTCTTCTTGCGTGTCTTTTGTACTCCTCTTGGTTGGTTCTCTATCATGCTGTGACGATATAGAGCACCCACCGTTTTTGACTGATATATCAAAGGTTTTCACTTTAATTTGGTGACATGGAGGTGGTAGAACTCTATGTGCCATGTAAACATATCAGTCCTTGACGATTAGGAGATTAGAAAGTTCGCTTTGCGCGACGTACACAAATAAGATTTTTGACGTTAAAGAGTTTTCTTATTGCGACGCACACTATTGATTTCGCACACCCACTGGTTTGTGGGCGACGCGACAGAGTACTTACACCTCTTTAAAAATAAGTTCGATATATGCAAAATGTCAATGGTGTTATCATTTCTAGGACGATCAATTCAATTATCCACATATAGCCTAGTCCTACGCGAGACGTCTCATTTTGCTATATATGGCATATTCTGCACCTTTTATTGCTACGGTGTACTAACTTAACCGCTGTCCCCTATTGAATTTTATCCATCAGTTTTCCCACGATAATCATTGTCTTCGTAGCGCAGAATCAGTGCTTCAAGCGATATCATCTTTGACTTTTTAGGCCGTTGTTTTATCTTTCTTAAGAGCTCCTTATTTATTTTCTGTTCAACATGTCACCTTCACTAATCTTCTGAAACACTACATATCCATACTTGGCTCTTTGACCTTCATTTTCCTTCTTCTTTGGTTTTTAGTTCCCTGAGTTTTCTGTTTCAATATATCATTCTTCTCCCAACTTATTTTATTTAATATTCTTTCGTTCATAAGCGTTTCGATATACCTTTCCCAAATTAAGCTTATTTCTGTAAAAGTTTGAAAATGCAAGGAAGAAATAAATAGCATTATTGGATAAAAGGCGTTTTGAAATTATTTTTCTACAAAAAGGGAAGCCTCAATTGTAAAAATGTCTAAGCTGCTGTGCAATAAATGTTTAGCTTTCTCCATTCTTCAAATCTTCTTCCGGATGTTGCACACATTAAGGAGAATAATGGTAGGAATGCGTCTAGTATATAAGGGCTTCAATTCCATTACATTAACAAAATTAATATTGAAAATATCTCGAGGAAGTGTCTGCAACTCGGCTGTGGAGAGAAGGTTAGATTCGGAGCATGTGATGCAAGAAAAAATCCATTGCTTTTTGAGAAACAAAGGCTCAACTATTTGAAATAGACAAGAAAGCATCAGCACTGGAGGACGGAGTAATGACTTCTTGTTCTTCTTGGTACGGTCAAAGAAAACCTCAGTTCTAGATTTTATTGCGGTAATAGGCATGGTTCTGACAGATACAGGCTTCAACTTTATGCTAGGAGTATTAACCAAGGTATTTAAGGTATCTGGAGTATATGTGTGCACATGTGTAGTAGAACGAAGATTCGAGTTAGAGGATGCGATGGAAGGAAAAGTCCATTGCTTGTTGAGAAACAAATGTTTAACCTCACTAGCAGACAGACTAGTGACGTCTTCCTCTTCTTGGTTCTGTCCCCTACGGCAGTCTAGCAACCACTATGTCAAACGCTTTTCTATCTTCTTCTGAATATTTGTTAGAAAGTGGTCAGTTCTTGATTTACCTTAACTCGTACTTCCCCGCTTTATTTCTGTTTTGCTTTTGAATAGCAGGGGTTTGTACTTTATTGTTTGAGATGTTGTCAAAGCAAGCTATTTTTAGCTTCTTTGCAATGGTCACTGATTCTCGTTCCCCTTGAAAGCGTCGTAGGATGTTATTGCCGATGTTGTTTTTTAAAGCCCATATTTTTGTTTCGTACAGTAGAATGCGATATCTAATTCTCAAGTGAAGTTCTGCATCTGCCAAAAATTTCTGCATATTGACAGAATGTGCTTCTGATTTTGATTTCAGTTGTCAGAGTTAGGTCGTTCCTTATTTAGCAGATACTAAATCTTTTCGATTGGTCTATTTGATGATAGTTTGTTGGTATAATATCTACAATTTGGAAATGTCTTTATTTTAGTTCTTGTGACTATGATTTTTATTGCCAATAGCTGCCCTTTTCCTTTCTCTCTCACCTACATTCTCTACAATTATTGCTGTATATCACACCCTAAATTGTTTATGCTTTCTACGCTTATTTTATGTCATCGATCGCATCTTCTAAATTATCTTCAAAAATTTTCAAAAATGTTCGTAACTTCGTCTCATCCCTTTTGAATATGTCATTATGGAATGAAATGTTGTCTAGTGAAAACATTTTCTAATATTAATAATAATAATCTTGGTACATAATGTGGTGTGAGAATGTTCACTGGAAAATATTTTCACAGAAATGTTCAAACAACTGCGCAGTCAATGCTGTTAGAGCATGAAGTTGTACTGCACTTACTGAGCTGCTCGTCTACATTTTGCCCCTGGGACAATGAATGAATTTAAATACTAGCAGCACTCGGGGATACGATTATTTTCTATGATAATAATACTCCTTGCCATAGGTCCAAAACTGTTCAGTTTTAGCATGGCAACTAATAAAATAGACAATATGGACTGCACAGAATAGTCTCCAGATCGGAATGTTATTAAAAACGTGTGAACACGGATGTCAAATATTATATCGAAACGAGAACCAACAAAAAATAAATTAATTTAATTCAGGAGCGATGCTTGGTTTGACTGTATTTCTAGAAAAGACCTCGGAAAACTTTAGTATTGAAGAGCTAAATTTCATTGTTCTTTCCATTGTGAACTATAACATCTGAATTCAAACAGTGACAGTCAGTTCTTGTAATATTTAGAAGCACTGCGTCTAAACATTAAAATGTTTAAACTGATGCAGAAATTACCATTTCTAAACTGCGCATACCCCCAAATTAAGATTCGGGGATGAGGGTGCCCTAATGCTTACTCTCATGTTAAATTTTCATTGATTCAGACACGTAAAACCTGCCGCTCAATGTAAAGTAGTTAAATTTAATGGACTGCAGGGCAGATCATTCTGGTATGGTCAAATAAGATTTATTTGGTCGTATATTCTGAACCGTAAGTCAGTTCTCCAAATCCAGCAAATGAGCAGGACAGCCCTTAAATTGCACCTCGACCTCGTAATCAAGACTTCCACAATCCGCACTGCCGACGCTAAGCTAGACAGACAAGGCCTTTAATATACAGTGCAAGGTACTCATTAGGCTCTTCGTCAAGGAATAATCAATCTGAAATATCAACCCTGCTCATCAAGGGGAATGGGGAATCCTTTATAATGTATACGTGTTTACTAAACGGCTATGATTTCTGCAACTGCCTTCTCGTTCGCGCTAGTTTTATTCCAACGGTTCTATCTTAGATATGATTTTATTAAATTTGGAAAAGATTGCTCCAATTTTCTGCAGTATACGTAGTAATTAACTGTTGCAGTTTCCTATGTTTATTTCATAAAATATCGTGCTGGGAAAATAAAAAGGCACGGAACTTTTTATGTGGCTTTAACCACAAAGACTGTTTGTGGCTCGCTTTTCACATAGCTAGTCAGTGGAAATGAAATCAAAGCAAAAGTTTAATGCAACATGCAAACCCAGTGTGCACTGTGCTTTAACCTATACAAAATGTAATTTCCAAGAGCAGTCTATTTGATTAGGACTTTTTTGGGTTTAATTAGTGGTTTTGTATGCATATTCTCGTAGTTGCAATTGGTTGAGTGTTTATTTTAAGAAGTTTATTGCTAAAACAGAAAGTTTAAATACAGTCTAATGTAATGATTAAAGCGTACACTGAGCTATATGTCAAAATGTTGGCTAATTGCATGCATCATCGTTATCTTGCGACACGAGCTGTGGATGACGTAACCATTCTAGAGCCCGTGGAGATTCCCCAAAAGAGCAATATAAAGAGAAAGTTACGGAGGCCACCATTAAATAAAAATAAATAGACGCCTACTTATAGTTTAGGTTTATAGTTAAATATATTTCCACCTTAATTAAAATACGTAGATCTAAAAACTGTATGGTTATTTACAATTATTATTTTCAATTTAACGAATGCAGTTGCAATGGACAACACACCATTGAAATAATTTCTTCTCTTCCTTTCAATGTGTAGATTTGTTTGCAGCGCTACAACTGTTTGTCACTGGCCATTCTTTTCATCTGATTGCAGGTATCAGTGCCAGCGTATTTCATGGATTGTTTTACGTATTCAAGGCGTGGTCGTCCTCTTCCTAGTCTTCTTTGTATTTGTTCTTCTATCACATGTACTACAAACTCGTGGTGTCTGTATATACATGAACCATTTATATCTTCTTTTTTGAATCGTCTTCCATATTTGCCTGTCTTCCTCAATTTTGTCCAATATTTTTATGTTTCTGGTTCGGTATCGTATTTTCAAAACTCTTCTCCAGCTCCACATTTCAAATACTTCTAAAGCTCTCTTTTCGGGTTGAGTTATTTTTAAGGCGTAGGCGTATATTATGCGAGAGTTTTCTTTATATTAAATGTAGCTTTCGCTTCTGCCATTCTTTGTTCGCTATCGGTCGAGCTTCTTCCGTCTTTTCTTATTTTACTTCACAGATATTTAAAAGTCTTCGCCTGTTTTATAGTGTCGTCATTTATTTTCATATTAATTTTTTCTGGTTCTTTGGAACACACTAGTGTTTCCGTTTTCTTGTTATTTATGAACATTTTATACTTTTCTCTTAGCATACTATCTATGCATTCTAGTTAGTTTCATCGTGCGAAATAACTGCGACATCATCCGAGAAGCTCAGCATTTGTACCCTCTAACCATTTATTAATACCTTTGCAATGGATAGATAGGGTGATAATTTGCCTACCTACATCACCCTTTTTCAAATTTCTGCTGTTTTCACTTCGCTGTAATTAACTTTTATTTCTGCTTCGTGTTGTTTGTATAGATTGTAATCCATTTGTATTTATTTTAATATTTTCAGTAGAAGTTTCCAGTTTGCATTGTCGAATGCTTTTTGCAAATCTACAAAAGCAATATACAGGTGTTTGTTAATTTTTATAGCATCTTCGGTTAGTGTTCGTAGGCATATAATAGCTTCTCTAGTTCCTCTGTTCCTCCAAAAACCAAATTGATCGTCTGATAAATTTGATTCAATTTGTATTTTTATTTGTTTCTAAACAATGCTTGTAAGTATTTTTGATGCATGTGTCAGAATGTTCAGAGTTATTTTTTTAGTGCCATTACCATTATGCTTCTTTGAAAATCAACAGATATTTCTTTATTTCTATAGATTTCTTTAATTGTCGAGTACAAAATGTCCTTAGTTCTTTCATGCCGTTTGTGGAGTAATTCTGCTGGCATTGTAACGGTTTGAAAGTCCCTGCGATTTATACCTCGGATACGCTCAAATCGGAGAAAATGTCCACTCAAAGTCAAATGTATACGGTCAGGAAGACACAATATAATTACCAACGATATATTATTGTTAATTATAATGACAAAATAATCGGTAATTCTAAGCAAACCGAATTGTATATTAATCAAAATAACAAATTCTTCTGGGGACGTGTTTCTTCTGTTTCCTGGCGAATTGCAACCCACACAATATCTCGGTGTCGGTGTAGCAGTATTTTGGTCTGGAACGAAGTATGTATTTTGGCCCTGTATGTTGGATGTCCAAAACGCGGCTTCGGAGATAACGGCGGTTTTGTTTATAATTTGTGTTCTGCAAATATACGCATAAATTAACAAAGTTAGGGAATACTTGCGGCTCCGAGAGTGGGTACGGGCTAGTGCGGGATGCTCTGGTGCCTCAGAATGGCCAGGCGTTGTTCTCGGAGTACCTGCGCTGTGAATTCATCCCTGCTGAAATTTGCTCGTTTTAGCGGGCAAATGGATTGACAGCTCGACGTTAGCTTGCGGTGAATTCATCAGCGCTCGGACTTGAAAGGCGGGCTTTGACTGCATGCTCATGGAAGTCATCTTTAAACGTCCAATGCGGATCGTCCAGATACGTTTAATAAATGCGGTTATATTGCTCGAGCCGCCTTCATGCGGAACGTGCAATATGATTTCTATAGGTAGATTTTGAATATTCTTGCTGCTTACGGTCGTGGGGCTTTGAATTTGCAGGAAATGTGTTAGGAGATGGGCAAACATCTCCACAATCTAACGTACATGTTGGGGCTTAGGTGGATACGTTAGAAGACGGTCAGACACCGCCACAATCTAACGTACTGGTTAGGGTTTAGGTGGATACGCTAGGAGACGGGCAGACACCCCCACAATCTAACGTAAAGGTTAGGGTTCATGTGTATATGGTAGGAGACGGGCAGGTACGGCCACAATCTAACGTTAGAAGAGGGTCGGACTGCTGGTCGGGACCGGTAGACTCAAATCGGAGGAATAAGGACAGAGACTAAGCCCAAGAGGGCTCAGGGCGGAAAGGTCTTCCAGCTTAGAGCAGTTGCTGGTCAGGATCGGTGGAGTAAAGTGACTCAAAATAGTCTTCTTATATACTCTTCGGGCCGCTTTATCGGTACAGCGAGTTTGGGTAACATTGAGTGGGAGGCAACGCCGTGATTGTTTCGTCGTGTCTTCGCGCATAGCGGGTGTTTGATTTGCTATCACCAATTGGAGCGCCGAATAGATGTAACGCTCGTTTAGGCGATGTACCAATTAAATGCATTTACTGTATAGTTAACATTTGCTGCAGAAGCTAGCGTTACAGTATATTGTTAATACCATGCTTTTTTTGTTTTAAGATCTCTCAGCGCTTTTTATATTCTTCTCTTGGTTATGCTTGGGCCCAGAGTATCTTCATCGATTTAACTGCTCTCTTTCTGTTTCGTTCATGTCTTGTTCCTCGTCTTTGTACAATTTTTCAAAATATTGCTTCTATTTGGTTCTCTTCTAATAGAATTTTGCCTTTTTCTGTTCTTATTCTATTTTCTTTATTCTTAGTTATATAATCGTTCTGTGTTGTGTTTGCTTAAGTTTTCGTCTGTCCCTATTCAAATGTTAGTTAACCATTCTTCTTTTGAAGTAACTAAGGTTTAAATTTAAAAATGAATAAATCATCTAAACTATCTGGAAACGTCTACAGCATTAATTTAGACAACAATATTTGCCCATAATGAATTTTGCCTGCAATATGGTGGTGAAAGATTCATATTTGTTGTTTCATCGAGATTATGAAGGTATAATATAACTGCACTTTCTATACGGCAATGTGATAATTTAGAAATTAACACCAGATCCCAACAAAGCAAAATATTCATTAGAAATTTCGTATGTTGTTAGTGATACCAGTAACTTGCACATTGTAGCATGTTAATGAGTATACCAATATCGGGAAAACCACGCTTAAAATGACAGTATTTTACACTTCACATCGAATTTGAAAATAATCGTGCTGACAGTATTAAACTAAATTATGTGCTCGTCCTTGCCTAAAAATTCAGGTGGAGATATGTAGAATAAAGTACTACTCTTATATTATCTTAAACATGCTACCATGCAACGTCTAAATATGGGATTATTATTTGTTTGGGAATCCATTAGTACGGTATAAAAATTCAAAATAGTACAAAGCGATGAAAATGCAACATCGGCTACGTAACATTTTTGGCCGACTTTCGCGCCAGTAACTATTTTATGTTAAAGTGGAGCCCTTTAGTGCATTCCTTCGCTGTACTACAACGAAAATGAGCAGGCACAAATGCAAATGAATATTAATTGTTATTTTCCTTGAAAGAGAAGTCTATCGGAAATTTAATTTGTAAGTTGTAGCAGCGTTAAGAGCAAACCTGATATTAGAGGTCTAGTGAGTTATTTATGCATGAAAAATTACAACTTTGCTACCATTAAAAGTTGTAATTAATTCCGACTCGAAGATAATTAAATGCAATTTTTATACCACGTATCAGCTCCAGCTTGGCCAACCGGAAAACGTAAATTTTTAGCAAAAAGCGTTCAAACTTTGGTGAAATATCGCTGGGAAAAAATGTGTCCTCAGTAACCTCCATATGTAACTACACCGAAAATTTATTGGAGGCCCTAACCTTCTTTTTGACAATTTCCACATTAAATTATCGAAGTCGTTATAGAGACGCAACGAGAGGAATTCGCACCGTACTGTCGCAGCTCGGCGGCCGTAATTTTTTAGTGGCGCCGGAAGCTGGGAGGGGGATTAGGGGACGGCTAAGGTGGCGGTGGCCCCGAAACTTCCTAATGAAAATCCAAACAAAGGAACGCGTCACAGACAACGTCTTGATGATGGACCTGATCATTCTGTTTCAGTCTTTTAGGATTGTAGTGGACACGTTTACAATTGAAATTTAAAAAGGTCCTCGTTTAGCTGATGCGATTGGAAATATTGGAGAGAAATTATTTCTTACAGTTTTACCAATAAAATGTGCTCTTTCAATTTGAGGAATGTTACTTATGAATATCAGTTTCGGCTTTAATATTGTAGATTATTTCAAATTTTAAAAAAAACATAAATACATTCCTATTTATTTACATTTAATATAGACATGAAAAATAATACATTTATAATTCACAACTTTTAACCTCGTTTACCTGTCAGTATTCGATAAACGCTAATATAACTTTAAGCTACCTTAACCCATAAGTTCAAATTCAATACATATCCTAGAAAATTTTTGGCTATAAGCAGATTTGAACCCATGTCCACCTTGTTCCTATGCTGGTCGCTTGCCTACTCAACCACCCAGGTGGCCTACAAATATATAAAATAAATTAATGTAAATACAGGGTGAGCTACATAACTTAGAGCTCTTTCTTATTTGGAATTGCAAGCTAAAGCACACATATCATGGCAAAACAGATGCCCAATATTTATTTGAAAACCATGCTGATCAAAGTTGTTGTGCCCTTTTGACATAAAAGCAACTTACAGTTAAAGACTGATGTGAATTAGTTAGTATGGTAGCATAGAAAAAACCGACACTATTTTAGCGTATGGTGAATACCGTAGAAATGCAGCGTTATCCACGGAGCAGAGTACCATCGGAAAAGACGTTCGGTCAGTTTTAGTAAATGAACACTAACGTTTCAGCAACAACAATTTATTGGAGTTGGCTCTGGTTCTAATCTATGAAATATTGGTTCAAACTACTATAATATCAACGGCTATAGTAAAGTTGCTAGCCTTGCACGATCTTTGGTGTTGCGCCTCAATTTTTAATACAGGTTTGAGTTGACAGTCGAGTCACATTTAACAATAAGCGAAAACGCTCTATATCAACGTCATAAGACGTTAATATTTTAAACAACAGCTTAAAATGAATACCGGAGAGGAGACTTGGTTATAATGAATGCATAATAAATTCACGTACTTGTTATAAGTAGTAGTAATCCAATAGATGAGAAAGTCAGGTTCAACAACTTGCCATGACACACTTCTGTGAACCTTACGGAGTAGGCTAGCTGCGACGGAAGACAGACTATAAAGAGATAATAAATACCCAAGAAAAACAACAACGGCTAATATCAAACTTCAAAAATATATTTATTCCAAACGTCAACTATAATACACTCAAAAATGTCAGCAAGAACATGTGTGATATTACTAAATTAGAATTAAGTTAAATCTGTTAACAATGGAAAAGGGTGAGATACGATGCCAAGTGCCCGAAAACTTGGAAAAAATGAAAGGTCTGACCTTAAATAGTTGCGTCACGCTCTGGCAAAAACCCAAAGGAGGCTGTCAGGAAAAGCTGGCGGTCGCACAAGTTCCAGCTTTTTCCAACTACTATACTGCAATCCAACAACCGAGTAAAGTAGGAACATAAATATAATATCTTAGTAGGAACACCAAATCACAGATACATCAAACACGAACGAAGTGTTAAAGAGAAAATGGAAGAAGAAAAAGAAAGAGGCATGAAAATAAATTCGATAGAGCACGTAAAAGTAGATCCAAATCCCTTCTTCGTTTGCTACTATTTAGATGGGTAGGGTAATCCTCTGAGCCAATAAAACCAAATCTGCTCCATAATGTCGACGATTACTTCTGGAGAGAATGCTTTTGTTACTAAAAGGAAAACCCCTAACAAACATTTCGCATAGCTTCGTAAGTTAAATATATAATGTACGAAATTTTTGAAAAGGAAAAGCAGACCAAAACAGTCCCACCCTAAAGCTGAATGCTGAAAATTTTCGAAGAAAAAGTCACTACAAACTATTTAAGCACCCTGGACTACCTGACAATGTTCTAAATTGATGGATCAGCAAAATTGAGGGGACATTTATTTTAACCACTAATATTTTGTCCCAGTTCACTTCACTTTAAATTGCCTAGCACAGGTTTCGTATTGTTAGGTATTTACTGCTAAGTACTGCCAGTGTGATTATCTGAACTTTATTTAAACCATGCACTGGTACTGTCTACGGTGAATCTAAGGCTATTTAACTACTACATATTGGTTTGAGCTGCCCTGTAATGCTTACGCTTTCCTTGATAGGATGGCTTACATGATGCTTCCACAAAATTTCCCATTAATCTATTTAAAATCAGTGTTATTGGAAGCTTCCTCTATTACTCCAGTGTTAACAGTGTTTCTAACGTTCAAATTTGCTACTAATTTCATAATTGGTTAAATTGCTAATGGAGGCGGAACTTCTCTGGGTCGATGATCTTAATCTTTAAAAAATGTAAATTTTGAGCTTGATATAGTTTTCTGAATCTTCAAGAGAATTTTTATCTATTTGCGATACAAATATTTGTATTAAAGTTATTATGGCCCACAAGTCGTGTGCTCTAACGAAAAGTTGCTTCCAAATTTAGTTTTGTTTGTCATGTTTACTTAATGGGATATTGAAAAAAGGCATTTTAATCAGGCGGCAGATTTACCGCAAATCATATAAAAATTTTTTAAAGTTGTCAGTATTAAAAATTTTGTGTTCGAGCTGGAAGAGCTTTCAAGGGCTTGAGCTCATAGCTGAGGGTGATGCGATACTACAGAACAAATTGCAAATTAATGCTACGCTAAGAACCGAGTAGAAACCGCTAATTTCGGGCAAATCTTGGATGAAGACGTAGACCTAAAGTCGCTTTACCTTCCCGGCGACCTGAACACCGCCGCCCCATCAAAAAATTGTACGTTCACGCGCCTTTCTCGCATCGATGCACTTTCTTACGCACACGAACACCCAGTTTAGATGGCAAAGATGGCGGGCTGTTTAGGGTTAGGTACTTAATTTCCTTTTATAACGAAGATCGAAATGCCTAATTGCCTGAAAATACAACCTTTAAAGACATCTCCTTTAGAAACTGCAAAGCGATTACGTAGTGTGTCGACCTTTCACTAAATAACAACTTGAAATTGGGGCTATAGTGACCGTAACCTAAATTTATGTGCGTTCCTATATTTAACATAAACAATATAAAAGCAATAGCAATAGAAGACAATGGCAGTGCTCTCATTTTACTAATCATAATTTTTTTCTCATTATTTTATTGCGTATTTTATGTAACATATATTTCGCAATAGTCTTTTTGTTTCTTGAACATTGCTTCTTATTCAAGGGTTTATATTCCTCAAACTTGATTGACCTTTCCCAATTCCCTTCTTCTAAACCATTTTAATTTATTACCTTTTAGATATGTGTTACATCGCAAATTGGGTGACTTTGTCTTTATTTTCTCGTGAAGACCAACGTAAACTGTTATTTAACCATGTTTCTTCTTCATTCAATGAACCTAGTCATACCATTTTGGGGCCCTGTAGCGGAATGGATTTTCATTCTCTGTCATACTTTTGACGCTGTTGACCATTTTCGTTCCTTTTCTTTCTTACTTTTCTTATGTTGTTTCTCCATACTACGATTATTCTATGGAGAGCTTGCGTTGCACATCTTACTGTCACTATCTTTTGTTTTAGATCTTTTTCTATTTTTCCCGAATAACATATTATATTGTCTTCGCCTGGAGAATGTGATACGTGATACGTATTATAAAAGAGTCCGAAGAGTAATTTAGAAAATGGAGGATTATGAGCAACCTTGGAAAAACCGTAAATATCTATGCAATTGAGCTAGGCAATGAAAAAAAACGTCCACTACCTGTGTACAACTGCAAAGAGATTTTGGAGAACGTGAAGTCGCTACTATTATAGGAGATTTTATCACCAAAATTTGAAATATATCTAAAGCTAATCACATACGCCATATATGGCATGGGACAATGCAACGAAAATAAAGACCGGTTGTTGTGAGGACGAAATCAGCGATGACTCAATTATTATAATTACACGAAACACCTAGATTAGTACACTTCTTCATAGTGCCTCGACGCCTTTGAGATATGGCGCTGGAGGAGAATGTTTAGAGTTCCTTGAATACCCATCGTACTAATACCTCCATTCTCAACTAGATTAAACCGACTCTCAAGGATGGTCACGCTAGTAACCTGAAGTTTTTCGGCCATATCACTCTTGCAGAGAGAATGAAGAAACGCCGCGTCCAAGAGAAGATAGAGGTGGTAGATCGGAACAATGGAGAAATTATGAGACACCAGTATGAAGCAAGCAGTGAGACAAAAAGTGGAAGAATCGATGGCGAGATAGATTGAGGACTATAAGAAAAGAATTAGATAGCCAAAACAACTAGAACGAAGAAAGTAAGAATATCTACATACATCTTCAAAATAATCATTATCATCATTTTCTCCAAACTTCAGGCGTTATGTATGTCTGACTAAAGTATTTTTATGAATTTAGAATTTTAAAAATCTTGCATATTCGTTCTGGAATATGTCAAAAACAATTAAAATAATATTGTTTTTTTTTGTTTCAGGTACGGTTGAACAAGGACACCTTGATTTAATCTCACCAATTTAATTGTAAGTAGTAACCATAGAAATAATAAGGCGCAAACGTCTTCAGGGCTGTTGAATGTAATATTAAACAGTATTGGCGTTCGCGAGTAAACAAACAGTAATTGATTGTTAATCTAAAAAACTATTTTTTTATTCTTCACAAATATCTTTTTTGTGTTATTTTATGAAACTTTTACGCTTATTATTCGAAAAACTGAAATGTATGCACAAAACTAAACTAGTGGTTAAGACCCCTGGGCGAAGTGGAGGCGAACTACTGTAATTCAAATGAGAGACTAATATGGGGTGTTAAAGCTTGTCACAACACTCTGTACACCAGATAAAGCTACTTGAATTCAGGATAGAAGTTCGAAGTCTCAGACTTATCACCATGAAATGTCTGTCCAGATATAGTGCCTCAAACTTTAACATTAAAATAAAATTAAT
Source organism: Agriotes lineatus (assembly GCA_940337035.1). NCBI lineage: Eukaryota > Metazoa > Arthropoda > Insecta > Coleoptera > Elateridae > Agriotes > Agriotes lineatus. The sequence goes on along the minus strand of OW679202.1, from coordinate 31,173,273 downwards.
AATAACAGTCTGTGTTCGACGACCTACGCACATAAAAAAGCAATAGTTGTCTGTAAGGAAGAAATTTCTCACACTATGAATAGTCGTGTTGAAAGTTGGGCTGTAAAGAACAAAAGTTTTATCATTCATTCATAAAAGTATCGTAAAATCTACTAGTTAGAAACTACCAATTGTTTCAGTTTCGAGCTGAAAGGAGAGACATTGAGTCTGAGAGAGAACATACAAGTTGCTATTTAATCGATATTTTTCTATTTATTATAGTATGTGACACAATGTAATATGTAGTAGTATTTCCAACTATAGCTACGAAATTTATATAGTTTAGGGTAATAGCAAGCAAAAATGTTCAGTATCAGCGTAACCTTTGGTCTAAAAAACACCAAGCTTAAACAGGATGTCGGAGAGAGGTTATGGCCCCAAGTTCAGTAACTTACCTTGGTACGCTCCACTGAACAACGCGGAGCCATCGGGCTGCGATGTAAGGCAGGCTATGAGGAGACAATAAATACCGAACAAACACAACATCAGCTATTATCAAAAATTAAAAACACATTTATTCCAAAACGACGACAATAATGTACTAAAAAACATTGCTACACTGAAAAGCATCACTAACACCAGGTCAAATAATACAAAATGAACCCAGACACTACAACAGATTCAATTCTGGAATAGTATATTGGATTTTGCAAGAAAAAGGGCTAATTTGATACCAGAGCAAAATAGTAATAAAGCCCTGAATGAAAATATAACGTGATGAAAACTTAAGCGAAACAACTACTATAACTGCTCGGCTCTGCCTTGCGTTAAATCCTTCGTCTAGCGGGGGTGCAGGATAACGCTTACAGCTACTTCACATATCCACATGTTTCTTTCTTAGCATAAAGCACGGCTGCTCTCGCGCTCCACGTAAATATGTTGGAGGAGTAACACACGATTACAAGTCCATCGAACAGAGGACGAAAGAAAGGGAGGAAAAGAAAAGCTAAAACCGGTATTAGACCACTTGGAAGCAGAGATAATCGAATCTTACCCCCACTTGTAAATGGCCAGCAGTTGTCTAACTTTCAGAAAGCTACCATGTGCTGTGGCAAACAGATGGGACCCATCGAACTAATCAGACCGAATCTGCCCCATAATCGACGATTTCCTTCGGAGGCCAAATCCGTTCATAAAGCGTTACCGAAAGGAAAACTTCGAACGAAACATGTCGCGTATGAGAAGACTGGAAATTTCCGGAAAAAAATCATGCCTTTCAAAAGTGAGTACGGGAAGTTTTTGAAAGACAGATATGAAAGCTAGAAACCATAAGTCACTAAAAACCGTTTAGGCAAGTTGAAGTACTCAACGATATCTTAAGGTGCCGGACCTACGGCAAGTGTAGGGAAAATTCAAATGACATTTTCGGATCGTAGCAGATGGAATAACCCTTTGGCTAATGAAGATGGGATTTCTCTACTTCGTTGGTAATCTTCAGTGTCCTGTACGATTGTATTCTATGTAAGGCGTTTTTTCATCTCATTATATGAACAACTTAAATCGTATCTTCCATCAAGTTTTATTGTGTCTCTTAGGTAAAACTGAAATTGTCACCTTACTGTTTATTTTCATTGCGGACATGTATGTGATTACGTCGTGTTTCTCAGAAATCATGTAATAAAATACCGTTTCTTCTCATCCTTGTTGTTAACATCCCCACTATGCATACTGGCATCGGCCGCTGCTCTTCAGACTTAGGGTTTAAGATCTTACGGTTATCGAAGCCCTATTGGGGAATCGCAGCAAAGTAAACACAGAATTTGTATAGCCGTGAACCACCTCCATTACTGCGCCACCTTCACTACATATAACGTACTTACATTTAATAAATGCAGTTTTTCATATCGGAAACAGATGTTGCTGTAGTTTTTATTTTGCTTTCGTCTACGCAGCTGTAGAAGGATTAGCGCCGGTTTTCGCCCATGGAAATACCACATGGACAGAGTAGTGTAAGTTGCATTAATCTTTGTATTATTTTCCTTTCTTCTTTTTTGTTTGTCTCTTTTCTCATACTTATTACATCCTTCGTCATTTTATCTTCCCGGTGTATTTCTGTTCTTCTTTAATAATGCTGATAACGACCATGACGATGATGCTGCTGATAACGACCATGACGATGGTGGTGCCGATGACGATGATGCTGTGGATGATAATGATGATGATGATTCCTGTTTCATTGTCAATTGCTTGCAGTTTGTATTATTTAAAGATAAAACTTTAAGCACCCACTTCCCTTTTTCAATGTTATTCCATCTTTTAATCGGTTTTCTTACAAATTGTTTTAGTAGTTATTGAACAGCAGCCCTTTACCTCAAAGTGTGTTACTTGAGGTGAGATAATATGTACAAAAATCTGCTACTAACAGATCTTCCTAGCACTAGCTGCCTACCAGCACTACTTATTTTTTGAAATTTGATCCAAATTAGGGACTTTAAGCTTTATTGTACGTCTGGGAAAATCGTATCGTTTCGTGACTTAACATCTAACCAGCTGTGTGTTCGAAAATGCACTCATAGATCAAACTGCAGCTGCTTCGAAATACAAATTTGTAAAATTTCCCTAATATTGAAACAGCCACTCTTGAATTCAAGCTGTTTTCTATACAGCCGTGTGGTAATTGCCTGGACAGCATCAGTAAGTTAGTAAACATTTTTTCTTGTAAGGGAAGTCTTGTCGCGGGAAAAAGTTGCGATACGGTGAAAATTTAGCTGCCTTTTGTTTATACGTGAACGATTCAATCCGCCCACTAGAGTATAACAAAAGGGCTCTTAGCTAAAGCAAAACAAAAACATTTGTGCCTAATAGCGGTATTTGCAGGTATTTTATCTTGCGCATGATAAAAAGCGGAAATTTTATTAGTTGTCAAGCAGGGTGCAAAAGAAGAGCATGATAGAAGCAAACTGTGTTTTGTTCGGCAGCGCTGATTTGAAGCTTTAAGCATCTTTTATGCTCTTTGTTACATTGCTCTAACGATTTATATAAAATGTACAGTAACCTTGGGCATTTTCGTGGTCTAATATTTTTGTGTTTGCGTTTTTAGCTAACCAACTTCATGTTATTTGTCTGGAAATTATGCCGGCAAAGCATTCAGCAACTGTTGTTGTTTTCATGCTTATAAGTCGTCGCTAATGATTTTTTAAATTGGTTGTTTACAGTTTTTTGATGGTTTCTGCATTACGTGCTGCCGAATACATTAACGAGCTGATACGATCGAATTTTCACATTTTATTAATTTCTAAAGGGTGGGTGTAAAACTAGTTACGTGTGAAGGCTAAAATAAAAACCGGCGATTTTATTGCAAGCTTCTCAATGACAGTCCTTTATCTTTACGGGCTGCAAACTTTTGTACAGTCTCTCAGGAAATATTTTTAAGAACAATAAAGAAGAAAACACAATTTTGCCAATAAAGCCCAGGATTGGAAACTATATCTCCAATCATTGTTCAAATGCAATTAATAGTGAAATTGGACAGTAGTGCGCATATTGAAAATGTTCCAAATGAGCTCAATATAGAACAAATTACATTTATGTTATTTTTGAAAGATTTACTTCAATAAAAAAAATAAATTCATAAATTCTAACTATTCCAATAGATAAAATGGAATTTTACATACTTTCTCCGGGCAATTGAAATATATCAAGTTTTAATAGTTTAAATTAACGTTTGAAATCATCTCAGCCCCGTCTTAAAAATGGAAAGGCACGCAATCATTTAGTGAAAATATTCAAAGACCATGAACTTAACGGGTAGTATGCAGTTAATCAAAAGCAAATAACTAACATCTGGAGTCGAACTTGGCAGTCCCTTTTGTACTTGTACTAGTTGCATGAAACTAAACTATCGATGTATGTACAGCACTCAAAACTGAACGTGTTTGGTGCTTGGTGTTCAAAGTTGTCATAGAACAAAATAGTCAGGATCGAAATAAAGGAAAAGAAAGATCACCTATGCAGTGGAGGCTGGTTCAATGGTTCTAGATCAGAAAACCTGGTTTCGATCTTTAGACATTTCAACGGCCACAAACATGTCGTGCTAACTCCACCATAATTCCCTAATCTGACACTGTTAGCTGTGGGGTATTAATGACTATACATTTTCAAAGAGGAGAGGTCGATACCTTAGCAGTGGGACTATTTATAAGAAAGACAACAACACCATTCATTATCAATGAAGATTTACAAAATGAAAACTATTTTTTTTTTGGATACTGTAACAGCATTAACAATCTCATCGTTAGAGTAACATCATCATCATCATTAGAGTATTTTAAGGAAATATGACGATGCACATTTTAAATCAAAATGGCGATGGTGTATGTCTTCTTTCGGATATCATTCCATTTATCTATTTCAGCTCAATCTGCCAGCGTTTTCTGGTTTTTCAGGTTCTCTGTTACCTCTTGGTTTATATTCCCATAAAAATTTAGTGGTTCTATTATAACTGGCGATAATTTTAGGTTATTTTAACTTAGACACATCCTCTTAACCAATTGCGATCCAAAGTTATATGAATGGTCTCACAAAGCTACATATGTTTTATAAAGATAGCAATAATTTTTTCCTGAAAAGAAAATCGGAAAAGTAACTGGTGTATACCGGTGTACGCGCCGGATGAATATAAACAAGATAGCTCGAGAGTTACATAACCTATAACGATAATTTGTTCGCCAGCTTGTGTGGAATATTAATGCAAACAACCAAAAAGCTTTTGGGCAAGATCGGTTGCTTCTCTTTGTGTTGGTCAAGTTGTATACGGGCTACGAGTAATAGACGTTAACCGATCACGTACAACATGGCAAAGCGGTACAGCAGTCGAATTACCAAGTCTTTAGCCGCGAGTTTGAACCCCGGTTTTGGCTAGTATCTTTTAAAGTTATCAAAAGATGCGGACATAAATCGTTATTTCTTGTCACGTTTAAATTTAAAATACCACATTATCTACGCTCTCCACTCCACCCGCGCTTTCCATTTATGGTATTGAACGAACCGATTCTAAATCGATTTTGTTTGTCCACACTTCTCCTGTTTCCCTAACGAATTTTCTTTAGCCGAAGTCGTCGCATATATGACTCAATCATGTGTATTACATAATATAACGACCATACCACATTGAAAACACCGGTTCAACTGATTACGGCAACTGAATGTGTCTTAAGCAGCGGGTCCCTAGAAACGTATAGGAAAAACCGTTTCATGCCAAGGTTGTACCGAAGTATTGGTAAGCGGCTTGTACCGTTTGCCACTGTTTATTTTATAATTTCTGAATAGATTTGATAAAATGACAATTAGTATGTCTCTGCTGTCATCATTATAAGCGGAACAAGCCCGTCATAAGATGAGAGGGGAGGGGTTACCTCTAGGGATTGCGACTACCGTCAACCTTTCTCCTTCTACCACCCTTAGTCTTTCTTTTACTACCACTTTAAGGTCTTCTTCTAGGATTGGTAGTACATCTTCTTTACGTAGTCTTTTGTAGTCTCCCTTTTCCACCAGCCATCTTAGACAAATTCTTCAGTCTACCTTTATTAATTATTTGTAGCAGTTTCTGTATTACAATGAATAAACAAGTTGTTCTACACGAAGTTTTGTACGATTTGCTGAAATTAAATCACTCATTTGAACACATTAAGATGACAACAAACAATATTTGTTCTTACGATTAATTGTAAGTTATATTTGATCTTCCTGACTCTCTAACTATAAATATTTAGTACAATCTTTTAATTTTTAGAGCGATATACCATCTTCTTGTTCTTGTTATTCTTTTTCCATCCAAATATCTATCTTTAGTCGATTCCTTCATTTCAGAAGGGTCATGGTACATGGCGGGAACCTTTCTACGGATGGTTATTATTTACTGCCTTCACCAGTTTTTTCCATTTCTTCAGCTTTGAGCCTTCTTTGTGACTTGATGCAACCACAGCGATAGCTTGTTAGTTGTTTTAGTTTATTGCTCTTCGTTTTGGGGTCGTCTGCGACTACGTGTAGGCTACACTATTTTACCCTGAATAACGTATTCTTCTAGAGAACTTCTATCACATCGGTTTATGTGCCCAAAGAATGGTACTTCTTTTTGCATAAAAATGAGCGCTGTAGTTCTTTAACTTAGTTTAAAATTGATATATTTACTCTTCGTTCTGTTCAATCTTTCATTTCGAGACTGTCGATCTTCCTCCGCTCATTTGCTTTGATAGCCCATATGTCACTATAGGATAGACTAGGGTTTCCATGCCTTCTCATACTATGTTTTATACCTTCAGATATTGCTGCTGTTTTCTTGTACGACTTCTCTTAAGTCTACACACCATCATGCTCTTATTTCAAAATATTTAAGCGTCATAACTGGTCCGGCACTCTGGTAATTGATAACTAGTTTACATAGTCGTGCTTCTCTTGATAGGGCCATATATTTTATCTGATTTTGAGATACTAATATTGTATTCTTTTACACTATTTTTAAATGTACACAGCATTATCTGCATATATTTTTCGCAATACCATATACTATATTCGGGTCGTCGGAATAACAAACGAGTGTTTAGTTTGTTAAAATTTAACATTCAGTTGTTGTTGTTTTCATCTTAGGGATAACTCTATTGCTGTTTGCGTTTGTCATATTCCTGATATAGTTGGAATATTAACTGCTAATTCACCTTCCAACATTATTCTTGCTGTATTTTGCTATTCCTAAAGCACGTTTATTAGTTTTCTTCGTTTTACAAGCTCAAATGCATTTGCAATGTGTAAAAAGCATATAAATGCAGGTGTGCATGATCTTCTCTTTAATATTTTCTTTTTGATCCATTGTATTCTGCCCTTTGTTCTGAGCGTCTCTGCTATTATATAGTAGTTGATGTAATAATGTAATCCACTGTTCTGCTTCATTTTCGTGATTATGGTATAATCGCCAACTGGTTACTTTCTTAATCTCAACATCTTCCATATTTGGGACACCTAGTAAATCACAGATGTAGTAATTTTTCATGATGGAACAGAAAAACTGAGTCCTAAGGTAGATATAAAAGCAAAGACCAAAGACAGCTGAGATGCCAATTTAAGAAGAATGCTAGGTGTAAAGAGAGAATCGGTTAAGGAACGATGATATTAATAGCAAACTCCAAGTGAAGTTGGAAGAACAAAAACTGGTATGGTTTGGTCACCTAGCTATCAATACACAGGTTAAGAAGATCATCATCATTATCATATGTCAACTACTCTTGTCCACTGCTGGATGTAGGTTTTTCCTAATTCGTGCCACCCATTCCGATTTTGGGCTACCTATTTTTAGTTTAGGCACATACTTTTAATGTCGCCAGTCGACCTAATTGGCCGACGTCCTCCGCTTCTGTATGCTGTTCTAGCCAGTTGACCCGCATATTTCTACTTTAGAATTTCTCTTTCTACGACATCTTGGACTTTTTTCTCTGTTGTGTGAGGAATTTTGTCGTGTAGTGAAATGTCTAGCATGGACCGTTCCATTTTACGCTGTGCTACAAGCACTTTATGTATGGACCTCTGCGCCAAAGTAAAGGTTTCCGCACCATACGTAGGTACCGACACATTAAACTTATAGTTTGCGCTATAGGCATATTGATATTTCTACATTAAATATATCTTTTAATGTCCCAAACGCAGCCCGTGTTAGTCTTATTGGTTTCTCTTTCTCACTTATTTGTTTTGCTCTAGTGATGCACGTCTCGTGAACATAGTTAAGAAGATTAGCAAACAAAACCTATTGGCAAGAACTAAAGGAACATAGTGATAGTGTTTTGCAAGAAACAAGTACAAATTGGAACTAGAAAATAATAAGAAGCTGCAACCTCGACACCTTCGGGTACAAGAAAACACGGCTTATAGATCTAAGGTACAAATTCTGAAATTATATAACGACAGAACAGGCAGCCATGACAGGAAGACGATACAACTAGCCTTTACGTTTTTGCTGATTTTCGTAGAAGTAGACTTCAGATTTTTTAATTTCCTATTGTACGCAACTAGCGTTGATACTTCGAACAAAGTTATTTATTTTCTAAATATTTCTGAATTATATTTCTGTAATAACATTTAGTGACCTTTGGATTTGTGAGGGGAGTTTCATGGTAGAGATAGTTTTCTGATTTCTATTTTTCAGATATTTTGAGGATTCTTGACTTTACTTTCTAAGCCAGGTTTTCTTTTGGTTATGATTTACGAGCGGATTTTCCTTACGAAAAATAGTCGATTCTGGGGCAGATTTGGGCTTATTGGTGAATCGCTGCCCCCGTCTGATTACTTCACGATATGAAAGCCTTTTGGAAGTAAAATGTCTGCTGGAGAACAGCGTGTAAGGCCCTACGTCCCTTATACAAATATTTTACCTAAACTTCGATAAGGACATGCCGAAATAATATGTTTAATTTTGAACTGTCTTTCTCATGCAATAATAGTATCTAGTAATAATAATAATTATTATTATAATACCATTATTTGGGGATACTGCAAAATAAAATTGAAAAGAATAATTGTGATAAATTAATATAATCTCCAAAAGGCGAAGTTAATAGAAGTGACCAAGGCATTTTTCTTCCACTTATGAGTGGAATCATTTTTTCCGTTCAAAGCAAGAAGGTTTATATCACTAATGATAGCTTAAGCATATAGAAACGATGTAGTGAAAGACACTTTTCGAACCAATTAGAAATAAACTGTGGTGAAATTCAAAAGAGTCGGCGTGTTGTTTTTGCTTGTAGGTTATTTGCACTCTCTATGTTGGGTATCATGTAAACCTATTTGATGACATGTGTGGTGTAACTGTATGTAAACCTATCGTATTGAAGCTACTCATATTTCAGCAGCTGCGTACATTTATTTGTATGTCCGGGCAATCAGCCATGCCTGACATTGCTTTCCTTCGCTTCACCTGCTATTTAATTTTTTTTTATTTGCTCTGCGTTTGTATTTTTTTAACTACAGCGTTCTTCCAACTCTAAGTTATCCCTTCTCATATGAATTATTCTATAATTCGAGCTGTGGCGTAACGTACTATACCCGAAACGAGTAAGAAACGCTTCTACTTAGTTGGGTTTAAAATTGTGGGCAGTGTCAAGCGTCTAATGTGAATGATGACTAAGCACAAAGTAACTTTGAAATCAATAGGTGTGTTAGCAGTAGCCAGTCCTCAGATTTCTGGAAATGTATATTTAACCGATGCCGAAGAGAATAGAGTCCTGCTTTCGGCGTTCGATTCGTATCATTTGCTTTGTGCATCGGCATTGTAGAAGCGAGTGTACGAGTGGAAGGTCCTATTTTCGGCATTTCTCAGTTCGGCAACTGTAGTCGCTATTATTCCCGTTAACTAATTCACTCCATTGGCTGTTTGTCTGCACTCGCGAGTGCTTACGTCGCAAAATCTTTCGCGAGCGCTTAGCTGGCCGTTGCAAATCTCCGCATAAAAAAGGAATAGTCCTCAAGTCCTCTTTTTGTGTCACGTCCATCTGTTTTTGCCGTTTGAGAGGAACACCTGGCGAAGTTGGGCAGGAGCACTTTGGGCCGTGTTTACGCGCTCTTGACACGTAAAATTATTTCCCGGCGAATTGGACATTCGAAACGGAGGTAACAACTTAAGGGCCGTTCTGCCCAATTTTACGGATTTGTTTCTCCGCGAGCGAACGTCCTTTAAACTTTGCGATTTAAGCGCGAAAAACAAGCTCGGGGGGCTTGTCGAGGGCTGTTAGTAAATCAGAAGTAAATGTAGTAAAAGTGCGGTTTCGAAATCATTGGTTTGTCATGCGAAGAGTAAGGGCTCTTGGAAAGGTCACTTTCCAATCCCTTTCACCAGCAGATCAATGGGGTCGAACCATAAATAGGTGTCCTGTCATGGCTACTCGGCCCCAGGCTTCCCTTCTTCACTTCATCCCCAGCTCAGCCTGTCTTACTTCCACACCAAAAAGCAATAGTTCGTGTTCGTGCTAGACGCCCGAAGCTTTGAGAACACGTTTACTTAACTAAATGTGCTAATCAGTCTTGAGTTTGGTATAAATAGATTTCGTGTCGAGTAATTCAATCAGTTGTGCATTATTACGTACATTTTCGCGATATTGTTCCTTAATGGTTATTATACGTTTCAAGCGTAATTTGTTTATCATGTTAACTTCCGCTAAGAACTTCGAGCAGTTTCTTTCGCCCCTTCTCGTCTTTTAATTTGAAGCTCGACTGGATCGTTCCCCAGTTATTTAAATCGCAGTCGATGCAGACGATTACGGGTCGATGTGACACTTCTTTGTTTTACAGTTTACGTTCGCTCCCTGGATGCGGACTGGATTTAGAACAAGATTAAACCAGCCTTATTCCGCAACACAAATTTGTTAATATTTTAGAACTTGTTAAGCTGATTTATACTTTCCGACAATTTTAAGCAATATCTAATAATTTCCAATTAACAATTGCGTGGACTGCATAATAAATAATTTCAGAATTCCGAAAATAACGAATGTCACTTACACCAACTAATAACAGCTTTTGTTGCGTCTTCTTCGGACTGAAGCGATAAGCAAAATGTCTTTACTGTACGCTTATCACAAGAATTTCCACAAAAATAAGAATTTCAAGCGAAATAGGCGGGCAGATTTTGGGGGGTAACAATACAAAGGAATTTTACACCAGAGAAGGGTAAAGTGTACCTATTTACATTCTTATGCATTACAATTTTTACGTGCAATAACCGACAGTACTAAAAAAAATAAAGCAGCAGTTCAAATACAAAATAAAGTACCAATCGTTATAATTACAGCATTAATGAATGCGCTCTGTAACATGACCTATACCCCGATAGAGGTGCAAATAAGAAACCAAGGGCGTACATACACCGCAAGTTTGTAACAGTAAAATCACGATTATGTTATACAGTATGTGAGAATTTTCAAATAAAAGTTTCGAACGCAATCATCATTAAACATTTGCTACAAGACTAATTTTTAGTACCTTATTACAAACTTTTTACAAACAGTTGTTAAATCAAGTCAAATTTCAGGTATTAATCGTACTTTATTATATCACGGCAGACATTAACGTAATTAAACGTAACGCTCCAAGCTGAATGTAAACCAACAGTTGGAATCCTCATTATGAATCCACTAACAAAATGAAATCAGAACCTCTGGCCACTCCAATCGTAGTAAAAATACACAAACTACACGAAAACGCATGAAGGCACCGAGGACCGCCCAAAAATGTCGACTAACTTAGAAAAAGAACCATCAAAGTTAATAAAGGTTGATAAATCAAACTTATAAAGCTGTAGGGATATACTTGCTAAGTACGTTAAAGCTATGTCATGAAATAGACTCACCCTTAGTTAGCGTTCAGCCTTATAACAGAAATACATAAACACATTGTCAACACAATTAGTACAAAAACCAAAAAGACTACCTACTTGCCTTAAGCAAATTGGAGTACAAAATGTTCTATACCGTTTTATTTACAAATATTTAACTTCCTAGCTTTTTTATTTCCACCAACAAGTAACTAGGAAACGAAAGATTATAAAAAATTTGCGAATAGCATCAAAATGTCGTAACATTGTGTGATGGTCACAATATAAACCTATATGTCATTATAGTGGACTTGTCATAAAAAGGTTATGTTTTACTTGTCATGCAGAAACGTTGCCTAACGAGGAGGCGCAAAAATATTCTTGGATTAAATTTATGACATCTAACATAGATTAAATTTATAAATGTAACAGACACCAGTATGCATTATCTGAAAAAAATCCCTAGAACTTGTTTGCTCATATAAAGTATAAACTAATATTCTGGTTTACTGGAGCTAACCTTTTTTAAAGTCAAATGTAAAAACAGAAAATAAAACTTCTATTCGTGCATAGAAACCAAACCAGCTTAAAAGTAATTAAGGACTTTAACAATAATTTTTCTAAAATTCTTAATCACAGAATCCCGGGCCGAAAAGAAGCCGATTTAAACGACTATACCGTTAAGCGTATACCGTTTTGTTAAGCTGTTGTTCAGCTTCATAATTCTTAATAGGTAAATAATTTTGCTTATTGCTATAGAACACTGCTATCAATTTGTATGATACCGCGTATAGCACTACATGCGTTTCTAAGTCACATTTTGTGATGACATTGGTTATTATTGGTAGATTATTATACAGGGTGGTCCACTTTTTTGTAGCAGGACTTTGATAGTAGGCAGAAAAACTTATTTCAAGGCGAAAATTTCATATGAACATAGGCCCTGAAACTCTTCGTTTTAAAGATACAGGGCGTTGAATTTTTCGAAAAAATACCATTTTTTATTTACAGTATTCCAACCAGCTGAGATAATTAAACTAAACTTGGTGTGCAACTCTATCCTAAACGCTACTACATTCCGTGACAATATCAAGGCCTTTGATAGATCAGTGGCGGAATTGTGGGCCTGCGCGACCAATAAATTTAAAAATTCACCAGTACGACCCTGTTGAAAATCGAAATTGTTTCTTTTTAAAAAAAAAGCTTTTAATTCTCTACAAAATATGTCTCTTCACATTTCTCCATATCTCCCATGGTTACGTAGCAATCTTCAATAGTTTGGTCAAATTCATGTTTTTATTGAAAATAAACTCGAACTAGTTTTGGGGTAGAATATTCTAATTAAATAAGTTACATTCCTTATTACTTATTACTGGACATTGAAAACAGGTTTTCAAATATGGGAAACATTCATTTTTATTCTAAATCGTTCAAATGTTAATAAAGAGTACCTTTGTTAACGAAGCATGTAATGTAAATTAAATTATTAATTTTAATTATTCATAGCTACTGTAAAATACTAATTGAAAGAAGATGTTCGAAATATGAACCTTGTGAAGAGACATTTTTTGTAGAAAATTAAACGCTTTAAAAAAAAATTTCGATTTTTATCAGGGACGTACTAGTGAACTTTTAAATTTATTGGTCGTGAAACCCCACATCTCCGCCACTGGTCAATCGAGGGCCTTGATATTGTTACGGAATGTAGTAGCATTTAGGATAGAGTTGCACACCAAATTTAGTTTAATTATATCAGCTGGTTGGGATTCTGTAAATAAAAAATAATATTTTTTCGAAAATTTGAACGTCCTGTATCTTTAAAACGAAGAGTTTCAGGGCCTATGTTCATATGAAATTTTCGCTTTGAAATAAGTTCTTCTGTCTACTATTAAAGTCCTGCTACAAAAAAGTGGACCACCCTGTATATAGCATTGGTGTCACGTCAGTAACTCTTCAGTGGCAAGTCCGATAACCTTGGACCGTTTCTTTCCAAAAGCAGCTACGAGATGTAAGAAACTGTACAAACTTTTCTCTATTTTTGTTGACTACTCGATCTTAATTTGTCACATTATCGAATATCATATACCCTAGAAAAGTGCTTAGGGCCTATTAAGATCCATGCTCTGCATGGCCACTTTTTCATAATAACAAATTGATGCAAAACTATAGTAACTGCTATTTCAAAAGAAATGAACCTGAACATAACCGAAGACGATATAGGAGTTGCTCACCGCAATAGTGGCACAATTTTTATTTAGAAGTAAAGACGACAACCTTGTACAAAGAAAGGCACTGGCTGTTACCAATAAAAACTTCCTGGCATGTCAATTGGAGGTAAAATTTATATAAATGATCATCTCACCTATGAAAATAAACAGTTATTAAGAAAAACCAAAGAAGGATAAAGAGTGGCTGGGTATAAATACGTGTGGATAAAAAATGGGAAACTTTTCGCACGATATAATGATGATGGGCATGTCGTGAGGATTTCCTGCTAAGAGAATCTTGCTGAAGCCGATGGGATCAGGTACGTTAGCGTTGGATATGCTTATATGTAAGTAATGATACCATTTATTTTTCTTTTTATGGTAATTACAACTACTGATTATTTACTAAATACATTAAATAATGATGATGGTCAAACATTTACCTTAAATAATATAAGCGAATTGCAAAATAAACTTTCAACAAATTTATTATTATTATTATTATTAGAGAAGATACAGAGCAGAGAATGAATCTATCATTGCTCAAAAATTAGTAAAAGGTATGTGATTGAAAACATATACAGAATGAACACAATTTATACAGTAATAAAATTAAAATAAGATTGATATTAAGTACTTAATAATTCGTCAATAAACGACTTGAACTGGTTGACATCATTTCAACCATAAAAATATTTTTTTTATTACATACTAACTTAAGAAGCATATCCAAAAATTTTGATGAACTACAAGTATTAACTGAAGAACTACATTCATTATTTGACTGTATTATACTCACTGAAACATGGCTAATAGAAAATCTAAACTGTTTCAGCCTAACAGGATACACCAGTTTCTATAACAACAGTAGATTTAATAAAAGTAAAGGTGTCATGGTTTGTTAGAGCATCTCTGCCTATACATATGAATATAACTGAACATGATGGAAATTACAATATAATGAAATTACAAATAGCAAAATATAACAAAAATATGGTGTAACATATACTTATAAATCACGTACTTATAAACTAATTATTTTATAAACAAACTTGATCATCATATAAGAAGTCTGTAATTTGGAGAATGAATTGATAGCACACGACTTAAATATTGATATTTTAAATTACAATGACATAAACACACATAACTATTTGGATATTCTTTCAAGACATGGATGCAGTTCTTACATAAATAAACCTACTAGAAATAATAAAACATGCTTAGATCACATTTTTTTTTAAAACAAACATTTGTAAAGATCAAATCTCATTCTTATTCTAAGTAATACTAAATAAATCAGATGCGATTTTCAGGAGAGCTACATTAAAAAATGTCCAACAATTAATTATAAAAAATTAGCAGAAGATCTACAAAAAATTGAATGGAATCCGATCATTTCTGAAGATAATGACAAATCTCTTGAAAATGTTATCGAAATAATTCAAGGTGAAACAGAAAAATGTAGTTATATTAGAATTCTAGCTCATAAATTCAGAAAGCGAAAACGCTGGATTACAAATGGCATAATTAAATTAACTCACGTCAGGGATGAGCTATATCATCAGATGTGCTTATATACACAAAATAATCGAATACGGGAAACGTATGAAAGGTATAAATCAACAATAAATATTCTCATTGTGAAAACTAGAAACAAATATTACCGTAAAATAATTGAACTCAATAAAAACAACCACAAAAATGATGGAATATTGCTAATGAAGCATTAATTAATAAATCACAAACACAGTCAATTAATTGTTTAAGCATTGATGATAAAACTATAGAATGCCAAACCGATATCGCCAATGCATTTAATAGATACTTTGTTAACGTTAGTATTGTCCAAAAAAATTCAGTTGGACAAAGAAAAGACATCTCTAATGATTAGTAGAATTTCGAATAACGCAGAGCATATTTCTTACCCCAACTAATTCTCAGGAGATTTTAACAATTATAAAACAGTTTAAAAATAACAAATATCCCGGTACCTATAGATAATATTAAATCTGAAACTTTAAAATCAATTCCAAATATTATAACATTACCTCTTGCTACAATTTTTAATAACTGTTTTTTGCAAGCTGCATTTCCTAATTGTCGTCAAGTTGCTGTTACAACTACGATACATAAAAGCAGACCTCTAACCTGTATTTCAAATAATAGACCTATATCTATTATACGCAATGTAGGATTTTTTTTTTTTGAAAAATTAATACATATTAGTCTCACATCTTTTCTCAACAACCATAAAGTGCTTTCAAAATATCAATTCGTCTTCACATGTGAGCGCATATACAACGCATTAGACAATTCAGAACCTTGTGTTGCGGTATTTCTCGATCTCGCTAAGGCATTTGACGCAGTAGATCATAAAATCCTTCTAAACAAATTACATGAATGTGGAATTCGAGGAACTGCATTAAGTATTTTCAAAAAGTATCTAAATAATCGAACACAACTACTTAGCATTAATCTAACTCGAGGCTCTTCGGAAATAATTACACGTGGAGTACCCCAAGGTACCATACTTGGACCTGTACTATTCTTAATATTTTCTTTACACTGATTCTGCAAGCAGAAAGTTGGCATGCGTTGAAAACTGCAGTAACACAGGATTTGGCTATTATAAAAGGTTGGTTAGATGCAAATATTTTAAGTCTGAATTATTCAAAAAGTGATTGTGTTTATTGCTTTTAGTATATATGCAAATAGTCATGCTGATTTTACTAATATTACAGTTCACAAATTGATGTCACTACTCGTAATTGTAAATGCAACATAAACATAAAAAAGTAATTTCCACCAAGTATCTTGGAATCACGGTGGATCAACACATGCGATGGGGCATTCAAATAAACAATATATGCACTAGATTAAGAAAAACGATATATGTCATTAAAAAATTAAAGGAAATATTATTAGTTAAACAACTTTACTGTTTTTACTATGTATTGGTGCAGTTCATTATGTCCTATGGTATACTAGGTTGGGGTGGAGCAGCCGTCTTTACACGGAGAGGGTTGAAATGATATAAAAGTATATATTAAAAATTACTTTATCAAAGTCTAGTACATATCCGACTTGCCTTGTTTTTAGTGATTCGAATGTCATGGCATTGCAGCAATTATTCTACAGTGACATATTAAAATATATTCGGAAACATTCACAAACTATAAATATGCATAATCATAATTACATAACTAGACACAAAGCTGATATTAGTTATTCCACATAAAATAAATAAATCAGTCGGTCAAAGATGTTTCAATTACTATATATCAAAGCTCTATAATAACTTCCAGTTGTACATTAAAGAAAATAACCTACAACGGAATAATTTTAATAAACTTGTTAAATGGTTTCTACGTAATTACCCATAGATAAAATATTTGCTTGTAGTTTAAATTGTATCACTTTTTTAAGATTTTTTTCAAAGATTTTCAAGCACCTGCATGCTCGATGCAAAGTTAAATAATATCTGCAAAGCCACACACATCTGTTTTTATAGCTACGTGGTGTATATTTGATTGCTTTATTGTAATATAGTAGTAATTTATTTATTTCAACAATATTTATTACTGTTATTAGCTTATAGAAAATTTGATTATGTAAAACATAAAATAATAGCTATTTATGCAACAAGTGCTAAAAGTCGACGTTTATGCACGAGACATGAAAATTATGAGACGAAGCCGAAGGCTGAGTTTCATAACATGTCTCGTGCATAAACGACTTTTAGCACGCGTTGCATACAATATTTTATTTACGACCTTAATTTTACTGTTATTAATCCATAAATATCGATTTAACAAAGGTTTGCATCTATAATAGTTTATGTCATAATAAAGAGAGGGCCTTGGTACGCAAGCGAATGTTTGTGAAAATAATACTGTCAAAGTCAGTTATCAAAGGTAATTATTAATACTACACATCTGACTGTATTCATTACATAACGCTTTAATGATTTCAAAAACACTTTACCTCTAACGCAAGAAGTAACTAGAATAACTTTTCAACCACACTTCCAGTTCGAAATTGCAGTTTTATAACCTCACTTCACTTTTAGCACATGGGCCAGAAGTAAACAGCTGATTTATTTAAACACGCTAAATTATAAAACGTCACTTTTAGTGAAAAAAGTTAGCGCTAAAAGGCCTACTTTTAGTGGTGGTCGTAGATAAAGAACTTTAATACTATTATTATTATAAACCTTACAATGATGAACGTTTCCTCAAACACTAAATATTTCCTTTATTAAGGCAGTTAGATAATGGTCTGTTTAACGAAAGGTAGATGTAGCCTTAAAATTTTATCACAATCACGTATGGTGCAGTTGGGAGCAGTTGACGGCTGTATTTATTTAGTTACCAAGTTTTTCATTTTTTACCCAGTAGATCTTTCTTAGTTAAATTTATATTCTGCAAAAACACTTTAGGACTGACGAAATGTTATTATTTTAGGTGTTACACACAAGATATAAAATAAATATTTTTATTATTAACATTTTTTAGAATCCCTAATACTGTCAATAACACTTTGAAGTCGCTTGTCCATAATGTATTCCTCAATTGTTGCCATGCTACTTCTATAAAATTCCGATGTTCATCTTGTTCTCTTGGTCTAAAGTCTCTTGAGTAGATATTTTCACCAACGAAATCAAACGTTTTCTATACTATTTAGGTCTGGACTTTTTGCTGGACATGGAAGGACATTAATTTAATTTTCTTGCAACTACTCCCTAACAATTCTGGATGTATGAATTGGCAAATTATCATGCTGAAAAAATAAAATCACTATCTGGAATTCTTTTTTGAACAATTGATAACATAACAGTTTCTAAACTGTTTATATAACGATCTCCAGCCTGTCATCCATTAATTCGAGAACACACACCTTGTCCTCCAGGCTATTCCATTCCCACATATGTACCGAAAATCTTCTACTATCTCTGGATTCGCGAACATACCTTTCTTCAGGCTAATAATCTTTTGGGCGGTAGACCTTTATTCTGCTACTATTTGCTGACTGAAATACCTTTTCGTCGAAAAAAACTTTTTTACACCAGAAATTGTTGATTGGCAAATTCCCTTCGTAATGAATGGTTTTTGAGCAAGCAGCAAAATTAAATAAACCACTGTCTTTAATTCGTCTGAGAGCCGTACGACCAGAAAATTTTTGCTCGCGGGCTTTTATAGCTGTTTGAAAAAGATTTTGTTGAATATAATTGGCTAAAGCTTCGTTTTCCTGTTCAGTAGAGAATCTTTTGTATCCTGTTTCACCTAGTGGTGCAGTGGTATGAAACTGATTTCACTTACCTTTAAACCTAGTAATGCAAGTATGACCTACGTTTAAATCTGCAGAAACTTCTCTTAATGGCCGCTTTTCTTCTAACTTGGATACCTACAGGTTTGGATTTCCCCATTACATTAAATTGTTTTGACACATTTATATTGCGTAATTTAATAATTTAATAAGCACAAGACTGATTTACAATAGAAAAAGTAGGTGTACACATTTCCATGCTCCCTACTGTACCTACTTTGTAGCAGAATAGTAAAGCAAATTTAACCCTATAGAGTGTTATAGTTTTTACCTAGATCAAAGTCGAAATCACGTAAACGACGCAGGATAAAGTTATTATCTTCTAGCGTTTTGCTTCACTTACACGTGCATAAATAGAATGCGTAGTAAATTATCAAAACAGATTTAATATTCCGAGTACAAGTAAAAATGTGGAAACAACCAGAGTAATGTTAACGCGATTGCCGCTGTAGTGGAAGGAAGCCCACCTTTGCAAACCCGTCTATATAGTGCGGCCCATTTTCTATTCTATTGGAATTTGCCAAGCTTTAATCTGCTTCCCAAACTTCCCAGACAATGAGCAGTCAGGGATGTGGACAAAGCGTGCTACAATTTAATTTTTCTCATAGTATTGAATATTCATTCAAATAATTTTTTTATCATGAGTTGTTTCGGTTGCAAAACTATGAATATGATTTCAATTGAACGAATTTGTTGAACCATATGCAATAGAGATACCATATAGAGGTTGGATTATGAAACGAGTAATACCTGACAAATTTTGACTTCAACCCAAATCCTAGATGTCGTTGTAACCTAGACTGTCTTTTTTTATTTTAATGCAAAAAATAGATTACAGTGACACGTGACAACTACCACAGAATTAATTGTGTGGCGAAGCTTTCGTGTCTTATGTTAAGTAGAATTTCTTACGGTAACCCAGGGAGTCAATTTTGAATTATTTATGGGTACATTTTTTACAGCATTTGTCATACATTACAACTGGTTTTGTGACTGCATGTTCACATCAGTTAAATTTCATGATTTAAGTCATAAACTGGTCTGTAATATTACAGCTGCCAGAATTAATTGCCAATTAATTTATATCAATGTACAAAGAATGTTTGATCATAGTTAATTCGGTTACTTTTAGGAAATAATAAGCAATATGTATTTACTTTACACTTGATATTGCGACTCACTTTTGTGCAAACGTCCCATTCTATTTGATATTACTGTTTCAAACTGCAACTACTTCTATTTACAATGAAGTAGTAAATTTTATGCAGACGAAGTTCACGCAATAAGACCGAGTAGCTCACTAGGTCGTTGAGTAGAATACCAAAATAAGCATAATCTGTACATATAGTTAGTGCATCATATTAAATTTTTAATATAGTTTCTAATCTTAAGCTGTGTTCCTCACTGTGAGTTGACGTAGGTGATAAATGTGTTAAGTGGGCCTGGCTTCCCTGCTTACAAATACACCCTCCACGTTTTCATTCATTTAACAAATTCAAACCTTTAGTAACTTACTGGTCCTATCATTGACAATCTACATTTTTTGAAGTAGCTCTTAAAAGTGCAATAAGTAAGAAGCCTGGAGGCTATAAATCATAAAGGCACAACTTATCAATACGATCTTTAGATACATTTTATTTTAAATTGTTCTAGAATATTAATTTTTATAATGTAGGTAGTAGAGATATAAATAAATTATAATTATTCTGATTGCGTAGTATATATACACACATATTGCTGAGGTAAATACACACGTTATATTTCGTCAACCAGGGATGATATATTATTAAGCAATATAGCACTATAAAAATACCCACGGTTAACTACACATGTATAAATAAAATCTTTTGAAGGATATAATAAAACTCTTCCAGTTCACGTATTACGGTATTTCTTCCGCTTTCCCATTTTCTCACCGCTAAGCTAACAACTTGAACCGTTTTTATCTCTGTTAGGGCAGCGCATTGTCATCACTTTCTTATATCTATAGAAAAGATATCATTTTCGCGCTTAATTAATAAATTGTTATTCGGGTCAGGGCTCCCACTGTCTCATCGAGTCGAACCTTCAAGGACTAAACGGATTTATTCAGTATCATTTCGAGGATACCAAAATTGTTAATGCGTCGGGACATCGATATCGCGCTAATTTTCCTTTCGGCTTTTCCTAACTCCGTCCAAACGTTAGAAAAAGAGTCGAAAGAAGCAGCTAGGAGCAGATATGAATGGAACAAATGGTAATTAGGGATCAATGGAAGCAGGATTAAGCAAATTGCCTAAGAATATATTTGACTTAAATGTATTTTGAGAACAAAGGTATAAATGAGTCGACCCAATTCAATTATTATAAAACGGCATTAATGAGTGACGAAATAACCGCAGTGCCTGTTTGCGGGCTCTGTTTTGTTCTGTTCTACATCTAGATTGGGCCAAGATTTTATTTGGGAATATTCGCCATCAACTAAAAACGAAATTCAATAAAATCCAGTTAGACTTTAATGATTTATTGACATTTTTTGCTAGTGCGCCTGTCCCCGGGCAAAACATAAAATGTTTGTTCGACTGCTGCGTGTAAGAGCCGCGGTTTTCCGAACTGCTTAAATTTCTTGGCATTTAAAAATGTTGCCGTGATTGCCATGTGAGAATTACTAAAAGCCCGTTTTATTTCCGCTCCTCTTGTTGCCCGGCTCCGCCACCAAATTGTAATTACCAAAAGCAGTTCTCAAGTTTGTTTCGGTTTTATAAATTTCCATCTTTCGTTACATGATCCGAAATTGATGCTTCATACCAGCAAGGTTCTTCGTGTTCCGGTGGTCCCTTAAGTGTTTTGAAATAACAAAAGGAGACATTCGCCGAGATGAACGTTTAATCTACTTAAACGCCTTTAGAATTTTTTCGAAGAGGATTTTATTAGGCGCTCCTGGTAATTTATACGTATCTCCGCAGGTTTAAGATAGAATTTGTATTTTGTCTAAAATTAGCTTTCTGTGGTGGCAGCACTCACGCATATGTAAGAGGCTTAAAGGGTATTTGGCGCGCACGCAAAATCCATCTTCCGATCGATATATATATTCGAGCATAAGTTTTACATCGGATTATTTTTCAGTCTTTGCAGTAGGTAAAAGGCTGCTTCTGCAGTTCTCTAGCCTCCTTTTCTGAATCTTTCGCCTAATTAAATTTCTAAAAAATGAACTGTCTCTTCCAGGAGCATGCCTGGAGTTTCACTCCGGAGCAGGTATTTATTATTAAACGTCTGAAAAACAAATTTCCCAATTTAATACATCAAGAATCTTGCACATTTTACTTTGTGAGAGCGGCGCTCTGCACTGCGAGCAACATTAAACTGCAATTTTGGAGTATAACAGGCAATATTACAACAACTCTGTTGCTTTTTAAAGACCTCCTATATTAAATGTGAAATATATTGGTTAGAAGATGCAATATTCGTCATATGTAGAACCCAGTGCACTTACGCTCACTTGGATACATTATAATACAATTCTTTGCTTCGAGTGTCACTTGACATTTTAAGAGGGAACTGGAGAGTAGATTGAGTATTTAGACACTTCCTTCAGCTCAAATTGATGGACCATTTTTATTGCAGTGGAACAATTATGTTCCGCGATTAATTAAAACTACTAATTTTACTGTGTTCTTTAACTTTGAAAAATTCATGCCCGAGGTTGTCTTGGAAAGTTGAAAATGTAAAATGGCTGTTATTAATCAAGAAAATCCTTGGATATCTCACACTTCTGTTATTTAAATGTTACCTCTTACTTGCGTTCAGAATAGAAAACAGCGTTAATTGCAAAAGCCGCTATACATACAGGGTGTATTTGCAAGAAAACTGATAGAGAAACAAGGTTTTCTATGTTGTTACGTTTAAAAATTGATAAATTGTGTGGAGATAGCTATTTTCAGATGTAATTTACTTGGACTGACAAGGCTTATGTGGCCGCTTTCTCGTTGAGATACGCTTGGTTGCATAGCGCCCTGGTCTATGCTTCTTTTCAAATCGAATATTTAAAAAATAGAGAAATATCGGCGAATTTCTGAAAAGATTGCCTATGTACTAGGTAAACGCCAGATTTGACGTATAAGTAGATTATTTTTCACTTTTGGTTTCAGAGCTATATATTATCGGGTTTTTGAAAACTACACAATTTTCTGAATCTAATGAAGGCACTTCAGCGAAATTTCAATTGTCAAACTTTTTTAAAATTCCGATTTATTCCAATCTAACCATGTAATTTTAGAAAAATCGAAATCACGTCGAAAACGCTCAATTATGTGACCAGGTAGGTTATCCCAGGTTCGGTTTCGTAGCCACTTTAGGGTGTTGAACTATTTCAGGCCATTTTTTGTGCCACCCACTTGGTGTATGTATCTCGGGGCTTTGACGACATCTAATGAGGAACATCTAGAGAAAGTATTCAATAGTAGTTTAGAGATGCCGTTCAGCTAACCTCGGCAAAACTACCACTTCCGAAGGTGTTTCGCTCTTACGATTCCAAGACAAGCCTCCTTTAAGATTCTCACCGTGGTCGAGCCATTTCGCGTGATCGGAGTTGTAGAACTAGAAAAATGCTTCTCAAGTATTTACCGAACTCTTATTGTAGCGTTGTTACTCACGCATTACGATACTATTCTGAACAGAAGAATAGGTTGCAGCTTCGCTTGTTATAATTGCCTTTTGTACGGTGAAGAAGTTCTAGTTATTTTAAATTTTTCTGTATTGGTTGCTGTAGTCGCTTTAAGCTACTTAACGTAAGGTACGTTCAGCAAACAACCTTTGCAAGCAATAATAACAATTGCGTGGGGTACCTGTTCATCGAGAATATCTAATACATAATTTGAGGTGACGTAAAAATGTTTGGACGCAATAGGCCTTATGCGCTGAACACTTGGTTCCTAAAGTAAATTACTTCGCATGCGAATGTCAGTATATGCATTCCGTTTTCCCTCGATTTTTATGTATTCTTGGAAGATATTTGCTCGTGTAAGCAATTGCGAGAAAAATCCTACACCGGTTTACTCTCTAGTCAGTGTACTTGTATTCCACTTTGACAAGAGAACTATTTACATACATAAACAAATATGTCATTCACAACTAGTACAAAAGGAGATAAAACTTCACGACTCGTATACGTACAACAAAGTAAAACGTTCAGATGAAAGGATAACACCACAAATACATTAAAATATGTAGTATTGCCGATTTATATCTTTGATAATTCATTTTGGATTTATGTACGCGTAAAAATTAGGCATTATCTTGTGTTTCTTTTAAACATTTCCGCAAATATTATGTCATTCTTTGAAGCTGATGGTATATAGTGTAAATAAACTGTTGCTTTATGGAAACAGTTATGCGGTTTGGGAATTGACATCAACAGCTGTAGGTGTTCTAGTTTCGAATCAGTGACGCTTTCCGACACCCCCCCCCCCTCTTACATCGTGATCAGGAATTAGCTGAAAAACACCGCAGGACAATTCCTCGATTACCGTGTCTTGTTTTCGCAATGAATTATTGAGCAATAATTTTTAATTTATAGATATTCTTCGTGTAGGCATGCTCTATAGTTTAACCTTTCTGTGATAGGCTTTATCAGAATTTGGTATTCCCTCTATCTTCGTTACTATGCCTAGGTAGTCTTGTATAGAAGTAATTGAGATTACTTTCGTTACCGCTCAGTGGGAATCATTTTCGACATCAAAATTTAAAGTGGTCAACGATACACCAACTTTTAAAACAATAATTTGTTATAACGTAGCCACCATTAACGCTATTTTATTTGAGAAGCAACTGATGGGATAAAAGGACAACAAGAAGAACAAAAAGAAAACAAGCGAGTTGAAGAGTAAAATATACTTGTATCGGTGAGTGCGAACTAACACCGATGTGAATTTATATTCGACTGAAATTGCCAGCAACGTGAACTACCGTCATTGTAGATTATTACCGATTTGGATTACCACCGATGTGGATTTACCTCTGACTGAAACTATCAGCGACGTAAACTACCACCGTCTGTGTTCGACAGTTGGAAACAGCAGTTGCTGCAACCCATCTTACTACCACGAACTGGTGTTTCTTTCGATGTTAATAATTTGGTAGCAGCTACAGTCAGCTTTATGAAGTAACCGATGTTACTAGCTTATTAAAGGCTTAATATTTGTTTGCATGTTTACAGTTTGTACTGGGGTTCGTACTCCGGAAGCCAATAACTAAAGAAACAATAATCCCGTGGGAATAATGGCAATAATGCTACGCTCATTAGCATATGGAACTAATGCCTATCACTTAGAGAACTGGTTATGTTGCAATGCAAACTGATCGGTGGTGTTTCCCTTCGGTGGCGTTTCAGTTCTGAATGACATTGTACATATAAATACCTATCAGTTGGTAGAAAACCAATGTGGTGCAATTCATGTCGATGATAGTACACTCGTTGGTTGTTTCGAATCGTATGTAATCTCAGTCGGTGGTAATCCATATCTTGAGAAATACTAAAATAACACAAAATTGGTGTTATTGTATGCAACCCGATATTATAAGAATATGCTCAACAAACCATTGTTAATACATTTTAAAATGTTTTAAAAGATATCTGATCAACTTTTTCTTGTTTTCTCTTTACATTTCATAACTTGAACTGCTTTAACCTTCATTAGGTAAGTTTGCTAATCGTTTCAATCTTGTCAGCATCTTTCAATATTTGCATATCTCTAAATTATTAACGCAAACATAGGACTTTCCATTATCCTTCTACGAAAATTGGAACCAATTTAATCTTTTGCTATTGTGGTCATTATTAGATAAAATACAAATCTGGTATCCACTGTCAACCACCACCGGCTTCTGTATTGATTTTGTGTAATTTCTCTTTTTAGTTTCTCAAAATGTCTTATCTAGTTGACTAGTTTTTCTTGGGTACGAATAAGGTGAGTTTTTTGATAGAATTATTAGCTTTTGAAACGATTATTCTTTTTTAGAAAATTGAAGTATCAGGTTACCGCTTTGTTGCTAAGTTGGCATCTCTTCACAAGCTTATATTGCAATAAGCAAGATCGGCAGACAAAATAAAATTAATTTTTCTCTTCAAAACAAGCAACAAGATTCGGTGTTAAATATCCTTAGCCGTGTCTGCTGTAGCCTGTATAATTCTATTGACGTTTCATTAGTTTATTAAATCGTTTTCAGTTCGCTGATGTTTACAAAGTTAATATGCAAAGAGTATTAGCGATCGTTTACTCAAAATTTAGTAATTACATTGGCAAAATCTATTGAAGTTGCTGCATGATCCGAATGTGTGTACCCACAAGCAGTAGAGGGATAGGGAGCACATCACATAATTCTTCCGATTGATCAAATCATGGTCGCCTGTATTATTTTTTCTCTTTCATTCTTTTAAAATAAAAAATAAAGAGAAAGCTGGTGGAGTATTTCAAATTAAGCTTCTGCAATCCCCTCCCAAATCCAGTAAGGTATAAAAAAGTCTGCAGAACGTCAACAACTTACCTTGACACAAATATTAATATTCTAAAAATGTTGCTAATATGTTATATGCATATTATCTATATCAATTTTCTGAAAAGTAAGACTGGGACTTTATAACTCCATGTCATGCTGTTAAACCGATTGCAAGAGCATTTCACCAACGCCAAAGCATTTACACACTCTTAACAAAAAAGCCGCTGTCTTCAAGAAGCCAAATCATTCGATATTTCATTTCCAACAATGAGCTATTTGATGTACTGATTGCTCCCCTGGATACTTGTGGAGATGTAAAGCACATCAGTATAAGTTACACACAGTTTGAAAGTATCGATTAGAAGGTGACCTCCTACTTTTCAGAAAGTTATTTTAGTGGAACACATTTAACTCGAAACGAACTTCGTGAATAAACTACAGGATTTCAAGTATATCGTCGGAGTTGTGTCCTCATCGCACAAACACTCTAATCTTCGATAATTTCGTTATCATTACCTGTTGTAACGTATGTAAGGCTTGGAATTAAGCTGCTCTGCCGGTAAGTACATTAGTTTAGAATTGTCTCTCTAAACCCCTTCATAATTTTTCAAATGGTTACTAGGTTATGCATGTGCAAAAATAGAATTCTTCCCGCAAAAATATGCAATCACCTACATTTTAGATGCGAATAAGAAAACCGATAGTTGACAGTGGATGCCAGAATTGTACCATATCATAATAATGATAATTCGAATGGTTCAAAACATCAAAAGAATTAAGGGTTTAAGGATACGGAAATAAAATTAGTATTGAAATATGCTACTATGGTCGCAACCAGTAGCAAACACATGCGATTATGAGTTTTTAAGTAATTTTTGCAAGACCATAACCGTCATTATACACGATAATAATTTTTAAAATTTAATTTGTTAGTGAGAAGCCTGATGGCATTATCTCAAGTCAAGTCGTGTATCATCATTAGCTATCGCCGAACATCAACGTTATGCCCGCCATATGATTGTTTTTGATTAAACTTCTATCATCTACAGATTTCCATTTCTCTTTAGCAAGAAAAATGGCGAAGAAATAGAGTTAAAAATACTCCAATAATCTCAGTCGATACTGTTTCCCTCTGCCTTCCATATAGAAAGCGTTTATTTCTAAACCCTACTCTCTTCACTCAACCGAGACGACTCTTGTTTATAAATTTCGCTTTCTTCCTTCCGGTTGGTAGGAGTAGAAGAGTTTCGGCTGTGCCGTAGTTGACACTTTGAACTTCTTTATAAGCCTTTATGAAAGTGAGCGAAACGTTTCTTAGTCATGAAACGGAAGTCGTTCGTTAAATAATGACAATGGCTGTAGATGCTTTCGTAATCAGAAAAATATAGAATTGATAGTGAAACGATAATATATATCATAGCAACTAGCACCAGCTTTCAACCAAACTGTAAACATTTTTCTGTGTCAAAAATGAATACAATTTCAAAATCAGTTAGAAAAGTCAGCACGGAAATCTACACAGTGTTTTTGAACGATGTAACGTAGTTTCAATTCGGGAATATACAATAGCAACTAAATAGAGTTAATTACAACACCTATAGCTGAAATCGCTCCCCAACAAGATATAACTTCTTAACGGGGAGGGGCACACAAAGTGATTTACTCGTATTATTATTCGCTAGTAATATAATTGACATCAAACCTTCAAATTTGGCATATGGGCTTTGTTAATTGTATGTGTTATATATCTTCTGGTTCTGAAAACATTCCGATCGAGTTAGTAAAACACAGTCTAAGACAAGTAAAAAAGATTCTACCTGAAATCTTCCATAGCTGCATAAAGAAGCAGATAAAATTTCCGTAGAATGGCAAGCATAGATATAGAATGGAAAGACTTCACAAAGTGAGTTTAGAACATGATGGTCGTACACAGATAACGTCTTCCGCCTAAGGAAAGTAAAGGTTCTCAAATACACTTAGTGTTTGTTGATCTGAACAACGGCTACGATAGTGTATTACGTTACAAAATAAAAAAGTTGTAGGGTAAACAACTAGAAATGTAGAAGATATGTACACTGATATTAAGTCATCGGCAACGAAAAAAGTTTTACTATAAAGATGTTTTGTTTCGCCCTCGCTCTTTATATAATGGAAGTTCCTGTAAATGATTTTTTTATTTTGACATTGCTTTCCGTCAATGATCAAGTAGCCATGACTGCATTTAGAGACGGCGCAAACTATGTGACAGAAAAACTCAACGAAAAATACGATTTTGCTTTGAGGGAGATACTGTAAACCAAATAACTGTATGAAAAAAAACTATAAACTAACTCAACGGATTGTGGTGAAGTAAAACAGTAGATAACTAGCGAAGAAATAAATCTATTAGACGGTTGTACAGGGAAAATCTTTATATGAATTAAAGGTGTAGGAGTTCAATGCAAAGCACACCATCTCGAAAGAAGAAGAAGAAAAAAACGCTATTTGAAGAAGTTGCAGATAGTTTAGACTGCAACGCATTGCAAATAATACCATAGAAGGAAAAACAAGGTGTCTAGGGCAAAGGTGCTGTTTAGCCCATACGTTCTTTAGATATATCTACAAACTACATTAAAACAGTGGAAGTGCCATTGTAGAAATCTGGGTATAAAAATAGAAGATAACTACCTGTGTTCACTGCACTTTACATATGATTAGTTCTTCGAATACAGTATAGATATGAAGCTAAAGTGGCGCTGGCATGTTCAAATGATATAAGAGAGATGGTCACAGAAACTACATAAATGGAACCTACCACAAAGAAGAAAGAGAGTAAGGCCGGGTTGAACTTGAATTGCGGGAGCACGAAAGTTCATGACAGCAAGAAATATGACCGAAGAAGATTAGCAAATTGAAATTTTTGAAAAATGGATTGCAAGAGACATCCTGTGTGATGCATATTGTACCTATATTACTATATGACCTTTACTTCCTTGCTTAATCTTGAATCTCTTACACCTTATGGTTCCTAAATGGTTAGTAACATTGTATTGACTGCTTCCTGTTGTTTGTCATTTCTTTAATCTGATTCCTGTCACTTCTGTTCCACTTAGTGCTTTCTTCACCTCTTTTGACAAGGCTTCAAATGTGAACTCAATGTTGCTCGAAACACTCAAAAGATATAATCCAAGCATCTTCTCAAATAAAAACTAATAGGTTCACAATCAGTGTTAACAGAACGATGCATTGGCTTTAAACACATACATATAAAACAAAATAGCAAGTAGGACTACTTCTAAAATATATGGCCATTGTTAACCGAAACGGTGTTAATTAATAATATAAAAACTGCGAACGTAACACTAAGTTTTTCGTGCATTTACCGGTCAAAGCAACTATGATATTACATACGTTTATATTTAAACAATACTAAGAGCAACCGCATGAAGCCGTTCCTACATGAAAGCCGCGGTATTTCGTCGAGACTTACAATGTAATCAGCTAGTTCAGCGATCAGCTGCTAATTTCAGAAATTTTAAAAGGGAAACTCATCAACCTTTACTAATTGCATGTAGGTACGCAATGCACTTCTTTTCCAGCTATAACAGACCTCCTGGCATAATTTTAAGACTAGAAACGCTCTCGTAAAATTTTGCAGCTACGGGCTGGGGATGCTGGTGGTGGGTGCACTGCTATTTTTGGGTCAAACAAAACTATGTTAAGACTTGGCTCAAAACACCAGATATTGAAGTCGAGGCGTAATTTCAGAGCCTTGCTTTAAATACACCCTTGGGGCGGTAGCCTAGTTTGGCAACGTGAGGGAACACATTCTACTCTTCAATTGCTTCTGCCCGCGCTTGTAGCAGTCAGTTCTTCTTTCGCGCTTAAAAACAGTCACTTCCGAAAACGAATGGATACCATCGTTGGTAGTGGTGGTAGTGCAAAACTCAATAAAAATTTAATTACATGTAAATATTACTACACACAAACATACAAATTGACTGTCTATTGAAAGATTATCCATTACTGTTGCTGAGCTTAGGTGTAACTGGGCCAAATCCCGTTTCACATTCAATGTCAAAATATAATGTACCCTATTTATAGGCTAATGTTAACGAAAGCAGGTTACTACTATAGGTGTATGAAAAATTTCAATAAGTTATCGGAATTAACCGAAAAACTTTCAAGAAAATTGTAAAAATATTAAGAAAATATTTTTATTAGAATTATAACCATATTACCTAGATAAATATTGTAGATGTAAATGTAAAATAATTTTTTAAAAAATTATTCTTGAAACCAATAACTTTGTTATACTTTATATAAAAGAACTCGTATGTTGTGCTAGTGCATGCCAGTATCATTTTACAAATATTCGAAATAATAATACTGCTATTACTATTTACAATTCAACTTCTAAAAGCGCCATCTGACATCTCTTGCTTTGCATGCTTATTTTCATATTTAAAAATAAGCCAGGTTGTGTTTTCTATGTTTTATTATTGTACGTTAGGTGTAAACAGTGCATTCTCCAATAATAAAAGTGCACAGTGTGAATGCACAATAAAGCTTAATTTGCGCATATAGCATTAATCGGAAATGTAGAGCCTGTTTGCGAGATGAGGGGAATTTCAACTAAACGTTCCTGTCCTTCTTCTGGTATGAGGCCGGCGGCGAAGTGGATTTTACAATACGAAAAGCGAAGTAAATGCAAGCGCCTCTGACAGCCTCGCAGTAAGTAATTTGCTGCATATCAGTTCTTGTGGGCTTCATACAGCATCGTTTGCTGGAACAGCCTTCCTCTTCAGCGTGTACAAAGAAGAGGTACGCGAATTACGATACCCAAAGGGTGCATTTGCAACGTTCAAGTGTTTCGTGACGTTAGACGACTAAGAGTCGCCAGTTTCGAGATTTCGCCGTAGCAGTTCTTGTGGTTACTTTCCATGCACCACGCCAGTTAGGGTTGGATGATACAATTCGAGGCGAAGCCAGTATGCCACGCAGCTTTTTCTATAGGTGCACTTCAAGTTCAGTTTTAAATGCACGGGGATTGGCATTTAGATATTTGCGTTTGAAAGGCAATATTTTAACGCTATTTGATATTGTCTCATGTATGTTGTGTATTGTGCATTCGAGTAACCCTCGTATGTTTTTTAGGAGTTAACCTTAGTTTCCTTTGGTTTACTTTCTATTTTTTTATGTGTGTTTGAAGTCAATAGGTTGTGTAAACAAATTGGCTTTTCTTGTGCATTGTTTGAAGCTAGCTTCAGCCTGAGAACACCACAAGGGAGACCAGCCTTTTGTCTTTTAGCAAATAGTTATCGTTCATAGCCACGAAATGGGGTATTTTACAGTTTCATGCTAATTAACCTAGCAAGATAAACACAAAGGGCATATAATTACCCAAATATTGGGGGTACGAAACCTTTGGCTCAAATTTGAAGCTACTACGCGAGGACCACAACCTCACGTAATGTTATAATTTTAACAATGGAAAAATTATTTTAGTTAGAGTAAGGCCACCTACGAGATGGGCTAAAATGGTAGTTTTTAAAATAAGTAACCATTCAGTGATGACTAAGCCTATTGGTTTGCATTGGTACTTGAACATTTTTGTAATTATTATTACTCATTCATTATTTACAATAATTCTATTTAATAATTGTTCTTCTGAAAACATTCAAACAAGAATTAGGTGGGTTTTGGGATCTCTATGCTCAATAATTACGAATGATAAAATGGAAGGAACACGAAGTTGCTAAGCGCAGTTCGAGAATTACTGACAAACTGTCGAATAAAGAGTATTATCATATAAAGTGTAAGTTTCTAGTCCAAAACGTACTTATTTGCCGGTTAATCATATTACATAACGGAAGGAGCAATTTACTCCAGTGTTATACCTGAATAACCTACCAGCTGTTGGAAACTTTCATCGGGGAATAGGTTTAAATCTACTGAATTAAGTAGATGCGCATCCTAATAACCGGAGATTAAGCGAATCTGGCAAAATTGAAGAGAATAGGCATTCAGGTATTTATTTCAATTCGGGGCCTTTAATAACAAAATGGGAGAGCGAGTAGAGCGGGCAGCGCTGACGTCATGAGCCGAAAGGTAAGTTTCGCAACACTGTCACTGCATTTGGTAACGCGGCGTGTGTAATCTCGTATTTTTCAGTTATCCACAACAGGGAGATACTCTCGCTTGGTCGTTTATATATCCCGTTTATTTGTCAGGATGCATCGAGGCGACTCCTACAGAAGTGGGGCAGATCAATAACTTCCTCTACGGGTTCAGAATTTCAAAATATAAATATGCATTTATTCCACCCTTACTCGCATTCATGGTCGTAACGTTTATAAGATTTTTATTTCGGGCTGAGCGTGTTGCACCGGGATACGGTCACGCAAATCGATGGCACGTTATTGAGGGTTGTCCGAGTGTTTATCTGTTGCATAAGCTCATCTCATTGTGTCTGAAGTTTTGTCTGTCCTTCGTCGGCCTGAATTTCAGTCACCGCGTAATCACCGTCCCGGGGTGCCGACAGTGAATGGACTCCGTTCTAAATATGCCTTTATTCCGCAGCATTGATATCGGTATAATTTATGGTATTTTTATTCATAAATTGAAAGGTTCCAATGCAAGCTGGATGGCAAAGTGCGATATATTGCCGATTCCATTCTTCCCGGCGAGTGGTTATCTAGCCGCATCGTCAGATATCGGCGCATTGTGTTGAAGGAGTGATTTATAAAATGCAATAGCCAATAAGATTCTATTTTCAATATTTTAGATCGCGCAAGGTACATGGCCTGGAAAACGTTATCTTACTACAACCCTCGAGTCACCGCATTTCCTCGTTTTCGAAAGTGAACTGAATGATTGGCAATTCGCGCCCGATTTGAATATGGAGACCTTAAAGCCTTCTGTTTGCTCGGCTCCGCCTTCCCAACAGATTTCGGAAATTATTCCGTCTAAATGAGGACCTGTTCGCGGAATTGAAAAAGGGCGCCTCTGACGAAATGAAGGAGGTTCAGTCAAACGCGTGACCAGAAATATGTCCAACAAATATATTGAAAAGGACGAAAAGGACAATTTATAACAATATCTCATGGGACCTTCAATAACAATGCTTTCTTGCAACTTTTCGTTTTCTTTGTTTCCTCTCTTTATATATAGACTATATTGCGTTTTAGCTGCCTCACAGTAATGCAACAATAACTCCTTTGAAGCGCGTTCTCTCCATTTAATTCTGTCCAGCATCCTTTTCTGTCACTATAATGGTCTTATCCGCCGAACGCTGTGGTCTTTAGTATCAGCCAATCTTTTACAATCTGCTATTACTTCTAATTCTGCGCCTCGAATAAAAACGCCTTTAAAGTAAGGCGGGTGATATAAAACGCGTTAAATTCCCCGTAATTGTTTTATAGATTGAAATTCCTCGTTTTATGCATTATTCTGTAAGTAATAGGTGTACGAAGTGACAGTGTGATTGTTGCTGTCACTTTTGACTTTTGTTTCGGTTCAGGAGTGCTTTCCACTTTAATACACCAGACAGCACATCTCGACAACATGCATACACATTTAGTTACTACATGTTTAGTATTCCGGTATGCAATCTACTTTCAGCTATAAATAGAGAGTAACTGAAGCATAAAATCTCAATTTAGACAGCGATGACAGCATATGTAAAATAGGTACATGCAGAATGCTTACACGGCGTGCTGTTATCAATTAAAAGTAAAGAAGCAAATAGGGGATGCTGCTTTAAGGTATTTCTGGATACACGACTGTGCTAAAGATCTTTAAAAGCACTTTTGCTTGATATTTGATACCCATTTAGTGATTGTCATTTTCTGAAAGAGGGATAAGACGGGAAATTATTTTTATTTCAATTTGTATCGGTCTTAAATTGGTTTTCTCACAGTTCTGCATTTGCAGCACCTTAGGTAACTTTAAGTGCAAATCAGGTTGTCTATATCGCTTTTTAGAATTTTAAATGGGCACTCCATTTGTTTTGTACCTTTATTGGATGTAACATCAAATTAGAACTACTTGTCCGGTTTTTATTTAAAAAAAATGCAGTCTTACTGTAGTTGTGTGGTTGAGGATGCGTTTATGGGTCGCTTGTTAGTGTCACTTGCGGGCTGGATTCATCCCTGGAAAGCATCGGTAATCAGACGTAGATTTGAAGTTATGGATAATTAATTTGCTGCGCCTGGTTGTTCGATACAGGAACTACATGGTAGGTACTTTTGAAGTAAAAGTCACCTTTTGGGTAACCGAGGGCGGTGTTAGCGTCCCCCTCGCGTTTCCAATTTTATATTCATTACAATTTGGCAACTTATTGACAACAGCATTTTGATAAAACTTTCGACCGTTTGATAATTTCTATCTAGTAAAAAATCTAACCGTTGTAAGTTAAAAAAAATAATTTATACTTGTTATCACTTGTCAGAATTGTAATCCGGTAAAATTTCACTGTTAGGCGCAGCACCTGACGATTGGCGAAGAGTTTTCTTAATTCAGTAACCTTAGCTTACTGTGCTATTAGCGTTTCTAGAGGCCTCTTTTTTTGAAGCGTCTGATGCAACTTAATTTAAACTAGGAGATGCATATTTCGCTGTATCGATTCCAAAGGCCCTATTAGGTCAATTTCCTTTTCTAGCTTGCATAATCTCGCATTTGTAGTAATATACGTAATAATACTAATTAAAATTTTGAATTTATTTAGAATCTAGCCAACCTAGTGGTACTTATATATTTAATAATGTTAAGTTAAACTGTTTATTTAACACCCAAACTTGGTCTGCAAATATGAATTTGGCGTAATTTGTATTTATAAGTAATATTTAATTTATTCGCTTGAACCACCCACTTTAAAGCATTGGTACTTACAGATAGTATATTCTTTCATTAGATCCCTCGATTCTTCTCTTGTTCTCAGATTAGGGTGGTGAGAGAGGCGTTTGATGGTAAATTTAGATTGTTGGTTTGATTGAACCTAGTGTTTTCGGGCAAAGGGCGCTCATTTAGTTAGTAGTTATTAAAAACCATTTTATTAATACAACTGACTACCCAGAATCACCGATAGGGAATGTCAGCGAGGGCAGTGTGTCCATCTTAAGAAATAGTAAAGGCCGGGACGAATTGCAATATTTGACGTTGCATATATCCAGAAAACGATTTTTTAAGGAAAGTTTTGCTAAATATGTCGAAGTATTTTTAAATTTTGCTTCAAAAATGTCTTGTAATTAGAACTAGGATGAATTTTCGTACAGTGACGAAATTACTATAGTCAAAAATTGTAAAAGAAAGCTAAACGTTAATTTAAAATGCCTCGAAATGATTTGATGAACAAAAAAGAAGAACTATTGTAAGACTAAAGCCTATCGTAAATACACTGACATGACAGCAATATCCTAATATGAAAAAAAATTAAGAAAAACTGGTAATTAGATTTATGTAAATGTAAAGTACATAGATTCCCCAGGGGTAAATTTTTTCACGGAAAATTAATAACTTTTTAATTAAAGCTGCAAGTGCCTTTGTTTTTACTAAGAGAAAGACATTGACTGCAATAGAAAAATCTGCACAGCTAGCGGCCATGGCTTATTAAGTTTAGGATTTAGGATTATTACTGTGTGTATTAATGCATATTAGCGTAATTTAAGTCCAATAAGACCCGTGGCACATCCTTTAGGATATAAATGGTTCTACTGACGGGGATCCAATTATTAAAGCTACATTAAGAAAAATAATTTTTGAGTTTAGGTGGAAATATAAGAAGTATATCAAGTTTTCTACACAAACATACATTTTAAATATTCACTACAAATACGAGTACCTTTAGTAGCTCAAGTTAGCTTGTCTAATTACATATAAATAATAGTACTAACTAATAGCTTATTTATTTATGAATTTACAAGATAATTGGGGTGCTCAATCTGGCCCCAACACACAATTTTCAAGCTTGTTTAGTTTTTTTTTAGCCCACAACATAAGTAGCGTTATTCTAATTTTATTCAAATAAATTTTGCATTTTTAAAATGGAATTGAAACTAAGAAACTTATTGAAAACAACATTTTTACTGTCTTGAATAAAGAACACGCACAGCAAGTACAACAGCTTTTGCTAGATCGAATAACCGTTGAAAAGAGTATATAAGATTATGTACAAAAGAGGTAAATATACCTTACTGGTTCCAGTAATACTGAACGAGTAAAAAGAAAAACTTGCGTATAGTAAAGTGAATTACATTAATTCTCAAAGAAAAGCATAGCAGCCTGTGGGATTCGAACCTGCTCTACCTGGCTCGCTGGGAGATTTGATTGTTGTGTAAATACTTTACCCGCTCGGGAAGAAGGTTATTTAACGTAGTTGCTTATTGTTCCATTATGAAGGACGCGGTGCGACATATCTGATGGCGGACGAAGTGCGCCCGATCGGTGACACAACACGCGTTTAGGTATAAGGATTACAATTTATTCAGTATTTGGTAACATCGCGCTTTGCTGCAATTGCAGTCTGGTTTGGATATATCTTGATTGATGCATTTTTGTTCTACACCTCTATCATACGCTCATTTAATTGGCATTTGTTGGTGATGCGTTTTCTGTAAATGTCTCGCTTCATTAGTTTCCAATGGATCTCGATGGATTTAAGGTCCGAGGAATGCTTACGCCGGTGAAGAACCTTCAATATTTGTAATTCGGGAATTTGATGACCCTGTCGCAAGGTGCAGAATCGTGCATGAAGGTAAAATTGCCGTCTTTAAATATTTGTTAACACAACATCCTGTATATACTTTTAAAACTCCTCCTATGTGCTTTCCCGTTTTCCGAGCAAATATGCCTGATTTTTTGTCCATCACCTGGCATGATACAACACGCGCTTCGGAGTCAGTTCAACATTTGTGTTAAGTTTCTTTTTTATTCTGTAGGATGATGCTAGCGAAACATTGGTAATTGTTGCTATTTTCCTCTGAGAATGTGCAATGTTAAAGTTTTTATTTCAGCATGTTTTGGGAAAATGTCTTTGGCTTTCCCCATGGTCAAAAGATGTTCTGTAAAGAAGAAATTGGGAATGCGTTGTAATTGAGCACTAAAATTGGCGTCCCACGTGGTAAGTCGTCGACCCATAGCGTTGCTAAGTTTAATTTCAAATCTGGAAAGATCACATTATTTTATAAGAGACAAAAAAGTCGGTGGAACCACTTTTCGAACAGAATCAAGTGGTTTCAATGTGAAATTTGGTTTTTATGTTGGTGGCTGTAATAATTTGATCAACAGTTCTAGGCACCAAAACGTAAATTAGGCAAGAGATTATGTTTGTCTGTGTATTTTTTTTTCGTTATGTGCAAGAATGTGAAGGAAGTATCAGATAACTTATGAACCGATTCTTAGGGTTATATGCCCACAGCTCCACTAGAAATTTTCCGAAACTACGGTGTTTTCTAATTATTTCAAAGGCTCCTTCTCGGTATTTAAAGGAGAAGGGCGTAAGAAACTTTTAGTATGAACTATAGCGCCAGTCTTCTAAATTCCGATAGTCTAATTGAACTAGCTTTCTTTCGGAGCGTCCACTAATAACAATTTAGCCACGTGCCTGCCATAATTATACATTATAAAAAACGTGCGATGCAGCACGTCACGCCACATCAGATTATTGGATTGCATAGAGTTAATTTCGTTTAATTGCTTATCTGAGGGAGGCACACGCTATCCTCGTTACAAATTTTGAACACAGCGGTATTCCGATGAAATCAACTTGAAATGCGGAGTATGTTCTACCCACACAAACTTACATCAAGCTGATGTGTAATAGCACTAATTGGTATATATGATGCCTGTGAAATAGCGGCATCTATTATATGCAATTGAAAAACAGTAATTAATAAGATAATTAGTGCTATGTTCACTTTACACCGTTCTGAACAATTCAAGGCTCACGCAAGGTGTTACTTACGAGCGAAATGTGTTCAGGGATGAATTAAGGCTAAACTGTCGATTTTCATGTCATTTTTACCCAGGCCCAAAAGCATTTCACTTCTATTTATGGCACCTACAATAAAAATAATTTTTTTATATCTCTGTTTATAATATCATGCATACAAGCTGATACCATTATAGAGATATGATTTAATTAAAGCTTCTGCCACATAACGAGAGAGATTCCGGCATATAATTGTTAGATTACTGATTCAGGTTTAAATAATTCACGTGTCGCTC
The DNA here is from genome assembly GCA_940337035.1 of Agriotes lineatus. NCBI lineage: Eukaryota > Metazoa > Arthropoda > Insecta > Coleoptera > Elateridae > Agriotes > Agriotes lineatus. The sequence continues at coordinate 31,134,732 of OW679202.1, read as the reverse complement.
TATTGGCTTGCTTTAAATTCATACACGGATTTAAAATATGATTTGTAGCTGGAATGAAAGCTAGGTGTGTCTTTGGAAGTAATGAAGCGGATTTCCGCTATTACAACGATACTAAATGTGATTTTAACTCATTTCCTGTGCCAAAATGATTTTCACTTGTTTATCTGCAGCTAAATATTCATTTTTGCACAGCTATTTCAAATTAATCAACAGTTTTCACAGAGGAAAATAATTTATTATCAAACCCCTGTTAACAACCTGAGAAAAACACCCTAAAGTAGATCAGCTACTATACATACAAAAAATTACAGTGACTTTTAAAGCATTTATTAAAAACACATACAAATAATTACAATGTCGTTATGACTTTCTAAAACAAATTTTCCTGTGTTATGGATTTGTCGTAATTGAAATTTAATTTCTCTCACTTTTTTATATTTACCAACATAGTCAATCGTTCGACATGCGTGGCTAAACCATATTCATTTCCTTCATTCAGCAATATGCCTATTCACCGGCATCATATTTCACATAGTTTTCTGTTTAATCCTTTCCAGCCTTGATTGTTCTGATAGCGTTTTTGATTTCAGTTGATAATAATCGCTATGGCTGGTGCCTATATTTCGTGCTACTAACCGGTAGAATGATAATCGCTGCATGCTAAGCCGAACACATTCATCTCTGAATAATTGAATCTAATATTATTTCAAATAAATTCCTTCCATTAAAGGGAGAGACTGAGAGAAAACAATGCACTTCAGGAGATATGAGAATTATGCAAAGATGTACTAAAATCAGAAGAAAAGGCTTTGAAAATATGAAAAAAGGGGTGTAGAAAACACACATACAATGGTGAGCCATTAGAATAAAAGAAAAAGTAAGGGAAATAAATATAACCTGCCACTAAGTCGGAAATTTTCGCCAAAAGAGGTGGTTCAGGGACGCCTGAACTCAGAAGACGACCAAGCCGTGGGGATGAACTTGAAATCTGAATCACTGGATCGCCCCCACTTGCTGATACTTACTCGTAACTCCATTATAAATTCAACTACATACCGTCTACAAAGTACAGGTAAAGATAATGGTATAATTCAAACGTTATCTTGAGCATACATAATACACAAGAAGGGACGCCGAAACCTGACGATGAAAGCTACCCCTCGACGATGGCAATTCAGCGGAGTTGAAGGAATTTCAAGTTTGAGGTAATACGAGTATCGATCGCTGGAGTCCAACGGAACTTAATTAGCGACAACGGTACTCTCCGATGGTTTTAAGCAGTAACAGGTCAACACATTACCAAGACAGACACCTAATCATACAATAGTTGCTGCGCAAGTACAAAAACAGGGGCGCTCCAATTCTCTAACCCGAATCCGGGGCAAGTTGAGCATTGTACCGCCAGACGCAAGCGTATAAAGCGCCAGCCTTTACACCGCAAGCTAAATGAGGTTACAGATAATACAAAATACAATACAAATATCGCACCAACCATCGATGAGGGAGGCGAAATTCGGACGGCGACTTAAATATGCAGGTGTTGGAAGTGATATGTATCAAAATTGTGACATTTATGAAAATATGGAATCTAGTGTTAAGTTAGATAAGACGATTGCCATGTGAGATAACTAGGCAATATAAAAATTGATAAAAACAAACAATGACTTTGAGCCTACAACGAAGAAAAAATATGTTGGGCTTGGTTTTTTAAAAACTTTGCCAAATGAAACCAATTTTGAAAGTTATTTGAGTTTAATAGAAGCCAGGGCGGTAAATGCAAGCCAAAAGTTATAATCTGGTGCGCAAACCATCACCCTAAATGAGTGGTGTGTTGATATCTACTGAAGAACTTGGAGAAAGAGCTAGCCTGCAGATATATGGTGTCCAGAGCTGTCGCCAAGGACTAAGCTCGTCTTTTGCCGGTTTCCTGCATCAGCGGAGGTGGTTCTACGTGGAAGAAAGTGCCAAGCAACGAATGGAGTGCTTTTGCAGCTGGTCTGAATCAGCGGGTTATTAAAAGTTCTTTGCAGTACCTAGTTGGTGGGCGACTGTAGCTAGAGGAGGAGTTATCCAATTCTTACAACCCAACCCTGTTGCGAATTTCATGTTTTACCGAGGTAGTCATTTATAATAAATATTTAACGATTGAACTAAAAAGATAGAATATCTAGCTATTCAGATAAGTTGTTAGATACCAATTTAACTAGCAATTTCAGTAGCTGAAAATATGTAAAATATTTAAGATCTTTATGTGTGGGAGCTTCAATCAATTCAATTAAAAAAACATATTCATTACAATATACACCAATTGTACACGTTGTTTTAAAGCTTATATGTGTTTTTCAAATACAGTAGTTGTAACAATTTTCTGTTACAAATTGAGACATATTTCTAAAAAAATAATTCTGCTTTACTTGAAAGCTTTAGAAGCACTATTTATTGATTTAAGAAGGGTACAAGACACATTCTCTACTTACAAATGTGCGATACCTTGTAATAATTGTATTGTTTATAATTCTCTCGTGCTATTTTTACATTTGTTGTTACAGATTTAGGAAATGTATATAACTACCCAACACATTGTGTTGTCTAAATTGGATGTGCATGGTGTATAGCAATTTATGTTTATTTTCAAAATATTTTTGTTGCGCCAGTTAATGGCGTGCACTTATCACATATGAAAAAGTTACAGTGGACTAAATGTGTTTGTTTTAATCAAATGCCCTGCAATGCCACAGCCGATTGTTACATAACGCCATGTTCTCTGGAATAATATATTAAATATAGAATTTCAGTACTTGTTGAAGGTATGACCAATTACTCTCATTTTTAACATTGAAAATGTTTAACAAATTGGAAATGTGACGCTAGTACGGTGCTCTTTTAACGATTTGTGTGACGCTTGGAAAATGCGCAGTTTTCGCGAATTTTTGCAAGTTGTACGTGTTGCAGGTGAATATTGTTGGTGTCATTTTGAATATTTCGTGAAGGGCGAACTTTTTGGAGAGTTTGTGACCATGTGAGATTCGAGGAGACGAAAATACGGGGGTTAAAACGATTTTGTGGTCACGAAAGCGTTCGGTGCTGATACATCGCATACTTTTTGAAAGATCCAAATGTGATTTGGGGCTAGTTGGAAAGAGGATGAACCAATGCTCATCGTACTGGCTGTTTTTGGGGTCTGCGATACACGGGGGCGAAGTTACAGGGGTAGAAAGCTGAGGTGCATTTGTAGCAAATTGGATGTTCGCATAAACAGGGGAAAGAAAAAATGTCGAATTTTGTTTTTTTGGCAGTATGTGGATGAATCTGTGGGCTTTTAGGAATTTTGCGGCTCAGGTTGATTTAGGGGTTGTAAAATGAGGAAACCGTTATATTTATTAGAAAAATTGTAAAACTAATATTTGTGTGACATGCGCTGTTTGGAAACCTTCTACTGGTGGCTTTTATTTATTAAGAGATTTGGGAGGTGGAAATTTGGCAGCCCAGGTGGATTTGGGAGTTGCAAATGGGGAAAACGTTATAATTATCAGAAAAACCTTAAAATCAATATTTGTGTGAAATTCGCTATTTGGAGACTTTCTAAGGATTGATATTCGGAATGTGGAAGTTTTGAAGCCCAGGTGGATTTGGGTGTTGCAAAATGGGGAAAACCGTTATAATTATCAGAAAAACCTTAAAATCAATATTTGTGTGACATTCGCTATTTGGAGACTTTCTAAGGATTGATATTCGGGATGTGGAAGTTTTGAAGCCCAGGTGGATTTGGGGGTTGCAAAATGGGGAAAACCTTTATAATTATCAGAAAAACTTTAAAATTAATAGTTGTGTGAAATTCGCTGTTTGGAGACTTTCCACTGGTCAATTGTATTTTTTAAGAGAATTCGAGATGTGAGAATTTTGCAGTATAGGTGAATTTGGAGGTTGAAAAATGAGGAAAACGTAATAATTATTAGAAAAACCTTAAAATGCATATTTGTGTGAAATTCGCTTATTGGAGACTTTCTACTGGTCGATTGTACTTTTTAAGGCAATTCGGGATGTGGGTATTTTGCGGTCCAGTTAATTTTGGGAGTTGGAAAATGAGAAAATTGTTATAATTATCGGAAAAACCTTAAAATAAATATGTGTGTAAAATTCGACGTTTGGAGATTTTATGTTGGCCGAATGTATTTTCTAAGAGAATTTGGGATTTGGTAATTTTGCGGTCCAGTTAAATTTGAGGGTTGGAAAATGGGAAAAACGTTATAATTTTCGGAAAAGCTTTAAAATCAATATTTGTGTGAAAGTCGCTGTTTGGAAACTTTCTACGGGTCGATATTCGGGATGTGGGAGTTTTGCGGCCCAATTGCATTTGGGGGATGCAAAATGGGGAAGACGTTAGAATTATAAGAATAACCTTAAAATCAATATTTGTGCGAAATTTGCTGTTTGGAGATTTTCTACTGGTCGATTGTACTTTTAAAGATATTTCGGGATGCGGTTGTAAGGGGAGGGGGGATTACAATTTTAAATAAGGAAAATGTGCATTTTTTTTATTCTGGCCCTTTGCAAGTAAATAGTAAATAGCGTGTCGGATTGCATTTTACTCTAACTTGAATAATATTACGTGGGTTAAGGTCATTGCCGCCCTGCACTTGTTTGCAGAATGGTAGTGGCCACTGGCAGGGTTGTGATATTAGTGTCAGCTTTTTGTACTTAAACTTAGTCCGCGATTGTAGTAGAAAAAATTGATAGGGACTTTAAAAATATTAATACATATACATTTATGTATACGTACGGAAAATGTAAAATAAGTTAAAGCGCCCCAAACAACAAATCCTTTTAAAATATATTTATTGAACAATTAACACAAAACTAAAGATACATATCGACAAAACAACTCAAAGGTCTATTCACGTCTAATCCCTTTTTCACACTCCAGATCTTATATTTGCTATTAAAGCACGTTTCATGAGTAAACAAAATAAACTATGAATAATAATATGTGGGGCCGCAGATCGGATGGCTTGTAATTCCAGAACTTCTTTCAAATAGCTAATAAATATAATAATAATAATGACTCATATAAGCAATACATCTTCTAAAGTTATATACAAATTTTTGAATGTAATATCTAATTCAACATCTTTATCTAATTGCAAATTAATATGAAAGTGTACAAGGTGCTGAAAAAGTTCAAAACTGTAGTTCGTATTATTTATTAATGATCTGCTATGCAGTGGAACTTCGCAGTAACGTTTCGCGTGGCGCATAATAAACAATAATAATACAGATGTGTACAAGTTTTAAACTTTTTTTAATTTCTATTCCTTGTAATTTTTTCAAATTTTGGATATTTTTTGCCAGACTTGAAAATTAGCAAAATTCATTTTCAATGCATTAACGAAGGTTGGTAAATTGCAACTTCTGTAAATTTTTTTGTAAGTTTTTGTCGTTCTTTGTAATACAATCATGTCTTCTGTGGCGTACTAAGAGGGAGCCGTCTTAGTTTTATTGAACACCACGTTAAAGCAAGACCATTTCTAGGACTGGGCAGACAGGGTGGTTAAGAGCGTAACGATGTAGGGGAGCCAACGAGGGGAGGCAGTGATAGGTACTCGAATAAACTTCTATGCTTCTGTCGTCAGTATACACCCCTACAGCTGCATTTCTTTCTTAACAACGCTGGTTTTCGTAAATTTAACTTGATTAGAAATATCGATAATATAAGTTTGTTTTAAAGTTCAGTAACTTCATAACATGCACTTTTTATTTAGTTTCGATAATTTTCATCAACACTGTGAACAGTGTCGATGTGTTTAAAAATAAACTTCGCTTGCCTAAAATTTGATTATAAATTTAGTTGTTTTCTTCAATATAACCTTAAATTATCAGTGAACTTGCAAAATAAAATGCTGGGGATTATTTTGCCAATTTCAATAATTTGCTGCTCATACGACGTCTTCATTTAAATTGTACATACACCGTTTTATTACCATTCAAATCCTTTATTGTATGATTGATTAAACAGTTTAACATTGCACCGATTCACTAAAAGATTCCAAAAAGGAAATATTCAAATAATTTAGGTCTAAAAAAGACTCAAATTATTTTTGTGATAAAAAACGTACCACGTTGAAAATTGTGATTTTCTACAATATTGGCGTATATTTGGAGTATACTTTTTGTGTCAGAAAAATTCTCAATGTCTAGGATTTTCTGAATTGGCAGAAAACCTACTGCAAGATGTACGATGATGCGGCTGTCGGTTATTTGGGCAACGATTTCGATACATTTCAGCCGCTCGTTGAGAATTCTTCTGACACAAAAAGTATACTTCTTGCATATTTGCACGTTTTTGATTGGAAAATAAATTAATTTTTAACAGATCTATTCAATCGTATTTTGACAGATATTTATCATTTGCTGTGTTACAACACAAAAACCGCTTTACTACAAAGCGTCAGTTTGTTACAACATAAACGGACGTTACGACAAGATGACTCTTATCGGGAAAGAATTACACAGAACCGTTGCCCCAACCTGTAACAAAAAGGGGTGCCGGCGTCACTCAGGGAGATGGGAGCGATCCATTACGGGACTACACAGGGCAACGGCCTATTAAAGATAAAGCAAATGTTAAATGCCCAAGCGCCACCACTTTCCTAATAGGAGAAATACACAGGTGAGTCCACTGAGAAAAGTGGAAACAAATGGGCACACCTTCTAATTTCCACCTTGGCAGTGCTTGGTCGACAGAATCACGAACAACAACGTTGAACTTACCTTGCGGGAAAACTCCTTTGCAGCTTTCTAGACCCCTTTTGGATTGACTCATAAACAATAAAACTTAACGGTAAACAAACCAAGGTGGCTCAAATGCGGTAAACACTATAATCGCCACAACGTTAGGCTAAACATAAACATTAAAACTGACGGTAAGCAAACAAAAGTGGTTGAATTACTTTATCTACAACGTCAGGCTAAGTATAAACATAAAAAATTACAGTAAATGTTCAATTCAGCGTAGTGACAGCTATAACAGTTTAAACGGTAAATTCTAAATTGACAGCAACGTTACGTAAAATGCCGACACTTCGATAAATCACTTCGTTTACTGTAATCTAAGCACTCTAAAACTATTACGAAAGGGCGGTACCTTAAGAAGTCAGGGTGGCTGTGGCTCGACGTCCAACGAGGCTGTAGGTGGTCGCTTCCAAGCAACTGCGCCGAAGACTGAGAAACAGCTTAGGGGTACTGTCGACGAAAGAGGTCTGGACGAAGTTAACATCCCCAACAAGGGTAACGCAAAGTTTGTAACAAGGTGGCAAGAATTCGAGACGACAAACGAAACTTCAATATGCCAAATTATCCTCAGAGTGTAAAACGAGCGATAAGCTTATATTACGAGTATAAGAAAGAAGAGAAAGAAGTCACCAAGTCACCAAGTTTGGAAAAATTAGGAAAAGGGATCATTCGGTTGCTATAAAACTTCTTCTTGTTGGTGTTAGGCCTTAGGCCTGTCTGCACCGGTTTAGGAGTCGCTCCAACTGTTATGCGGCCTACCTATACTTCGTGTTCCTCTTGGTGACGTGTCCCTGGCTGTCTTGACTAGACGATCGTCTTACATTCTGAATACATGGTCGCTCCATTCTTGTCTCCATCTTGTTGTCCAGCCTCCATTTTTCTTTAATTTGGCATTGCTCCCGTATGACTTTATTTCTTAAACTGTTGATCTTGGTGTTTTCGGTTATTTTGAGTAGTGTCTTCATTGCCGGCGCTTAAAGAGTTTGTATTGTTTTAGATGTATCTGCTTGAGCTTTTATACCATAAGTTAAAACAGGTTTAACTATACTTTTAAATTCAATATAGCCTATAGTTGGTTGTATTGTCATGTGTTTGGCTTGGCTTGGGTATCATTAGTATTATTCCTCGTTTTCACTTGGTTGGAAAGTCTCCTAGTTTTAGGCAAGCGTTAAATATAGCTGTTAATTGGCAGATGTATTTATTTGGTACTTTCTTTAGAAGTAAGTTAGGAATCATATATATTCCGGGTGATTTCTTAATTTTTATATGTTCTTCTTTGACTTCTGATGGAGATATCGGATTTGATAGTGCACTTATGGTTTCAGTTTTCCTTTCAATGTATTGGACATTATTGGGATCATTATTAAGGAAAGTGGTGGGTGGTAAAGGTTTTTTCTCCAAAAGCCTAACTGTATCTTTAAAGCGAGTTATATTTTGATCAATGCCTTCTTGAGTGGTCAGGTCTGTTGGACAGGTGATGAATTCATTCATTGTGTTCTGGAAGAGTTGCCAGTCAATAGGACCGTTCATTAATCTCGGTGTTTTGGGGTGGTAGTAAAGTTCATAGTCTAAATTAAATACCACCGGAAGTTCTATTATTTTCCCGTTAATTCTATTTCTCACTACTGCTACTCTTGCGGTGTGTTATTGTTTCTATTTAGTAGATATGCATTTCTCTTCTCCAATGCCAATGTCGTCAATGCATCCGTAAAACACGGTTTAGTAGTGAAAGTACAGTTTATATTAATTTTCCTTACTCCCAGTGCTTCAGTTCCGGCTTCCAGTATGTTCTGCTTGATCTTCTTCCAAGTACTTTCGATTGTCGTCTTCCAGTATTGATATTGATGATATCTTTTGTTGTAGTCGTTTTTTGTAGAGCCATTTAGTTGTGTAATTTTCCATTATTTGTGTATTCCGGCGCCGGTTTCTTCTCTAAATACATTTTCGAGTTAATCTTACCCAGTATTAGTTTATGGTCGGATCTCACATTTGCGGATATTAGTGCCCTTACGTCTAAAATTTGAGAGGGGTGTAGTGCTGTGTTGATGATTATGTAGTATATAGTACTTTTTCTTCCCCTAGTGTCTTCCCAAGTTTATTTCTGTTGTTCCTTATGGGGAAAGAAGGTATTATTAATCTTTAAACTGTTTTGTGCACAGAATTCTATTAATGCATTTCCGTTTTCATTACACACATCTTCGTTAAACCTCCGCTTCACTCCATTTACTGCACGATTACCTACTCTTGCGTTTATATCTCGCTACGGATTATTTTCTCTCTGTCTGGGAATTTTACGATGGTGTCTTGTAGTTTCGTGTAGAATTCTTCCGTTTCATGTAATGATTTGTCTGAGTCTGGTGCATAGACCGATATTATTTGGAAGGAGTTGTTTTCAAACATAAGTGCGATGGCTATTATTCTATGGTTAATATACTCTATGTTAGTAATGTGCTGCTCGAACCCCTTGCGCATCTACAGCCCTACTCCAGATTTACTACTCTCATCTTTTCCTTTGCCTTCATACGCATGGATGTAGTTTGCGTATTTTGTTGTACCTTTGAATTTTTTTTAATCTCCCACATAGCGCAAATGTCTATTTTATGTTCGTGCATCTCGAGAACGACTTTCTGATATTTCTTTGTCCAGTAGGAAATGTTCCAGCAGGCTATTCTTAACGTATTGTTTTATGTCCATTTTCTCGCTTTGTTCGTCCTCGTTATATTCTGTCCAGTATCCGAGGCTTTGCTACAGTTTGTGTGAGCATAATTGGTTTTACATCTCCAGAAGGTTGCTAGTCTGGCCCAGAGATGGGTCTTTTTAGTCGCCTTTTACGACAGGCAGGACGTACCGTAGTTGTATTCTAACCCCATACTACAGGGGTCCAACTTAATAAACATAATTTTCCAATAGAGCTGCGAAAAGGGGGCATAAAAGGTAATGAAAGTCAAATAGTTATTTATGCTTCGTATCTCAGAGTGTAAAACAAGATATCAGCTTATATTATTTGCAAAAAGAGAAAGAGGTATGTACAGGATAATGTAACCAGTCTTCTGCATTAATTTTTGTATCGAAGTTTGAAAATATAAGGAAAAAGGGATCATAAAACTTAGTAAACATCACTTTTCTAATAGGGCTATGAAAAGGAAACGGAAAGATATTCATCTAAGCAGTCTTTCATTAGCAAAATATTCGTTTATGTTCCTTGTCTCAGAGCAAACAAACACCTTCGTGCTTTAAGAATAAGAGGGTGGTGTAAAGCGAACGGAGCACTAAATCTCTTATTTATTACAGTTTTTTGATTTCGCATTTTTGATGAAGCACCTGGCCACCTATGGAAGTGCGTGTAATTCGCGTGGCTCTTTATTACCGCCATGACGTTTATTTATGCAGGGAGGCGCCGGAATTTTGGAAAAAGTGCGCGGCGCCGCTGATATTACATGAATAGCGATTTGAAGCGAAGGGGAAGAGCTCGCCGAAAAATCGTTACCTTAGGTGAGGAACAAAACAGTTTTAACTCTTATTCCCGTTAGCGCAGAGATTTCATACAATATTTAGTCTTCCTAAATAGGCTTATTTCCGACTTTCTGCATATTAACTACTCTTCCACGGTTTTCATTTTCCACAGATCTAAATGCGAATTAAAATAAGGTTAAACTCGATTATCCGCACTTTCCAATTCTAATACTTTGAAACTTTGTTAGAGTCTACGGCGTAACTTTGTTTTCGTTTACAATTATTGTCGTCTACCGACTGCAATTATAAATGTCCTTTAACCTCGCGCGGGGATAATTTATGCAGATCTTAGTTTGTTGCAGCGTGTGTTGTGCCGGAAAGGGAAAGAGTAATGCAAATGGAATTGATAAGATGAGCAGTGCGGGGGTTATTTTTATTCATTTTACAAGTCTGATGAAATCATGGAGGGGGTTATTGGCCAGGACCCAATGGCAGTTCTCCGGAAGACGGGGAATCGATAGAATAGCGGTATTAACCCTTTACTGTTGGCTCCGGAAACGAAGTCCGGTTCGTGCTCGCGTTTTGGTTCAAATGCCTAACTTCTACTTACTTTACATGTCGTATCTGATTCGATTCATCTCAACGCCGATGCTATCCGGAACATCTTGAGCCGCGCATAATTGTCGTAATTAGCGAATTTCGTAAAAACCATTAATCCTATTCCAACATGCTGTCTCTTTGAAATAACGTGCTTTGCAAAGTTATTAAATTTTCTGATATCATCTAGGGATTAAGAGACAAGCCGGAATTTTATACGCTGGTTCCGGAAAGCCTTGAGAGAAATGAGATTTGCCGGAGTTTGCTCCTACAAGCTGCATGTGCACACGTGCGCAAACGTGGTATTTGCTGTTGCTGAAGCTTGTATAACTCGTTCTACTTTTATTATACATGCAAATACTTATATCCTTGTCACATAAATATCCTGCCTTATACATGTTTTCGAGGACGCGGCTAGGAAGTGTAATTTTTTAAACCGACTGTAAGCTCGCTCGCTCGATTGTTTCGTTTTAAGTTACGTATGTTTGCAGCAGCGCCATCTCAGTGCCACTTAATCTTCTTTCCATAATTAGTCCGACCCTACGTGGAACTTCTTTGATGAAAAGCTCTCTTATTTCGCAGTATACTACTTATATTAGGCACATCTATAAACTTAATAATCTATATACGGCATATACAGAATGTGCGCCGCAGCCTCACCGTGGTAATTTCGACTCCGAGATTCCGTTAAATTAGGAAACTTATTGGAACTTTGTGCGTTTCTCCCAAATATCAAAATTCTATATTACGGAATTGCCATCTTTATCGCTCTCGAGTTCTCGCCGAGGCGTTGTGCTCGCTCGATTGTGCTGTAATTAACGAAAGGCTCATTTTTATTTCTTTAGCGATGTAGGGCATCTCGAGGAAAGCAAATATTGATGTGATATTTCGTATTGTTTTCGTTCAACATAAAACTCGCTACAACGAAATTTTAGTTGAGTTAGAACTATGGCAGCTATGTGTTTACTCACCACTTTTTGTGGCACCTTATATTACTGTTTTTTTTTGTAAAATTTTTAGAGTTTAAACTACATCATATTTTTTATTGTAAAATTAAATCTTGTATTTTCGAAAATAATACCTCAATATGTCCACGTTCTTAACAATGGGTATAAAGAAATACTTAAATCGACAGTTCAAGCAAGAAGTAAGAACATAGTTATACATTAATATCAAATTTGACCCTCTACTTTTAATTCACTACGAGACTACATGGGCACATTTGAGGGCCAGCCAGCTAAACAGCGAAGACGGTGTGCAGTCGTAAACTCAAAATAAGAGGGTTTCAGTAACAAAATAAGACTGCTAAATCGTAACAGTGTATAATATTCAACTGTTACTGCCGTATAAAAATAGCCAGTCAAACATTGTATAAAATAACCAGTACGGAGGTATTTACGTATAATTACTAAAGTATTCCAGCTGTACCTAATACACATCATCATCATCATCATCATCTTTATTTCCATATGTACCCGCAGTTGCAGGTGTTGGAATATAAAAATTTTTACATTTTATACAAATAAACATTTAACTCTTAATACTAATCTAAACGTTAAATTAAATAATTGATCTTAGCGTTCATTTATAACCTTTCATACTGGCATCTGCTTGTGTTTATTCATTTACTGCACTTACACTTGATTCTTTTCTCCAAAATGTCACTGTACATCCATGTTATAGAACCTTTTCAATTTGTTTCTATCTTCTGCAATTCTTACAGCTTCTCCATATTCGGTTTCTCTCCTGTTTAACGCCTTTACTATCATGTCCTGCCAGGTGACATGTGGTCTGCCTCTTTTTCTTTTTCCATAAGTCTATCATACTTTTTTGGGTAGTCGTGTACCTATCTGCCATCCTGCAAAGATGTCCGAACCATCGCAGCTGACTTTCCTCAATTCTATCATTTAGAGGCTTCATTTGTAGTCGTCTCCTTATTTCTACATTTCTGCTTTTGTCTCTCTTTGAAACTCCCAGAATTCTTCTTAAGTACCTCATCTCGATGGCTTGTAGTCTTGTTTTATTGCGCTTTGACAAAACCCACGATTCACTGTCATAAATTAGAACAGGTGCATACACTAAATTATACACTTGTATTTTTGTTTTTAGCGTAATTTCGTTTTTATTCAGGAAAGCTTTGCCTAAAGAGTGAAACAGTCTTTCAGTGTTCCGTATTCTATTTTCTAACCGAGTATCCATTGTACCTCTGTCATGTATGTGTCCTCCGAGATATTTAAAACTTGAGACTTGTTCTAATGTCAACCCTTCAATTTCTATTTGTGTGTTCGGTTTAAATGGAATGCTCATTATTTTCGTTTTCTCCACGTTGATATTTAAACCTTTCCCTTTAAGTGCTTCATTCCATATTCTTAGATTGCCTGGTAGGGCTCTTTCGGAGGGTGCAAATACCACTATATCGTCAGCATACGCTAATGAGCTTATTTCCACTCTTTGCAATTTTTTAAAGCCAACAACGTATGTATGCATGTCCACGTTACGTTCTTTCATAATTGCATCCAGTACCAATATAAATAATAGTGGACTTAGAATTCCACCCTGTCTCACTCCCGCTGTTATTTTGAATGGTTCGGATATCATATTATATTGCCTTACATGTTCCTTGGTGTTTTTACTGTAAAAAGACTTTATTGCGTTTATCAGGCCTTCAGGTATTTCTTTTTCCCTCAATACTTGCCAAATCTTTTCCCTGGGAACCGGATCAAAAGCACTTTCTAAGTCAACAAAGCCTATGTATAATTGTCTGTTGTGTTCCATGGTCTTTTCGATAACTTGCCTTATCGTAAACAGAACATCCTGTACGCTCCTTCCTGCTCTGAACCGGCTTGTTCATCTTCCATATCCTTCTCTCCCAATTTCCTAAGCCGTTGCTCCAGGCGCGTAGGAGCCGCGGGGGCCACGGGGGCCAATGGCCCCCTCAAATAATTTTCAGCCGGGCCTGGCCCCCTCAAAAATATCTTTTTCCCGCTGCTGATCATGTAAGTCAGTGATACAGCCTTAGTAACAAATCGTGTAAGTCGGTGATTATATTTGTTTGCTGCTTTTTCTTGACAACGGAACTTAATACTATTATTAAGTTCCTAGGATAATAAAATTAGCAAAGCAAGATGCAGATTTAGACGTTTTGTTTCTAAATTGCAAGTGTTTATGTCACATGTCACACTCATAGGTAACACGATTCACGAAAATTAATCCTGGTGACAGGTGACAAACCAAACGATTTTTAAAAAATCTAGGAAAATTTTGATAAGCAGCGGGAAAAATATAATAAGATAACTCGGAATGTATCGTCTATTAACATTTTCGGCAGGCAACAAGCCGCGACTTCGTCTTGGCTTGTACTTGCCTACCTCAAATATTAATAGGTCCTTACATTCCTTGTGACTTAAATAGCTATTTCTAGTTTCATCATAATTTATAATTTTACGTATTTCTAACCACTAACATGAACATATATGAACTTGAAGTGTAATGAAAACTGTAAATCGCGTTATTTTTTATCGGCGCCGAGTGAGCGATATTAAATTTCCAGAAAGTAATCGGTGCTGTCGGATACTGTTTAGAACATATAATTAGATAAAGAAAAATCTCCTTATTTAAACAACTGTAAAAGAACCTTTACAGAATTTTTGTAACAGTAATTCATTAACAGGGCTAGATTAGTGTTTCTAGATACCATTTAAATAGATATTAATTAGAATTGAAGAATATTTCTCCTAAAAAGCACCTTGCATAACAAACGTAAAAATTATGTAAACATACTACTTTTTGGTAAATAATAAAAAATCTAAAGAAGTAATTAACATTTTATATTATCTTTGCCAATTATAAATCTTTAAAGTCTTCACATTAAGTCTTGGTATCTGACATTTTGAAAAATATTTTAAAGATTGAAAAATTATTTTTTATTATTGTTCAATTAACTAAAAATAACACATTCTAAAAAAATCTCATTGAAATCTTACTTAATTTTCGAAAAATAGCACTTTTTAGATTTTGACAATTTCGAAAAACTCAATTTTCTAAATAAGTAAAAATTGCTCGGTATAAGGTATATGATAGAGGCTTAGACAAGCACAAATTATTGACGTAAGAATTGTTTTTGAAAAATCAAAAATAAAAATGTTTCCCATATTATGCCGACCTTTTGGCGGACACTGTAGAGGAGGTCGAACATCTAGATCTAGACGATCTTGTAAACGATTTCGTAGGTACTTTACCAACTAGAATTTCGGTTTTTGGTAAATGATAGTTTCTTAATTGCATTTATTTTTGTATTTGTGTTTTATATACATTTATTATATTTCTAATCTTTACTTACACCCTTTTTATTTTTTGAAAACTAGTTGTATATTCATTTGAGTTTGCTTAGGCATGTGTATTCTTTGCTTATGTGAAAATCTGATAATAAACATGGTTCATTGTTTAATTATTTTTTTATGGTACAGTGTTTTTTTAATAAAATAGTACTTATTAAGTAACCAGTGACTAAAATATAGTATTATAGTATTAAACTAAAAATTGGTAATCATGAAATCAGAAATATTATAGCTCGTATTAATGGATCAAGTTAGAAGCCTTTATTGAAATTAGAATGGCCCCCGCAGTTTGGAAAACGCTCCTACGCGGCTGCGTTGCTCTAGGATACGTTCGTATACTTTACCCGGTATGCTTAGTAACGATATCCCCCGGTAATTTTTACACTCTTTAGGGTCCCCTTTTTTATGTAGTGGTAACTTTATAGAAGTTTCCCAGTCCAGTGGCACCTTTTTTCTCTTATAGAAGTCGTTGATTAATTGTCTTAATACTTGAATTGCTGTGTCTGACAGATATTTTATCATTTCTGGAGCAATATTGTCCACCCCTGCTGCTTTACCTAGCTTTATTTTGCTTACCGCCCATTTAACTTCCTCCTCGGTTATTTCTTCTTCGGTCTCATCCTGACAGATTTCTTGAAAGTTATGATCATAACTTTCACCATGTGAGTTTAGGGTTTCCTCGAAATGTTCTTTCCATCTTTGTATCTTTTCTTGTTCTTCAGTTATTAATCCAAATTGTTTTAATGTTAAATTCCGACTAGCACAGCTCATACTTTTCTTGTTCAGCTTTTTCAACACCATGTAAACATTTTTTGGTTGTCCCTACTGTTCTTTTCCATTTTTTCACCGAAATTCTTCCATTCATCTTGCTTTGCTCTCTTTACCATATTCTTTACTTCATTTCTCTGTGCTTTGTAGTTTTCATAATCTTGCATGTTTTTAGTTGTTAGATACTTTTTCCATTGCTGTGTCTTTGACTTTACTTCCCTTCTAATGGCTTCAGTCCACTATGCCGATTGCTTTCTACTACTATCTTTCTTGTTTTTCCCGGATACTTTTGTCGCCACTGTTATTATCATTTGTTTAAATTTATTCCACCTTTCACATATTTCTTGCCCCCGTTCTGGTTCTCCCCATTGTTCTAATGCTTCCCTTATTTGACTTTGGTATTTCTGCGCTGTATCCTCATTTCTTAATTTGTGTATATTTATTTTGTCTACGATTTTTGCCATCTTTCTTCCTTCTGTAGCTGTAGTACTTTTTAATTTTATTTCTTGTCTTAGTAGAAAATGGTCTGAGCCTAATTCTGAACGTCTCCTGACTCTTACGTCCTTTATTGTCGTTCTCTCGCTTTTCTCAACAATAATGTCGTCGATGATTGACTTCTCTTGTCTACTTGGTTGAACTCTGGTGTACTTGTGTATGTTCTTGTGTTGATAAAAGGTATTTGCAATTATCATATTCATGTTTTCACAAAGTGCTATTAATCTTCTACCGCTGCTGACTACCCCTTCTCCAAATTTTCCAACTGCCGGATTTTCTTCGATTTTATTTTTGCTACTACCCACGCGTGCATTACAATTCCCTACCATTATGATTTTAGCTCTTTGCAGTCCTAGTATTTCTTCAAGGTTCTCGTAAAATGTATTTAATAATACACAACAAACTAAAATACTGGCACTAGCCTAAATATCAGAGACAATGAACGATCAAATCTAAAATTACAAACAGACTTACGTCTAATCAACAAACATAAAATATAAAAAGGTTAAAGGTTGAAATGAAATTCTGAATGTGGAATATCATATAACTTACACACTCAAACACGACACTCAAAATGCAAAAGTGAGAGGTTGAGTTTCCTAAATTAAACACATAAAAGCAACGGTAACGTTCAAGGGATTCGGACGGTATTCGCTAGCAATTTGCAAAGCAAGAAGAACTCAACGTGGAAATTTAAAGTAATATGCACGGGGGGCTGAGGGCACCATTCGAACTGCGGTGTACATTGCACAGAAAACAAAATTAGGTAATTGTAAAATTCCAAAACTGAAATAAAATGGTTACTGGGTCAAGGTCACGTTGACATACATAATGGAGTCGCCAGTATATAAGGAGCTCTCAAGCAATTACATAAGAGGTATTCAATCGGGAAAAATTATCATATCCTTGTGATTCGATATTAACAGCTGTGAATTAATATCAAAAATCAGAGCGAATCAGAATAAGCCGTGACTACTTTCTATTTTAATAATTTTTATGCAGTGCTGCTTATTTTGTAGGTCTATTGCAATTTTGTAATCCTTTACCTGGTTGGTTCCGAAACAATGAGCAGTCCAAGATATCAGAATTCTTAGAGAAATTTCATGATCGAGAACTATTCCAAGGCCCTTGCTACACATCTTTAAGTTTCCATCAAACAACACATGTAGGAAAAAAAATCAGCCCTCTATTAAAATACAGATTGTAATAGTTTATTAAATACAACCTTCACGGGTTAAATGGCGATTATACTCATTTCTTAAACAAACTTAAATTAGTTCATAAATTCACAGCAGCCGATGAGCCATCAACCACACCAGGCATGCTAAGAAAATTAATAGTAGTTCTTGTAAGAAGAAGAATTTACATCTTCCAAAGTAGTAAACCCACGAATTCCAAAATTTATTAACGCTCAGGCATTTGCGCTTTCTATCAGATTGAAAATATATTTTGTAATGCTGCGTCTATTTTTTGTTGACCCTGAAGCAGGAATGATACTAATCTGTAAATGTTACAGCTTTATAGATGTAATCAAATAGATAACAATAGATTTAAAAGGAACATTCTAACTAGTACTAGAATGAAATACTAAACAACTAAAAAATATCTGTTTCTAACACGTATTTATACTAACAGTCCACTAAGCAATTTTGTACAGCCAGCGTCAGCGCTTCGCTGCATCACTCATTATCTGCTCCGATGCCTACTCCTGAATAACAGATGAATAACAGAATCTCGCCTAAATAACCATCTTAAGCGATGATCGTCGAATTACAGTTGTGTACTAACTTGGAGCTGTGCTTCGCAGGTATACAAGGCGATGCTTTTACTATTGCGTCACTTAATGACTTGAACGCCTCCCTTGTCGGTTTACTAACGTATGAGTCGCCAAACAATGATGTCGGCAGGATGTCGGAAATTTCCATTTCCAAGTTAACCGACCACTATTGCAATACTGCGTGATCCTGGGAGTTCTCCGGGAAAATATGAAAACGCTCACTTTTAACTAATGCCGGGTCACACCGTGGAGGCTAAGGGCGACCGTCTTGCGCTTATGCCTACGACATAAATTTTAGTCAGAATAGTCTGGATATAAGACTCACAAATTTGGGTTTTTAATATCAGAAACTAACAAAGTTAGGAAATAAATGCACTGACTGTTACACCCATGGATGTTGTTCAGTAGATAACATTAATATCGACTGCATTAAAAGACAAAATTTTTTACAGCCATAATGAAAACGCATTCTTATTGAGGCTTTAAGTAGGACTCGAATGATAGAAATCTATATAAATGTTTAAAAAAATATGCATTTTCAAAGTTCTGCCACATTTTATACAGCTTCATTCGTTATCATAACTGTCATATTAGTTTACTAAGGTTTAATTTATTCAAAAGCATCGACGAGTAGAGGTATTTTTGAATAAAATTTATTTCCCTCAGGAAAGACTCTCAAAGGTAGTAGTAGTTCATTATAACTACTTAAATGATTTCATTTTACTTACTCCAATTGGTATTACCGTAGATTATTCCATGCACTTCTCATTATTTCCTCTGCAGCCTTTCTAAGTTTTCCAATTAGTGCAGCGCTCCAAATTGGAAAGAAATATGGTGACGATATTATTTTAGCTCGATTAAACCAGTTGAATGTGTTGCATACAGCGGTGAACTATTGCGAATGTTAGTGCATATATAGCCGCATAATGAGGCATCTCCTCATGCATACAAATTAGGGCTCTAATTACAATTTTGGTGAGGACTCCAAACTTTGTGAAAACGATTTAGGTACGTTATCTGTCCAAAAATCTGTTGTTCGCGATCAACCAGAAACGGTTGCTGCCAGGGCAATAGTACAAGCGGCCTCTTCACAAATATATTTTGAAAAGCAGACATTGTTTTGAAAAACCGTCCATGCAGGTTTATGTGCTAATTATGTATACATTTTATTTTTGTAATGTTTTTTATTGTTATAGAATTAAGCAATTGCTCTCTTGTCGACGACTAAAGTGTGTTAGATTTAATTACACACCATACGTTATTTTGGCTGTATATAAGGAATTGATATATACTTTCCTTTACTGCTAACAACTGAGAAATGTTTTTTTTAATAGTACTGGTGCTTAGGGATGGGCGCGTGACGTGAAAACAGTCGTGTCACGTCGTGTCACGGCGTGTCACGTCGTGAACGTGATTAATATTTGAAAATCGTGACGTGAACGTGAGTGAACGTGAGTGAAAATTTCCAAGGCGTGATTCACGTTTCACGTTAATTTCACGTTAAATATTTAGTAACGAATAAAAAACTGCAGGGTGCAGCAACTTTTAAATTCATTAAATCACAAATTGTGCCAAACAAGTTTTATTATGTGGCTTTATTTTTGGACCCTAATTATAAATCCTTAAAGTTCATACCTTCACATAAAAGAGAAGATTATAATGCAAATAAAACTATAGATTATAATAATGAAATACATAGCAAACGACTCAAAACTGGTACATCAGCATCAGATTCTTATCTTTCTACACTTGGAGATAGCTCTGACGATGACACATGTAATTAGGATGATGCCGAAACAGAACTAAATTAGTATGTTAAATTAACATTCGGAAATGTAGATGACATTTTAGGATTTTGGAAAAACAGTGTAAATACGCCACTTTTAAAAAAACTTGAGAAATTTTAAACATACCGGCAAGTTCCGCTACAAGCGAAAGAGTATTTTTTACAGCTGGGCGAATTTTAGAAGAGCGCAGAATTCGACTTAACACTGAAAATGTTGACTACATATTATTTTTAAATCAACATTTTAATGTGTAGATGTGTGGATGAACTTATTATTATAATAAAAGTAATGTTTTGTTTTGTATACCCGACTTAACACTGAAAATGTTGATTAGTACTTTTTATTTTTAAACCAATTTATTGTGTACTTTTGTAGATGAACTTATTATTCTAATAATAGTAGATTATGTTATTAGGAGTAAAAGTGATACTTTATGTGGCGAAGCTGAAGTTTATTTAGCCGAACGTTAGTGAGACAAATAATTCAGCTAAGCCACATAAAGTCACTTTTACTCCGAATAACATATACTATTTTATCCGCAAACGTATTCAGGTAAATTTCATTAATATAAATTTAAAAAAAAAGATGCATCGGCCGGGAATCGAACCCAGGCCACCCGCGTGACAGGCGAGCACTGTATCCCTGCGCCAACCTCTGTTGTTCAAATAACGCCCTACTGTAATAATATATGAACATACTGAATCACCCGAGTTAATATCACACGGCCACAGCAGCTGTCACACCATAACCCACGTCGACAGATGCTCCGATCCGCTGCTTAAAGGTTTATTTAAATTAAAACTTTTTCGTACTCTTTTTGAAAATAAAAACCGGCTTACGATCTAAGTCTAAAAATTATCAAAATTTTAAGCCACCATACAATTTAATCGGTCCAGTATCTTCGGAGGAGATAGCTAACAAACATAGAAAGAGAGCAACGATTTTATGTGCTTAGGCAGATAAAGTACGCAAAAGTTGCTAATTTTATCTGCTTAGGCAGATAAAGTGACACTTTTTCAATAAAGACACATAAGTTGTCACTTTTGTGACGTTGGCGGATAAAAATTATGTTTTTTTGTATACTCGCCTTGACGCTAAAATGTTGACCCTTGTACGTAAAAGTACTTTCAAACCTACGAATTAAAAGTGTTGCCTAGCAACATATCCCTTCTGTACTCATACCAATAAGGGAAACGTCAATTCCAATGGCAGCTTTTGGTATTAAAAGTAATGTCTTTGAAGACAGCTGCAAGACATATATTTGCGAGAAATCAGTATTTATCCTTTGTCGAAGTTATTGTAGTCAATTTTCATTTTTTTCTTTTTATGTCAACTATTCTGATTGCAACATATCACGTAAATTATGTCAGGTGCAAAACATATTTTTAGTTCTCTTTAGGGATTTTTCATTGGTTTTAAATTTGAACATTCTGTTCTATCTTAATTTAAATTTTGAAATAAAAGCTGCGTGTCACGTCGTGAGTGGCGTGTCACGTCGTGAACGTGAGTGAACGTGAGCGTGAACGTGCGTGAACGTGACTGTTTAAAGCAAGCGTGAAACGTGCGTGACGTGAGCGAAAATTCACTCACGCGCCCATCTCTACTGGTGCTTTAACTCATTATCAAGGATCTTTGCCTATTTTTAATGCTAATGGAATATGCTCTGTATAGCAAAAGAAGCTATTGTTTTCTTTAAACCCGGTTTGAAGTATTTCTTCGACTTAATAAATAACTAGCACACTGTTACTATCAAAGTAAATTCCTGCAGCTTTATTAAATAGAAGTTATTATTCTTTCTAAGAGAAGCTGCAGCAGAAATAAAAGGGAATTCATCTGAAAGCGCGGGACTTGTGAAGTAGAACGTTGGTATATTATTTCAATAATCGCTGAAGCAGTCTTGCAGTTTTAAGAAATAAGAAGGAAAGCATCACTGAACGAATATTCCTTAAGAGGTAATATTGCAAGCAGCAAAAATAAACTTGCTCCTTTTTATTTGACATTAAAATGCTGACGAAACAGATAAGCTAAAATTCCTACCTACGTCGACAATCCTCATCCCAGTTAATGAAAGAAAAGCAGCGAATGCAATTTTAATGCACCCTTTACATCGACTAAAGTAAAATTGTGCTCAACGAGTCTCATGCAGAGCATATTTACGTCTTTTCCATGTTCTTTTATTTCCATGTTTACTGTTTGTTATAAAATACACCCTTGATTCGTATACTTAGCATTAATTGTTTTGCTTTCAGAACAATAAGGTTTTGTTCTAAGAAATAAAACGTCTCGTTGGATAGCACTCGGTAAATCTTGAATGTAAGATATCCAAAAACTGTTTTATCTTAGGATAAAGATATTTTAGGAAGCCTACCAAAATGTAATAAAAAATGCGTAGGCAATTAATTTTATGTGTATCATATTGTCCACAGTAAAAATTAAAATATTTTTGAACAAATGCGTAGATAACGGATTAGGTTCTTCCTCAAAGAGATCAATTAATGTAAATCATTTAGTGTGACTGCTACATAAGACATGCGCATTAGGGTGGAACGAAAACGGTCTTTTTTATTTTTTTATAATTTTAGTTTTGTAATAGTGGGCAAAAGTTTTAGGTTCAAAATGAAGAAAACAAAATTTGGTTGTTATACTACAACATCTTGAGGAGCCGCCAAGAGCTTGAAGTTTGTAAAAGAAATTTTAAAATTGCAAAATTATAGACTTTGATAAATTATTTTTTATGGTTTTGTCGTACATATAATGTTACAAAAGATAGTTGTAAATACATATATAAGCATTAGAATTGGAAAAAAATATTAATTACAAAATATAATAATAATAAAAAAATATCTTTTAATGTCAAAAAGTTTGTATTTTTGTTAATTTTGAAACTTTTGAGAACTATTGTTGTTGTTACAAATAGTAGTAAATAAGGTTGAAATAAAAGCTCGTCAAATCAATTATATATTTTTATATTAGAGCACACGTAAAAAATATCATAATACACTTTTAAAGACGTTGAAAGTTCCTTTTCTATGATTTCAAAAACCTTTAATAATTACAAATGTTACAGCTGCAAAATGTTTGTTTCTACTTCATTGACACATTAAACTGTTTTTTGTATCAAATTTTAGCATGTTCTCACGTGAGTCAATTTTTGCTCTTATATATCCTTCTCTTGCGATTGAACCACAGACATTTTGAGCTGATTCGGTCACCAGTTTCACTGTTTTTTCCACTGCTTGCGTGTAAAAAGGAAGTCGGGGAAAGTCGACTTTACTATTTGGTTGAGCTTCAGATGTTTTCTGTATAAAGTCTTTGAGAGAGTGACTGGAAACATGTTTTACCAAGGGGGGTTCAGTGAAATCATTTTCAGCCCATCAGATCATGTCGATGTAATCCTCTGCGTCAAAGTGTATCTGTGGAACCTTAAACTTCCTGACTCCGCCTCTACTTTCTGTTCTTGCTTTTAAAGCACGTCGTAAACCAAGTTCGATTACTTGTTTGTGCTTATCACATAGCATGGAGAAAAGGACATTTTCTGCAGCAGCAAAGTACCCATTTCTTTGAATAACCGGGTCTAGAACGTTCTTAAGGTTTTCAGTTAGATTTTTAGTTGCCACATACAATCTAAGTATACGGTTTACTAAGCCACCTGGAGCTAGGAAGTTTTCCAAGGTTTCTTAAAGATAAATTTAGCTGGCAATTTCCACTTGATACAGCGATATAGATATCCAATAAATACTACTGATCTCTACTTAAATCATTTATGTTCTCCAAAAAAGGAAGGTTATTTTCAATTGGCAAGAAGGTAACCACAGGAAGATTAGCACAGTTTTCCAGCTGCTGAGCTATTTCGCCTTTAAACTCATTGGGTCTCTTTGTTTTACCATCTAAATTACAAAAAAGATGTCGCAAAGGTAGCTTATTTCCATGGAACAAACAATTATAAATGTCTTCCTATTTCATTTTCCATCAAAGAAGTCACACCATTATTATGTCCAGTATTTACAACGATTCCATCACACCCAATAGCAGTAAAGTTCAAAAGTTGTTCGTTGTGTTCCTCTATCTTCAAGAAACTCTAGTATACTGTCTGCTAAGTCTTTTCCAGTTCCAGATTTAGGTGTTACGTGGCCTAAAAACTTTGAGTTTGGGTTCCTCTATTAGTGAAACGTGCTCTTCTGAAATAACTTTTTTGTACTAGCTCTTTTCTTTTCTTGAACAATTCTTTTGTCTTTTCTTCCATCAAAAAACAATCCTCTATTTTTGCTTATCTGATCATAAAGGCTGTCATTAATGAGATCTCTTAGATTCTTTGATCTTGCTCGTCTAATTTTTATCCTGTCTATTACTTTGGTTTTGTCTTCCCCTGTGCTTACATCCAAGTCCCCCCCCCCCCAACATCCGCTCCGGCCATGACTCATGCTCCCGGATGCCAATGCAATAGTTAAACTGTCTTTATCTTTCTATTCATATTAAAACGCCTATTTGAAGCTTTTTACTGCATAATCGAGACACATAAAAGAAGTTGCAAAAAGTGTGTTTTTATAAAACTTTACCGCTCTTTGCGGCACCTCAAAACATAATGCAAAAAGTTTAAAAGAGATTGTTTGTATTTTTTTATATTAAAAACTGCTTTTTTGACAATATTTGAAATAAAAAAAAATATTTGACAGCACCTTAAAAAAACTTAAAAATATAGCGAAAATTGCAATTTTATTAAACTTTATCGTCCTTGCTGCACCTCAAGACGTGCTCCAATATTTTTCATATTTTTGTGTAATCTTATCTACACGAAAAGGCAACTTTTCCGCGCTATTACAAATTAAAAATCAAAACTTGTTTTTTTCGTTCCACCCTAATGCGCATCCCTAAAAATTACTTGACATGCTTCTCTGCAAGCAAATTTTTCATCCCCCAAATAAAAATGATTTGATATGGATCTTGTAGGCAGCTTTTCATTCTCAAATAATATTTTGATATAATTCTTAAAAACAGTTCTTCCATCATTCGATGATATTGTATTATGGCTTTTACAGGCAACATTCTAACCCTTAAATAATCACTTTTTGTTGTTCTTGCAGGCAATGTGTTTATCTCTAATGAGTAATCATTTGATCATGTCGACAACTGTTTCATTTTTAGATGTTTTAGTGTGGCTTTTCCAGACAACATTCTCATAGCCAAATAATTACTTGATGTGGTTCTTGCTAGCAACGTTTTCATCCTTGAATAAAAATCTTTCGATATGGATCTCATTGCATTATCATCCGCAAAATAACGTTTATTTGTTACTCTTTCAGTGAACTTTTTCATCCTCAAGTAATCTTTTAGTATGGATTCTACAGATAATATTCTCATCACCATATAATTACATGATATGGTTATTGAATGCAATGTTATTATCCTTGAAAGAAGATCTGTTGGTATGGTTCATCTAGGAAATCCTTTCATCCTTTATAAAGACATTATTCTCGTCTTCAAATGGGAGTATGATTCTCACAGGCAACGTGTTTATCTAGGAATAAAAATGTTTTAGTATGGATCTTACAGACAACGCTTCATCCCCTAAATAATGATTTGATATAATTATTGTTGTGTTTTTATATCCACATTCTTAAGTATGGATGTCATAGACCACATTTTTCTCCCCAAATAATTACTTGATGTGGTTCTTGCATGCAACATATTCACCCCTGAAAAAAGTTTGGTATGGTTCTTACCGACAGTTTTTCATCAAACAAATATTTTTCTTGAGATGGCTCTTGCAGACAACTCTTTCATCCTTAAATAATGTTTTAGTGCCGATTTTACAGATAGCATTTTAATCCCCAAATTATGACCTGACGTGGTCCTTGCCGACAATGTTTTCATTTCTGACAAAAAATCTTTTGATATGAATCCTCAAACAACTTTGATCCCCAAATAATCCGTTTGGTGTAATTTTTGTAGTCAGTGTCTTATCCCCGTACAATGACCCGATGTGGTTCTTGCAGACAACTCTTTCATCCTTAAATAATTGTTAAGTTTACAGCAAGTAAGTAAGTAAGCGTTTGATATAGTGCTTACAAGAATTTTTCTATCCTCGAAAAAACTTTTTTGATATGCTCTTAAAAGTAATATTCTCAAACATTCAGTTGATATGGATTTTACAGGCAACGTTTTTGATCCCTGAATGAAGATATTTTGATATGGATTTCATAAAACCAGTTTTTATTTTCGAAATAATATTTTGGTATAATTTATTCAGACAATGTGTAATCTTTTAATGTGGTTTCGTTTGATGCTTGTGAGAAGCCCGCAGCCTCTAGCACAGTCCCTATACTTAGTTGATTATTTTTGCACCAAATTATTTCTAGTTCTTGGACGTCCTTTGATTATCTAAATTATTATATTAAAATACTTATAGTACCTCAAACAAAGCAATCACAGGTCTATAATTTTATAGGCAGCTTACTACATGACTGAAAATCAGCAGCTATGGTAACTCAAGAAACAGAGCTATATAAGTCTGTATATTTTAAGCAAAGATTTTGTTTTCATTTGATTTTTGGTCGACAAAAGTTCTAAATTCAAATATTTTTGGTATACTGCGTTGCTGGAATTCGAGGTTCTACATTAAGCAGATCAATCAAGGTTTTTTTAAAGTGGTTTTATTAACTTCCAATTGTTAGGCAAAGCTGAATTCAGTGCCGCCTTTGAAGTTGAGATTTTGGTGCACTGTTTTTGTTTCTAAACTGTTTAATGTTGCTTGCATATATTTTAAATAATTAATCATCGGCGATGAGCAGGTGAGTACAAATTTGCAATTACCGTCCGATAAATTTATACC
>OW679202.1:31029627-31107800 GCA_940337035.1 Agriotes lineatus | reverse complement strand
GTTATGTGTTTGCCAAGAGCTAGCGTATTTGGTATTGCAGTTAAATAAAATAGAAAGAGGGGCATTCAATCATTTTATTTGAGTAATTAAGTATTACATTTCATTTTAACTAGCCTTAAAGCACTGCCAGGCAAAGTTTGAACACAGTATAAAAATTAAACTGAGAATTGTGTATGGATTTGCCCTAAAATAGTGGAGCCTTCACAACATTGCATTGCAGTATGTTGTGCATAGACATGCGTTACGAGCGCCGTTCAAAATACCTCGATAGTTGGTCACACCACCCTCTGTCGGTACTCGGACAACAACTTAAGGCGTCGGTCTAGATTGTTATTTCGGTGTAAAGTTTCATCCCTTTATTAAGGGCGCCAACATTATTACCTCGCATTAGCTCAAATCGGAGAAATACGTTCACTCAAATATATAATAGATCAGTAAAAAGACAGGATAATTATAAAAATACATATAATGTTTATAAATGCGTATAATAGTAAAAGCAGAATGAATTGTACGTTATTAAATCAACTTTGATACTTCGGGGAGCGGTGTTCATTTTTCTGGCTCTTGCTGCAACCCAGGGCGCTGGAGAGTAAAACGGACTCGCTGGCGACGGTCCGCTAATACCCACGCCGGATCTTCCAGCCAAGTGATCAGGTAGGTCGTATGCCTCGCACGTCGCTTCTTAGGAAAATGGCCCTCGTAGTTCTCTTGCAGCCGGTGGTAAAAACTTCGCTGTTGTATTTGTTGACAAAGCACTGAACTACAATTTGCCTTATTAATTAGCAAGTTTTTGAGTTACCTGAGACCAGCTCTAGTTTTTAAAGCATGCGGGGCGATCCACAAATATCATCGGCGTTTAACATGGGACTCTGGACGCGGCAGCAACTTTACTTCCAATGGAGCGACTGCTCTTGGTTTTTCGCTGATAAGTGGAGTGCCGGCGTTTTGCGGATGGTTACGGCTGGTTATCCAGGTAAGTTTCTTATGCGGCGAACTCCAGGTTGCAGCTTCTGGTGTACAGTGACAGAGATAGAAATCTATGCATGCTTTAGTGTTAACAAAACAATTAAATTTTGTGAATTATGACTTTACTAGTTGCGCTTAAACATGCGCTCAGGAATTAAGCTAGTACGGATAAATAATAAAGGATATCTGGTCGGACGGACTACAGGGAAATTAAGACCACTTTTGGGCTGACAAAAACGCTGTCATCTCCCTTAGTGCCTACTGGATATCGGTTTATTCTGCGAGACAGAAACGCTGTCAGGACAGAATCGGCACGTAAGGATTGGAAGAGAGGTTTGAGAAGCGAAATCTCAAGATCTAGGGACCGGACGGGACAGGTATTGTCAAGATACTCGAATGGCCATGCATTTTCCTCTTATACGTCTTGTACGCCGTTATCGGTATATGGGTTCCCTGCTTCAATAGAAAGGGAAACAGTCCGTAGGTTCTTCAGCGCTGGTTCGCGCATCGTGTATGGGATTCAACGCTTGAAAGCGAGATGAATTAAATTCAAATAAATTTTAAGTGTAATAGGAATTTAATTTAGGAGCAAGCGTTACAGCAGATGTTGCCACAACCTGACACCAGGTTTCCATCCAATAGCCACTCCATACTAGTATTATTTGTTCTGTTTTAAACGGTACACGTTATGTAGCCTAGTGGAATATGATCTTTTGAAGAAAAGTCGACCAGAAATCAAGACGTATTCCAGACTGAAATAAGAGCTGTAGGGAAATTTAGTTTTAGCAGTTTAACCTAATTTCGCAAAAATAAAAGGACATTTATAATCAAACATTGGGTTTACGAAAAAACTATTATAGCCCTAGAGTTGTTTTCGTGCTCGACGGAGTCGCACAGTCGTTAATTAAAAGAAGGGTAATTTCCGCTATTTAGCGGCGCGAATCTTAATGTTATGTAAATGATGCAATTTCGATGCACAACTCACATATTGACGCAGCGCGTTTTCAAAGGCAAAGTTATACATATGCCTGTTAGTTACTATTTCCCTGATATGTAACTTATTAAAGCGCAGTCATGATTCGCTGATTAAATTAATGGACTTGAGCGTTAGTTAAATTTGACTGTTAATGAGCTCCATGGGAGATTAAATGATTAAACTAAGCTTGTGTAAAGCAAATATTTCTGGCAAAGTATAAATGTATACAATGCCATTAATGGGAAAGTTATAACCGATGCAGCCGATGTCAAAATTCCGAGGATCAGAGCTCGATTTAAGTCGCCCGAAAATAGCGTCCCCAACCAAAGGCAACCTTAATTCAATTAGTGTGTTTTCGAATTCCCATGCTAATGTCCGACACTGATCGACTTTCTAATTTGAGAGTCAACGATCAGATTTCATTTTCCCGATTAACTACCGTCGAAATTAATGGTCTAAGCCCATCGCCAATTAGCCGTTTACTTTTTCCCTTGCTCTATTAATTTGCGTCTTATTCGGCAAATATCTTAGTTATCGGAGAACGTCTCACCCCCTTTTGCACGCCCAAATTTTCCTAATCATTTTAAACAACTCTTTGATTAATTAGAGCGCGCAGATGCGAACCCGTTCGTCTAATTATTCGAATAATAAACAAAAATGCTCGCATTAAACCCATTAACCCCAACCTTTAATTCTGGGCGTATGCTCCTCGTAATGAATGTTCTATTATTTCTTGTAGGCTAAAGTGTAGAAGGGCGCTTTCAATATGACTCGCACCGATTCGCACGCATTAGCGGGTCTACGCATCGCAGTAGAAGCGATATATCATTTCGAAACTTGAAATTCCTACTTAAAGCATGGAAATCAATAACGGGGTTAAATTATGCCATTAATGCGCCCTGCAATTGCGCTTTGCACAACAATTCTTTAATTGCGCCCATTTGCTGTTTCTAACCTGCCGGCTGCCCCTAATTAACCGGAATCGAATAATAATTACCGTTTGAGGAGTTTTTATTATTCCCCCTGCATAATTGATGTAATTACGAGCAGACGTAAATTAATAAGCCATCAGTTATTCAATGGCGTATGTCAATTACTGACATAGATAATTATACGCGTGTAGGTCGAACCCGAGAACACAAAGCCAGGAAACATCAATGAAACATAATACTGAAAGATATATTTGGCGTTTTGGCACAGTCTAAAAATAAATGTTAGCCTGTACACTCGTCTCCGGAAGAATTCCAGCAACGCTCAGAATTTTTATGTTGTTCGAAAATTTTGCGTGTCGCCTCACGTGATTGACGAGTGAAATCTGAAATCTGGAAGCGCAAAACAGTCGGAGTAATAATAATAATAAACCACGGCGTCCCAGTGCAATACATGAAAACACGCTGCATAAATCTCGGGCAGGAAATAAATGGATATTCTAAAATTTATAAACCTTTCGGAATATCAAAAGTGTTGACTGCTCAGTTAATTTTTAAATCGAATTATTTTAATATTTGCCTTTTCGACTGTTAATGACTGCTACAAGAACTTTAATATGATTCAACCGATTGGTTTTACAGGCAAGCGAAGTAACTACATCTACTCCACAGTTTTTTTCCACATGACCCAGAGCAAGCCATGACCATACATTTTTGTAAGATAGTAGATAGAAATTTAGTTAAAAACCAGGTGTTGATGTTCGTTACACATGAAGTTAGCAATGTAACTCAGAACTAATATTATGAATTATTTTCAAAAATGTGTCATTAAACTTATGAAAGCAACAATGAATCGCTTGCTCAGTTTCTTTCATTAGCTTTTTTGGAATTTTGAAGGTGTATTTTATAAAATCAATAATAACTTTTACAGTGTTCAAACAGTGACGTTAGTGATATATTTTTATAATAATGATATGGGGACAAGTTTGTAATGATAATGTATCATTTTATTAGATCAACAAATCTGCGCCAAGAGTTTGAAATTCAGAGCCTCAGTATCCGTAGAAATATCTCGCTTTTACAGTTTGGTTTTAAAATTTGGAATAATTTACTTTGCGATAGTTATTTATTATCATTGTTTAAAATATGCATACCGCCAAAAAATACCAGAACCATGGCCATGTTTCACGTTCCAACTGTTGAATTCACATTTAGAATTCCAATTTTAGTGATGTTTCGACTTCTAAATGAAATATGCTTGTTAAACGACATTGGCTTAACCATGAAATACATAGATTTCTTAAAACTAGTCACAAACTATTACAGCTTCTAATTTTGCTTATAATCAATAAAATGTTACTATTACCATGTCAAACCAATAATTGCACCAGAGTCCTCTACAAAATTCTACAATTCTGTATGATCTGCATATTAAATAATTAATGCATGTTACTATTTTATAGTTAGTTTTTTGTGCTCTAACTGCATTAATACATACAATATATTTACTGTTAAGCGATTCATGTAAAAAGGTCATCGACCTGTTTGAATCTTGATTAATAAATAAATAAATAAATAATATAATTGAAATAAATCAAATAAGGTATTACAAATAAATTCAGTTTTAATATGAATAATTGCCTCTCTCACCGCGTATTGAAAATTTTGATTAATTACTTGAGCTTTAATTCCAATAATAGCATGTTGCCCGATAGATTTTATTTATTGTCAATTTATTTTAAATTTATGCGCCGGTTAGCTACTTGAGACCCCAATATCTGCAAGGTTGGATTATAACACCATATAAATTTTACCCTAGCATAGCAAATGTTCGATTTTGATGAATCAGTGTTAATTTCAAATATTGACGGTAAACAGAGCTGATCGAATACTCAAAAATCCAGCGTAATTGAACCCAAATCGACCAACAATTAATAAATTCACATCAGGTAAACAATAACAATGCAATTTAATGAATCGAGTTGTTTGGATAGTCTGTATTTGTTTTCTTTCACGTCATAGGGCACGCCAACTGTCTTCTGTTTCTTGCCTGTTCGTTTGCGGTTTCTGCAAAATGGAGTGACGCCAACCTTGTAATTTTCTCCTGGAATGCTATCAGAGGCTGCTACCTGCCCCTGGACCATGAGCAAATTCTTCCCCAGCTGTTGCACCTTGCTCTGAACCTCTCGAAAGCCCGAGCCTTCTTGGATCGGACTTCAATAGTTGACCTCGTACCCGGATCTCGCTTCAAAAAGACGCTAAGCTCGTACCTGCCTTCTGGGACGCTTTTAACTGCTGCTGCGTTCTTGTGTGCCCAAAAACAAGAGGCCATCTATACGCTGCACACTGCTTCCTGCTACCGCAGCTCCAAAACTGGCCAAAACGTAGCTTCGAAGTCAAACACAAATGGGCGAAGCTTCAGGATCAACTTTCTTTGATAGTGCAATATGGAACTTTATGAAATTAAGCACAACTGGGCTCTGCACACTGGCGAATTAATAAAACTCGTAGAAATTATAAATTTTATGAACAAAATCAATTCAAAACTGGGGCCAATGTGACCAACAAGCTTCTGGCTTGGCTTCCTTAATAAACAACCACAATTAACCATCTGGGTTTCCATAGCAACAAGTTAACAATTGTTTTAAGTAGTTTTTACAATATTTTTCCTTGCTACTAAATTGTTTTTCTTAAATGTCATTCTGGAACACTTTAACCGCACTTTGATTGCATTTTTTCACATGTAGTTTAATAAACACTGATTCACAAGTTATTAGCACTTCCTTGTAGTATTGTATAATTCTCAGGCTGCGTTTCGAATGCTCTTTTCATTCCTGTGCTATTCTTACACTGTTTATTGACTCTTTAGCTGCGTCATCGATTGTTGGCATAATGATATGAATACAGAAGGCTGCATAAAATTTATGTCACACTTCGAAACGCCTCTGTACTTATGCAAATTCATTCTCGTGTCTTGACGTTACCCAATTAAACTATCAGTCATCATAGATTATCTACATTTCCATACCGACCACAAATATTGAAAGCAAGCTGACCTCAACCCCTACGATACTGTTACATTAAAATACTAACCTTTATTAATTAAATTTCAGTAATTGCTAATCATTTCGTATGTAATTATCTATAATTACTACTGACTTATTGTTGTAATAAATAGGATACCAATTCTGGGCCTATTTGAATCTTACTTTAGTTTTCGTACGTTAGCTATGCAACCAGAATTGCTGTAAGGATCATACCATCACAATATTTATGGTTCAATTAGTGCACTGTAAAAAATATTACAAGTCACAGCCTGATTGAATCATGTTGAAAAGAGATAAACTGTAAAGTCGATCTGAACTCATGGTACATGCCTTTACTATTAGTTTTGGTAAAAGAACATTGGCATGCACTACAAATGGCGGAAACGATTAAATTCAGATGCATGTTACTGCTCACAGCCACTAAAGCTATCATCACATTAGTTCTTTTCCAAAACGTATGTATTATAGTATGCATACATAAACTTAAGAAACCACATTATTGAAACAATTAGTTTATCAATACGATTTAATCATAATCACCAGTTGTTTCACCTCTGTATATTTCTGTCTTTTATTCTCCAAGCCTTAATACCCATATTTTGCAGGTCTCTATCTAGTCAATATACGGAGAATTAACCGTTCTTACATTACTTGATTACAGCAAAGCATTTCATTCTATTAACCATGATTTGTTGTTTTCAATACTGCATTATATTGGGTTTTCAGCAAGTGCAGTAACATTAATTCAAAGTTATTTTAGTAACAGATCACAGAGTGTAAAAATATAAGATAAAATTTCCAACTCCCGTCAATTAGCACAAGGTGTGCCGCAGGGTTCTATTGTAGGGCCTCTGTTGTATACTATTGATACATAATTTTTTTATAATTACATTTTATTCAGTAAAATATACATGTACGCTGTTGATATACAGATATATAAATCTTTTAACCCATCTTCAGGTACAAAGAGCATATTAATAAATGTATACAAAAAGCTTAAATAAATGTTAAAATACTATATTCCCATAGAATGTATTTAGAACAACCGCTAAAGAAGATGCTGTGCGAGACACTTGTACTGTCTCACTTTGCATACTGTTCAGAAATATATTCCATTTGTCTTGACTCAGATACATCTAAACGAATACAGAGAGTTCAAAATTCATGTTTAAGATATATTTATAGCATACGTAAATTTGATTACATTTCATATAAACTACCTGTAGCAAACTGGCTTAATATGGAGAACAGACATATGCTTAGCACAGCTTCTTTATATCACAAAATTATATTTGAAAAAAACACCGCCTTATCTGTATAATAAGATACAAACTCAGAACGGATGTGGATACTTTAAATCTAAGATATAAAGGTATAATTACCCCTCCGCAACACAAAACAGCTCTGTTTGAGAGGTCATTTCAATATAACCTTAGCAAAGTCTATAACAGCTTCTCCGCAACACTTAAAGCGTTAACACCCGAAATGTTCAAGAAAAATTATGCTTCGCATACA
Organism: Agriotes lineatus; assembly: GCA_940337035.1. Classification (NCBI taxonomy): domain Eukaryota; kingdom Metazoa; phylum Arthropoda; class Insecta; order Coleoptera; family Elateridae; genus Agriotes; species Agriotes lineatus. Next base: position 31,100,367 of record OW679202.1, on the reverse strand, counting down.
AAATAATTTTTATTTTTGACTACACCTAACTTTTTTTAACTATAATTATTAACATAACCTTGAATATCGTTAATATTATCTTGTATATACCGGGTGTCTTAAAATGAATTACATCTAGTATGCTTTGAATTTCCCATAATGCAATCTAAAATTTTACTTGAAATTGGCAATACTGTAAGTCTATGTCAAATTCGAGGTTATCGGGTTATGTTTTGCGTCAGTTTGTGTCAAAACTGACGCAAAACCTAACCTGCTAACCTCGAATTTGACATAGACTTACAGTCTTGCCAATGTTAAGTAAAGTTTTGGATTGCATTATGGGAAATTCCAAGCATACTAGATGTAATTCATTTTAAAACACCCGGTATATTCTTGTATTGTTGATAGTTGATTCGTTGCCCATACTTTGCGTCTTCTAGATAGTTAATAGTTATTTAAACCCAATTACAATTTTAAATTAACTGTTTTGCTTTTTTGTTCTTGTTGTGAATAGGCATTAACTTCATATTTAAATTTTAATAATAATATGCAAGTTTCAGCTGAAAATGAGCCATGGTTGAGCTGCGCCTTGAGGTTCTGCTGTGCCATTACTTAAATAATGTATTTATTTTCTGTTTTGCTTTGTATATAATTGTCATCTCAGAATAAAGACTTTCTTATTATTATTATTATACTACCTTCTAGGTCTGCCAACCGCTATTTCTCCCACATGTGTTTAATCTTTTCAAACATTAACCTTTATTTTAAATTCTTAAGCAACTCAATTGGTTAATTAGCTTAAGAATGTGCCAGAGTAGTAGCAGCACTGGTTGTTATACAACAGTATTCAGCAAAATCAATCTACAACATGAGAATGAACCGCGTCGGTTACTAATTATTCGCTTCGTGTTAAATTTTAACAATTATGTCATCAAGTATAACTGGATTGTCAGGTGTTTGCTAATATTACTTTGCATTAAGCTTGTAAAAAAATCTATAAAAAGCGAGTTCCATCAATAAATTCAGTATTAATTTTTAACGATTACTACTCATTCATCATCTACAAAGGTGTGCTTTTCAAGCCATAATTACCTAGTCTCTGATACTGGATATCCACATAACCCTCTACACTTTACCAGGGGATCGATTTGCAAGCCATAATTACCTACTTGGTTTCTGAGACTAGAGACCGGCGATCTAATATTATTAACATCTACTACGAATAAAGTCATTGATACTTGGAATCCAGTTCAGTACCATGTTTGAGTCTGCATCCTGCGTTCCCCATTGCCCATCGACTTTAATGGCTCCATTTTAACTATCTCATCATCAGCTTCTTGATAGAGTTCGTGATTATTAAATTATAGCAAGACTTGTAGACGTATAGGGCATAGAGTATGTGAGTCGTATATTTTATTGCACTATTATAATCACTAGTGACTGAACGGCTCTCTATGGGTCTTAGTGTCCTCCAGCTCTGTTTACGCATCTATTCCTCCGCTCGTTACATATATAAAGTGTCTCACATCGATTGCACCATATTGTACCAGCGTGTTCTAGATTCGAAAAGATATCAAAATGATAATAAACATATGTGCGCAGATGTAGGGTATCCAAGACAATCACATATTAAGTTTGAGATTTGTGCTAGAACCTACTCGCGACTTGCATTCAGTGGCGTAACTTCATATTTCGGGCACCCCACGAAAATTTGTTGCGGGCCCCTATAGGTCCTTAATAAAATCAAGTTGCAAAAACATCAATAATAATAATAGTAGGCATTACAAAAACATGTCTTAACTAAGATAGTTAAAAAAATAAAAACGACATTTTAAGCTTACTTACGCCTGGCCTTAAAGTTTGCAAAATCTGTAATAACCTTTTGCAATTCCATTTTATCAGCTATCTCCGATTGAATGGACAATAAAAAAGGTTTTCCAATCTTTCCTGATGAATACTGTTTCTGACATAATTTTTAATTTAGAGAAGCTTCTTTCAGCCGATACTACCGAAACAGGCAATGTTAAAAATAACAACAGTGATGTCGTCGCAATTTCAGAAAAAAAATTATGATAAATTCCGATTATCAACTATTAAAAACTTAGCAGATTGTTTCACGCTTTTATACTCTATTAGTTTATCTAAATTATAAGAATTTTTGGCACAGGAACAAATGCCTATAGGAAATGAAGCTGAAATATCATTTTTATAAAATATTTGGAAAACTGTTGCTTTGGAAAAGAGCTCTTTCTCAGTCATTTCGCACAGTCTTTGGATTTAAAAAACTAAAAAGGTGTTCCGTATGAAACCGATTAAAATCTTGGCTTACTGAGTTATGATATCTAAAGTACTATAAAAAATGTTGACCTTAAAATACTTATTAGAATCTGATAATCTTTGATCATCCAAAACATCATCAAAATGCCTTTTAACTTTCGGTCTGCATTTAGTTTTAAAGGTAGGATTTATGCTCCCGTTGTTGGCTAACTTGGTTGCTTCTAATTCAACACTGAGCTACTCACTTCGATATTTCTGTAAATATTCTAGAGGTTTTATAATACAGGTTGTAGTTTTCATCAAATCCGTGTCTGGATCTCTAGCATTTTTGAATTCGCCCAAAATGTTATTCACTAAAACATAAAAAATCACAAATTCAAAATTATCTACGCTAGTTAGGATTCTTCTCTCCTCATGGCATTCTTCCTTTTTTATGTTAATATTGTTTTATTCAGAGCAGCAGTGATATATTTAAAACGTAATTCAATTGCGGTGAGAGTTTGAGTTCTGGAAGACCATTGTATAGGGTTAAGTTTCTTTAATTTTGTAGCGGATTCGCTCGTAATGGAACTTAAAAGATCCCACTGATTTATGCTTAATCCAAAACATGTGTATATGTTTTGAAAAGTAGCAAAACATATTCAATTTCTTTTATACCTTTAACTGTATCACTAATCACCAAATTGAGGTTATGCGCAGCGTAACGAACGTAACGCGATTGGTTGAGTAATTACTAGTTCAACGCATACCAATACTTAAACAAAAAAAAATAACATATTTAAAATTGAAAATGTCTAGTGTCTACTAAAAAATATCAAAACTTCACTATTCACAAAGTTAAAATGCACAAATGTAAACTATAATGGACACATTGTCAATCTTGGCATTTTTTCGTGCCTCTACGGGATTGTAGTTCGTAAAGTACCTTACGGATTACGGATGAGGTAATTACGGTACAGTTGACAACTCTGCTGCTAACAGAATGGGGATAGGGATAGGCATCAAAACAATCCATAATTCCAACATTTAATGATCATGTTAAATTATAAAATTCTTACAATACGGGCAGTATTAGGTCAACTTAAATCACCCTTACGACTCCAGGAAATTCGCCACTTTTCATTACCCTATGCACCCATTTTAAAAAACAATCTATGCCAGATTGACTTTAAAGGCCGCCAATTCAAAACCACTTTTGCTTTTTGCATGGACATCCCATTATGATAAAAATAAAAATAGGAAGATTTTTTCCTGCTTGCGTTTATTGAATTAAAGAAAACGAAAATTAGGGGGCCCTTCGGGCTCCGCCCCCCCCCCCGCAGCCGCGGGGTCTGCGGGTACTAAGTTACGCCACTGCTTGCATCATTTGAGAATAGAATTGTAAATGTTTTTGACCATATTAGGTAAAATCCGGAGAGTTTTGAAAAAATAGGAGACTCATTTAGAAGAAAAATTAGTGAGTGCATTTACATTGATGGTGGGCATGTTGAATATTTGGTACAAACAAAAACATTTTTGTTATTTTTAATAGAAATGTATAGTCTTATCTTAAGATAAATTTGTGGTTTTCTCGAAAATGATACATCTAGCAACATACCTATGCTTATTGGAACTTTTTCATATCTTTTTGACTCTAGAATACGCTGGTACAGCATGGTGCAATCGATGGGAAACACCCTGTATAGGATCCTAAGTCTACCACATCTTCTTTCTAGCAAGCTTGTTAGAATCTACTTAGCCTGTGTAATATTGGTGTAAATTGGAAAGCCCGGTAACGACGCATGCGACTGCGACGAGAGCTTAAACAGAGTAGCATACATGTTATTTGACTGCTTTCTGGAGGTACAATACAGAGGTCTGGCCAACAAGCCTTTAATGGCAGCGAAACTGAGGAGGAAGCTAAATCTGAAGGATATCGCTTGTCTTGCAATGATGCAATATGGAACTTCACGCAAAAGATCATATGAGGTGGAGCCCGTCTAATATTAAACAAAGGGCGGGAAGTTAGTTTAGTTATAATTACAAACATGAAGTATGAAATATCCCCAAAATTCGAACTTTAAATATTTTTTGGCTTAGTTAAATACTAATAACTTATCTTAACGGCATTAGGTCCCTCACAAAGGGGATATAGTTCATGTTTTACCTTCTTCGACACTCTTCATTGTCTTTCACACCGCACCATGATCTCATCAAAGTCTCATATATTTGTAACTTATTTCATCTTAAGGTAATTGATAATACGAGAGGTGTTGTATTATTTCATACCTGACCTTGTCATTATTATCTCTTGAACTCCTTTACAGCCAGCCTCCGTAATATATGACATAGGTAGTTGTACGCTTTTAAGGCTATTCATTCACTTAATTTTACTTTCATTTGTATCTAATGCCATTTTTATATCCACCTCTTAATTGGTGCAAATGCCGTCTTCTAAGAGTAAAGTGAGACACAATGTATCTATATAAAATCAAATGAAGCTCTATGGTCAGCTATCGCAATTGATTGGTTCGCAAGCTTACCCTGTCGTCACCCTCCTCTTTATAATACAACGACACATTTGTTTGTTACCTAGCTTTCCTGGAGCGGCTAGGACATCTGACTGAAACTTAGCTTCCTCAGGGAGCTTAAGGTTCGAATATTACCGTCTACAACAGTTTTTTCATTGCGAGTCAAGTGTTTCCTTTGACTGTTTTTGCGCTACCAACAAATTTTTACTTATTTTCAGGGTTTATTAGAAATGGATTTGGTTACCCTTCTCTGTTGCGGTCTCAACTGCAACGCTGCCCCGCTTAAGTGTATTTTTATTAATATTAGCTTAATATATTTCTTAAATTGAGTCTGTAATTTTCATTTTTAAAGCACAGTGCAGTTCCGCGGATTTTGAAGTCAAATAAGTCATTTCAGAGATCAGGAAATAATATAAGTCCAAATCTAGGAGCTGGTCACTTACATATCTCCCATTGCCGAGTACCATTTAAACAATAGGTGGTGCCTTTAAATAACATAAACTTTTCCCCGTATTTTTAGTTATATGCTTATATGCTAGAGCTGGTTTTAGTACTATAGGGGGTAATATGTGATTTTCACCACCTAACTCTTATATGATAGTAACATTGTATTTTAAATTCACTTAAATTAACTCTTGGGTTTTATTCTTCCATTAATTTTAGAATTGTCTGTAAAAATCACTTTGTAAAAAATTATAATAAATAATATGTCAGGAATTACGTATACATTAATTTCTATATTTAGCTATATAGTAAACATGGTCGATCACACATAATACATGATATTTAAAAATATTGTAGGCCTCGAAAAAGTGCATCTATTAATGCCGTTGACAAAGAAACAGTTTTAACTAAACATCATTTCCACGAAAATATAATAATTATTCCAAAGTAAGAGCAGTAGGTACTTAATAAAACTGTCGAAAGGACGTTGGTCGGCGCTATGTACAGGAAAAGAAGAGAAGTATCGTTAAATTTCAGGACGTTAAGTCTGCCAATCTGCCTACATTTGAACTTTGTACTTTAAAAGTTGATGGTTATCACCTCCCTAAAATTCACTGACATCTCGCAAAACTTTTTTGTAGATATTGTGGCCCACAAAAATACTAAGGGGAAGTGAGTGCTTATTTTAAAACCACGCATATAAAAGAAACTAAAATACCCACAGGCGCACTGCATGTGCCCCTATAAGAAATAATTTAACTAGTTGCGATGGAAATATACATGATTAACTTATAATTAACGTGTAATTAAGTCATATATTAGATATTATACCACAACAAATATAAATTGAATTCGGTAAACAAGGGATGTGAAATTGCTAGTTGAATGAAAATAGTTAATACAATTCTAGGGCCATTCCCTGAAAATCGCTATTTTCTATATGGGATATGAAAAACAATAACAATTTTCATGTATAACTCTTCAAATAATTCTTTCAACTCATGCTACAGAGTATTCACGATTATAACCAAACACAACTGTGATTGATTTGAACAAACGAAATTGAATAAAAATGGCATACGGAATGTAAACTTTGGAAACAGTTTTAAGCTGGAATATGTCGGGTTTAGTTGCTGCATTTGAATTAACAAAACATTTGTTGGTAAAATAAATAGACGGCACCTTAGATGAGAGTGAAACCATAAACGGCAAAATGTTATTTACGGCTACGACTGCGTCGTCTTTGAAAATAGCTAATCGCTTTAACTATCGATAATTTTAAAGCATATTTAGAATACTTAGAAAATGTTCTTGTACAATGATCTTCTGCACTCTTTTTAGCTGGATATTTGATTTTATATTCAATGGGGTTGAAATCTGGTGAAATGCCAGATTAGAATCAACCCGAAAAAAATTCTAGATCAAAACATTTTACCTTATACCCAGTCTGGCTTCACACCAGGATACAGCTGCGTCCTATATGCTGATAACTTCAAAAATTCCTGATTATCTCTACAATAAACTAGGATACAGAACTGACGTTCACAATATTAATATTAGGAGTAAAGGACTTTTAACTTTACCTGCTCACAAATCTAGTCTATACGAACGCTCTTTTCCATATAACGTTGTCAAAATGTATAACTCCCTATTTTTATTTTCTCAGACACTCAGTATTCGTAAATTCAAACGTCTTTATCATGATTATTTACTTGCAACTCAGTAAAGCAGCCATTGAATTGATTTCCTAGGGTGTGTTTATTGGTCTACTATTTCCTTTCTTTCTTACTGTATTTTTTGTATACCATTGTTTTCTGTTTTTTTAATAAGCATCGAGCACATTAACGATACTAATATGCATTTATATTTTTGTTAATTATTTAATTAAGGTTAAGTGGAAGAACAGTGCCATTACTTCAAAATGGCGTCTGAACTTCGCCTTTTGTATAGTAAATATTATAATCTTTTTTCGCTTTTGTATTTTGTTTTGTCGAAGCAATAAAGACCATTTATTATTATTATTATTATTATTATTTCGATGACACGGAACGAAGTTCTGTTGGAAAATCGCTTCTTCTTTGGAACAAATGTTACAGCAACAATTATTTGTACTTCAGTTAGCACTAACAGTACAGAACCCTTGTATGAAAAGCATCCCCATAACACTTCCCTTAGGGGATGCTTGATCAGTTAGTAAATAGGAGCAGCAACCAGTTATCATTGTCACTTACGAATTAAAAAATATACGTCGTCACAGAGCAACGCCTTGCTCAACCAATATCGAACCGTAGCAACATCCGCTCAGCCAGAAGCTGCCTCTTCTGTGGAAAAGCAGCCCTTCTTCCATATCCTAAGGGTTGACTAATGAATCGGGACTCCAGTTATAACCAAATCTTTTTGCAGGTCAATAGCACATTCTATGGGTTTCATCTCGGGCGGAGGAGGGGAGTACTCTTCCCTTTTTCTTTACACTTTCCTGACCTTTTTACTTTTTAATTTCAAAATCTTATTACTGCTCCCAGGCTCAATTTGCATTTCTTAGCAATATGTTTCTGCATCATCTAAGGGTATTCATCTAAGGTCACAAACATTTGTCGTTCTCGCGGTGTCATTTTTTTCGCATCCCAATAATATTTCTTAGATATTCTTGTTCAATACTTGCACATCACAGCCATGCAATGCTGTTAGTCTCATTACTGTCCTGTAGATCCTTATTTTTGTATACCTTGCTAACTGTTTCGATCTTATTAGGATAATCAACGGTTCTGTACATCTATGTGCTCTCTTTAAATTTCTTCTTCCACAGCTGTGTATCCACTTGTTGGACTCTTCCTATTCTCATTATCTACTAATTTTGCTTAAATTGTTGCAATCCCATTTTGCATTCCGCTTCCACCACTCTTCTCGTTATTTTATCTACCACTTGTTGGACTTCATGCATTATATGTGGCTCTCTTCTATCTCTGACAATTTTTGCTAAAACTATGTAAAAAACGAATGGCAATATTACACAGTCTTCTGCTGCTTCTTATTTAACCCTTACCTTAATTCCATTTGATTCTATTATGCCTCTATGCTTTGGGGTACTTTCAGTTATTTTTTCGACATCTTTGTGTCATTTCTTTAACTCTTCAATTTCAGACTGCTTTCCCTTTTTGCATTCTTTTTTCTTATGCGCTTCTTTAATTTTACATACATTTTCACCCGACGTTATATCCGCTCCTCTATAAATTTTCAGTTTTTATTTATTATTTCTTAGTGCTGTTAGTTTATGAGGACATAATCTACTTGGTTTTGGTGTCCTACATTTGGGAAAACCCGGTATGTGTTTTCATCTACATTACTTTAATATCTTTTTCTTCTGCAAACTCCATGATTCTCCTTCCGTTATTCTCCTTCTTTAGTCAGTTCTCTTCTACTTTGTGAGTATATGCCTCCCCAGTATTCTTCCAACTGTCTTCTTTCTGTGCAACGCTATAGCAGTTAAAACCTGAGGTTCTTTTTATGTCGTTGCTCCATCTCCTTTGAGGGCGGCCTTCTTCTATATGTACAAAGTCTTCATCTGATTATTTTCCCGCTCCACCTATTTTCGCTTATCGCGACGTGTTTAGCCCAGAACAATTTCAGCGAAGCAGCTGTGTTTATCAATCTGCTACCTTAGTTCTCTCTCTGATCCATTTATTTGTTTTATGCTTTCTTAATGAAATTCCCTGTATTCTTCTCTTGATGGTTTTTTGGTTCACTCTCAATTTTCCCTTCATGAAGATCCATATTTCTGGTCCATACTGGTAGAACGTACTGATTATATAAATTTGTTTTGATCTTGAGCGGTATGTCCATTGTGAAAATATCTTTTAGTTTGTTGTCAATCTAATTCGGTGTTCAATTTCCTTTTCTTCGTTTCTTTTCCCTGTTGTTACTATCTGTCCCATACTGACATTCTTCTACTTTTCTATGACTTTTTAAAATTTGTAAATGCTATGTTTGCCTCGTATATGGTTTATTTGTCATATACCACATTTAGTTCGAGTCCTATTCTTTTTGACACCCTTTCTACATGCTTGATCATATCAATTAGTTCTCTTGGTTTAGCAAATATGGCATTTATGTTAATACTCTTGTTGCTCCAATTGAAATGATTCTACCATTATTAATGTAAATATTTTTAAGGGCATTGTGTCCCCTTGTCTAACTCTTCCGTTTATTTCCATTTTGTTAGTATTGTCAAGCAGTCTCGCTTGTATCGTAGTGTTCATATAGATTCGATTGATAATGTGCGCACAATGACGGTCTATTCTGGCGTTTTCAATGTTTGCTGAATAGAATCCATGCCACTTTCAACTGCTGTAGCCCACGTATAGAATTCTGTCAACTAAGTAGATAGATATTAGTTACATTTACGAGACCGTTTGAAAGTTCCTACATTCTCAACTTTGCCTTTGCCAAGTATATATATGACATCTGCTTGTAAACTGTCTTCTAGGACTTCATATATATGCGTAAGGAACAACAAAATTGCAGTAGAACAATTACGTGGAAAACCAAGTTGATTATCGTAAATATTTGATCCATAGTTTGTAACAGGATATTTCTTACATGCACATTGCACCAGCCATGATGTTGCATGATTGTAAATACCGCCTTTCTGAAGCTTGAAATTGTCTGTAGCAACCGTGCGCAGCCAGGGTAATCCGATGCAAAATAAAAATAGCTGTTACGTATGCTTTCCGTTATGAATAAACTGAAAGAGCATGTCGTGCTCCTGGGGTAGGTCAGCCCATGTTTATTTAATATACCTGTACGTAGTCCAGATATCAAAACACAACGTGACACCAAGATAAATCTGACAGAGCTAAAATTTTCTAGTAGTTTACACGAGTGCCGCAAGCTTGTTTGTCAAACTCCGAACTCAAATAACAATTCCAAATCGAGCTGTCATAATTTCAGTAAGGAAACATAGCTATTGAATAATTTATTGAATCTGTGACAGCGCAAAAATAGCAAAAACAACAGTAAAATATTACACGCTGGCGAGAAAACAGAAATTGTTCTAAAATACGATGAATGAGCCATCGCAAGCAGACTAGAAATTGCTTCTTAGCTGGGCCGTAATGAATCTCGTAGCAGATGCGTCTTCCTTTTACAGAGCACGAATGTCCCATACAATTAAAGTGTACTTGCTTGTTCTACTTATGTAAGTCTTGCGAAGGTATTTCGTTAGGAGACCGCTGTTTTTTATTTTTTCGACCGCCTAATTAAATTTGCATAGACAATCGAGAGTTGAGAACCAAGCTGTTGTAATCACAACCCCGCTTCACGCAGGCAGAGGTCGCACTGATTAAAAAAAGAACGTGTCGTGTTAGAAGATTGTTACGTCGAGCGAGTCCGGCCAGGGCTGTATAATAAATAGAGTAATATATCCGTTCCGTGTCTTTTAATAATAGCCGAATATGTTACGTTTCCTCCTTCCAGTCCATAATGGAGTTGGTTTAGTTAGCCGTATACAGAAGCGCGTGAAGTTATATATGGCCACGGTTATGCGACCTTTAGCAAAATGTCTACTGCATTATATATTCGAGCGTTTAAATCTATGATAACACACTAGCAATGCGGAGAAAAATGGAAACCCACTTAATATCCACGCAGATTCTAGACAGGTCAATATTGGCCACTAACGGTACATATTCCTCAGGTTGGAACTCAATATGTCCACAGCTCGAAGATTCTCAATTTTACATCAAAAGCTTCTTAGCTCTGGTTCCATTGTTAAAGCACGATTTTGTATTTATTTACTATGCAGCATAGCATTGTAATTCTTTACTTTAAAGTTTCTGATATGTCCATCGTAGAATGTATCGTATCATGCCTCTTGACGTTTCCAATGTACTTTGTATGGTTTTAATTACGTTATAACATCGTAATTTGTGTCTTTATGATGGTAACCTTTTACGGTATTCTTTTAGTTTTACCAGTTATCTTGGGTTTTTAAAACTAGCACGCCGGAAACATATTCAAAAATGTAACACATCCGTTCCACACACATCTAAAGGGGCACTTCATTTTCGGAAATACTCCCCCACATAAAATTTTTATTGTAGTCTTCCCACCCTTTAAAATTACTTAATTGAAGAGCAACTAAACCAAGTCTCAACAAGTATAGGTCTACAAATGAAGTACAAAGAGATAAAAGTAATGAGCTATAAAGCTCATGTCCGGATAATTAAAATTTAAAAAGGCAAATATCTTTCACACGATAATCTGAACTAAATACTGCACATAACTTTGAAACTCGGTATGAATATTAATACAAATGACATCACAAATCAGTTCTGGTACTATAAACAATCAACAACCCATCTACTAAGAATCAAGCAAAATGAAAACGTTCTACCTTATGTTATCGATTTTTATATTCGCCCTCTCATGACCCCCCTCCCCCCCCCCCCACAGCATAGTTTAAGTGTATTGACCCAAATGACGGCTTGTATCGATGTTAAATTCTTAAAGCGCAAGAAACACTGTGCTGCAAGACTTCGCCAAAACCTCTGGTTTGCTGCGTTGGGACAAGATATATCTGCTTTGTTTTCGCTTGAAACACCTTATCAGCTTTCAGGTAACGTTGGGTTGCGGTTGACGATTTTTTTCTCACTTTTGCTTATTATTTTCAGGTGTAACACTCCCACCAATTTGTTTTCTTTTGCTTACCTTTCTCATGGATGTGCACGAAGATTTACTTATATGCCCGCTTACTTTTATTCAGGCAGTTACGTAGAACTGCTGTTGTCGTCTTATTATCACCAGCCAAATTCCACCAAATTTGCTGAATCAAACATTGAAGAACTTGATGAACGCATTTTTTGAAATTTTCAGGAGGAAAGAACGAGTAACAGTTCTGTAAGATTATTTCCAATTTTCCAATTCTTAAAGCATAGTCGGCCACTTTTCAAGTCGCTGTGTATATTATGTTGCTTTATAGTTTTTAGTAATTTTCGTATTCGCAATTGGCATTTTACGTGTAAAACTTCAGAGTAGACCTTAAAGATCTAAAATTTTTAAGTTTAACTATACTTCGGATGCTGTAAAACGCAATTTTGGGGCTGCCTTCGGTGAAGTTTAATAAACGGATTCATTCCGAATTACCGTCGGTAATCTCGTGTAGATTCGGTTGTTGTGCTTTGGTGAATTGCTGCAACCGTCTGCTTAAATCAAAATTTTATATTATTTGGAACTAAAACCACCTGTGAGCTATAAAAAATCTCAGGCCGTTTTCAAGCGAACTCGATGTTTTTCACATTATATTTGAGAGATTCTTAATAATTCTCTAATGCTGAAGGCGTCGTACATTGACCGTTACCGTATGCTAAGCTGCACATTGACCGCTTAAAATACTTTACCACCTGCCACTGATTCGTTCTGGTCGATTGTGGTTCTTACTTCGAAGCAAGTTTTCGACTATCGAAAGTCAGGAGTATTTTTATTCCATCTTTTGGGTACTCAGTTACCCTTGTGTTTCCACATGTGGAACCATATAGTTTGTCGAATCACGTTTGTTATAGAGGTTAGCTGCTGTACATTTTATATTTATTATTTAAGTTATTTGGTAAACAACCATCAGTTGTAGAATACGTTGTCCCTGATAATAGAAGGGTAAATAGCAAGTCAAGGAAAAACAGGCAGAAGAACAATATCAAGGCACCGTTGCATCAGAATCCGGATAGGAATGAACGTACGAGACCTCGTAAGAACGGTGCATGTATTTCCCCACTAATACAGGAATGCATTCTTACACCTGAGAGGAAATCCGTAATCAAAAAATTACATAAAAAAGTTGGACGCTAACAAATCGTGACAAGTCTAATGGTTCCCAGAAATGCGTTTATACCAATGGTGTAAGCACTTTAAAGTGATTTTGAATTACTAGAAGAAGCCGAAGAGTATGAATGAGCAAATGAGTGTAAGCCTTGGAATTGTGACATAGTTTTTGGACAAGTAGTAAACTGAAAACCAAAACAGAAAAGAAAAAAGAGTGAATATATCTTAACCTAACCCTTTTCTTCGGCTATATGGTTTTGTAGTAGCAGTTCAGACACCACTTCCGTCGCCTTCTTCATGTTCACAGTTCCTTGAATGGATAACGACTGACGTAATAAAAAAAACGCTGCCTATAAAGAATCCGAGTAACTTAAGTTTTATTTTTTTAACAAAATTGTGCTGTGTGCTGGAAATACATTTATATGTACTATGAGTCACATTTGACCTTAACAATTTATATGCGCCATTATTAAGAAAAATCCGTTAGAATCACACTTCTTCTACGCTCTCTATATTTACAAAATATCGGACGAATAAATAAAATACCGTTGAATCAATTCTCTGTGACAATATTGCAACATGATACTAATATTTCCAAAAATTGTACTGCAACACCAGTCCATATTATATAAACACGTATAGTAATTAGTGAAATATCATTTAAATATTTACTCTTTCATATTGGGATAATTTATTAAATCTGTGTTGTAAATCCAATTAACAACTAGAGTTTGATAAAATAAAACTGTTAATTCGATCGTTCAAATCTCTATTTATACACACGATTTATAGCTTCGGGCGGTTGTACCTATGTCGTTGTATAGCGCTCTCGAACGTTATATTATATATACAATCCAACGAGGAATGCAGAAAACCAAAATTTGAAATCTAGTTATATTTTAAGTGATAGCAACTACTGAAGTGTCACTAAGAATATTTTAGAGCCCCAATTTCTACTCCTTTCGGAGGAATTCGAAGCTGCCCATACAAACTCGTAGTTACTAAGAAATCGGCTGCCGAATGACACAAGTCAAAAGTTGTAAATTTGGCGATCCAATTTAAGAAAAGCATTTATTAGCAAACGAGAAGTGAGAGCAGCGAAAGTGGCAGTCGGGAAGACATGGATGATGGATGTTCTACAAATGTTGGGCGATTGCGATGAATTTCGCCTTTTATAAAATAATACACTCTTCGAGTGAACACCTTATTTATCATTTATCACAAATATTTTCTGATCATTTCATTCCGCGCCCTGGATGCGGGTTATAGGTGCAGTCATGTAATAACAAATGTTTAGGCATGCATTAATCTTTGTCAATTTATATTGCAGCAGTTTGCTCTGGCATAGACTGCTTAATAAAAGGAATATGTTAAAAATCACCAATAACAGCGGCGGAGTGCTGCACTGTGTGTTGCCTATATTTCAGGGTTTCCCGCTGGAACGTTGAACCAACGCGAATCTTAATTAAAAGAAGGCGTAAATTGTCAGGCCATGAAAAGAGTGCACAGAAACGTAATGTAAACGCTAAGTAATTAACAAAAAAATTAAGAATTCCTGTAAGGAATACAATCATAAATAACTGTAAAGGGTATGGAGCTCGAGAGGCCTGTAAAAATGGAAAATCAAATAAGATAAAAAGTATTAATCTTACATCACGTATACGTCAAAGCTCGCGTGGTACCTCTATTCTATAGTTTCGTTAAATAATGATCACGCGTTCAGGTTACCATCTGTAAGCCCTAGAACTGTTTGCAAATCAGTTTTTATATCATATTATAGACATTTTTTATAATTTCTATAAACATTTAGAATTTTGCTAAAGAGCACAGGTATTACCTAATGACGCGATCTTCCTTAACCTAACCTGAGCTATTTAAGAGCAACATAAAATTAATCGCGTTTAGGCTTAAACTAATTAAATTTTACTCACGTTCTGAGATTCGTACTCTTTACCTTTATGTGTATCAGGATCATTACCTAGTAACTTTGCTGAAAGTCTGGTTTGGATAATACGAGGGTAAGTCAGTAATTAGGTCACAAACGGATGTGGTATATTTGAATATAAAAGCGAGCTATTTTCAAATCTGTCATTAGGTGGCAGCACACTCGAGCTTAACGATAGTCAAGTAACAGTTGTCGTGTTCCAATAACATGCGTGTGCAGGCAGTGTTAAAATGGCGACTGTACTGGAAAAGTGTACTGTGAAAGAGCAGCGTGCCGTTGTCCGTTTTTTCTGGACAAAGGACTTCCTGCAAATGATATCCATAAGGAAATGTTTCCTAGTCCCTAGTGACTACCATCTGTTTGGTCCGCTAAAAAACAATGTGGCCCATGTGGAATCAGTCCAAAGACTTCTATGCAGCAGGTATTGGGGCATTGATAACGCGAAGGGATAAGCACATTAATGTAGGTGAAGGCTTCGTTAAAAAATGAAACTGGTTTTCGGCTAATCACTGACTTTCTCTCGTATTAAGTTCATCAAGATACTTACACCAGACATTGTGAATAGCAACTTAATATCTGCTCTAACTAAGCTATCACGTTCAATACAATATTTGTAGAAGATGACAGTTTAGCTGTTAAAATGCCTATTTATAGAAGGTCTCAAGTTGTACTAAGAGTTCATAACATTTGTCCAATAAAGCACTTGGATTATCGGATATAAGTGTTTTTCAAAAACCGATCGCATTCCCCTTGGAATGGTCGAACCTTATTTTTTTATGGTTGTATTCAATCAACTTTTCCAAATCATCATGGAACGTTATACGCTGCAATAATGTATACTTGTTTACGAATTAATTTAACCACAAATAGGCTACGTTGCTAAACATGTTTTCTATTGACAAAATTGGGATGAATTTCTAATTGCTCCAGGGTTCCAGGGACCAATCAACGAATTGTCGACTCTGAAAATGGGCCATTTATCTTCTTGGGTCAATTAAACTTGTAAGGATAAGACCTAAGTCTTTATGCAAAATTCGCCAATTTGAGGTTTGAGATACCATAAATTTCACAGTGCGCGAATCGTTGCTCGAACAGAAAATGAATTTTGATAATAACTATTTCTATACATTGTTGATGCACATAACGTTCCATGATGGTTTGGAAAAGTTGATTGAACACAACTATAAGAAAACTGACAACTCATTCAGAGATGACTACGATATGTTTCTATCGCCGCTATTGGAAAACTTACTATGGTTAGCTATGTTTGTCTGGAAAACTGGAAATCATATCCACTCACTGGTTTACTACTTACCATGCTGTATTTTATAAAGCTATCAGCACTTTAGAGTGAAGAAATTACAGTATCGATATTCGAATTGCTGGATGAACCTCATATGGATCTATATATCAGCAAACTATTTCCTACAGATAATAATAAAGTGGCGATTCAAAGAATCCCGAGAAGAAGTTCGATTGCCAACTTTTATGATAACTCGGGGTTATCATATCAGTGCACACTTGTGTGTGTAGCATGAGTTGAGAGCATCGGGTCCACTATTCATTTTCGGAACTGGTTACAGTTGGCAGCCATCGCTTTCACTTCTCTTAGGTCTTTACCTCTTCACCATACATTTTTCTCCAAGCTTTCCTAACATATTTCTCATGGTCTTCTTCTCTTTTCTTTTCTTTCCCGTCTGTTTTATAGCCCTCTTCTCTGCTCTCTCTGCTCATTCTTATTACTTGCACATAACTACGTTTCAGTCGACTTTTTGCTTCAAGGATTAATGGTGTACGTCTATTTCTTCCTTGGCAACAATGTTTTTTACACAGTCTCTGCACAATATCGACAGTGTGAATTCTTTACTTTTAGCTGTGCTATAATGTTCTCCATGTCTATAAATGCTAAGTGTAGATGTTTTCCTCTTTCAAGCTTATTTTCTATTATCTATCCTGATGCATATATGTAATCCTGTGCCTAAAACGCCGGTATCCAGCTTATTCTTCTGCTGATATCTCTCCTATATTTTCTCTATTTTCAAGGATTCTGGAGCATATTTACTGTACTACAGATGATAAGCATGCTCTATAGTTATTACACTCATTTGTAACGCTTTTCATGTGTGTTAGAACTATGGTTTTCTCCAGCCAGTCAACAGGTGCCTCTAACCCCGTCAGGCTAGTTGCCAAACTTCCTTTATCCATGTTTTAACTCTTTCCCCACTATGCTTGATCAAATCTGGGACAATACCATCCCAACTGGCTGCCATTTATGATTTAGTTTGTAGCTTCCTCTACCTCGTTTATCTCAATATCTTTTTAAGTATACCTTATGCTCCATACTTTCTTCTTATTCTCTTGATTGATCTCCAGAATGTTCGTTCGTTGTGAATTTGGTGTGACGTTTCCATACGAACTCTTTTCATCTATATTTGGTTGCCTTTCTCATGGCTTGTTTGAGTCCGTGTCTTCTATTTAGTGTGGTTCAGTCGCTCTCTGAATATATCTGTTTCACGCTCTCTTTCTTTCTTTTATTTTTCTCTGACTTCTTCGTTCCACCAACGGATTCTCTGTTGGTTGTTTGTTACTGTAACCTTTCCTCATGTTAGTTCAGCTTGTCTTACAATTGTATCCTTTGGTATTTTATATTTTCTTCAGATACTCTTGATTTGTTCTTTCCTTTCTCATCCTTTTAGGGCCTCGTTTATTCTGGTTT
Source organism: Agriotes lineatus (assembly GCA_940337035.1). NCBI lineage: Eukaryota > Metazoa > Arthropoda > Insecta > Coleoptera > Elateridae > Agriotes > Agriotes lineatus. Next base: position 31,082,684 of record OW679202.1, on the reverse strand, counting down.
TATATATTTCTGCTGCTTCTGGATTTCTCAACTCATTGATCTGTATTGTTTTATAATTTCTTGGTTCCCTGGGTTTCCGTCCTGTTGTTATATATAGTTTATGATCTATAACACGTTCGGTTACTAAAACATAGGAAAATGTCACGTCCTTAGTTGAAGATGCTACGAGAAATCAGGTAAACTTCAAGAATGATGTCCATTCAGAAAAGCAGAATTGAAAGTTCAGTGAATTGGTAGCGCGATAGAAAAAATAAGGGTCGTTTTTGCCCATGTCTCATACTTTTGAGAATATAGGGTATTGCCTACTATTGGATATGTAGCGTGTGATGAACAAAAACTCACTGATCTGTCAATTGATTTCTTTGTTTGGCAACAATAACAAAAAATATAGATTTTTTGTTCATTTGTGGCGCCTAATAGACATCACGTGACAACATGCACTAACAAACTTTTAGCACTTGTTAAAATTGGACCAAAATTACAATACACAAGCGGTTTTATTACGATACAAGCCGAAGACAGCAAGATGAGTGTAAAGTTTATTCACGTGGACTTTGTTGGAAATCCTTTGGAGATTTTCGACCTCTACATTTATCCCGATCGAACGGAGTGATAATTTTACAAGTAATTCTGCGAGTCTTTGCGGGGCTATAATCGGCCAAGTATAAATTTCTTCAGCCGTCCCGCCTTTCAGATCGCTTTCATTCGCAAACTGCCGAGTCGGCGACTAAGAAATATGGATTTTTACTTCTTTTATTATGGGATATAAATTAAGTTTAATATATTTTTGGAATATGGTGCTATTTGTATTTGCGGTATCTTTAAATCCGGCCGTTCGAGAGTTATTAGTTTAGGATCGCACAATTATTCGTGGGCTAGAATCAATATTGTTGCTGCCTCTACTTTGGCCATTGCGATTCTAGGGCAATGTGTAACAAATGCAGCAGGATGTGGCGTGTGTGGTATACGGTGGCGGAAAGTCCTTTAATACCGGAGATTCAAGTCGCGTATATATTTCAAGGCTGCCACTGCCTTACACTGTCATAGACCAGTTTTATTGCAACTTGGTCGTGCTTTATGGCTAAATTTCTAAACCTATTTTAATTTATAGTCATTTACTCAGACAAGTGATATTGTTTCTGGAACCCTCCGCAACCAATTTTCTTCGGGAACTTAAATTTCGACGAAGCGGAGCTTCCGCTGCAATAAAACGTTGAAGCCAGACTTACTGCAACACGTATTTTCAGGAAAGTATCAGATTAATCAAACGAAAAGTGATACAACATGATCATATCGATATAAATTAAGATAAAATACTGGTTTATGCTAAAGTTAAAACATTTAATTATTGCAAACTATCCACAACATTAATTGACTAGGTCAAAACTTCCAATATTTATTTCATTAAAATCTATGTTATTTATGTTATTACCAAAAGGGTTCGTGAATTGCTGCATCTGCCTGATTGGTTCAGGATTTTCATGCTAATTTGGAAGTGCAGCCACCCACAAGCTTTCCGCAATAGCGCATTTCTTTCCTTTTTCGTTTTTTAGGTGACCCCGGTATTGTCAATTTTATCTTTGGGGGTAACAGCTATACATTTATGTCCACTGTTTTTAGCTGAGCGTCGCATGATGAAAAAAAAACCATAGATCCTGGTGACATAGATCCGTTCCACTTTGATTGAGATTCCCGTGGTTTATCAATGGAAATCGCAATGATTGAAGGCCAGACTTTTTATATTCCACCTTTGAATTATCGAAACTGTATTGGAGGTTATTTGTTGTAAATTTTAAATCAATTCTAATTTTGGTTACTAGCAATCGGCCAAACACTTGTTTGATAATATATATCTAGTAAACAACCAAGTGTTTCATTTTCCATTTCATTTACTTTTGCTTATTTTAAGAATATATGCTGTACCTCTAAATTAGATAATTTCACTGATCTAAATGCGCATCCGGCAATTAAGCAAATTTATCTTCTTTTTAATGCGATAAGCAGTATCTCATTTATAAATGAGTCATGTTTCGTCGACAACTGATATGCTATACGTGAATTATGTCTTTATATAAATTTTTTGATCGCCAATTGATGCTATTTTCAGGTAGAGTTTTATAAACTTCACCCGAACCGATTCCGAGCGGCTTCTGGTATCTTTTGGGACTACTTGCGATACTAATGTTTTCATTTTCGTATTGGATGGACACACCATAAATTTCGCAGAAGAGAAAATAGGCTGTTGCCTACAAATAAAAAATGACAATTACATATTCTAAAAGTGTTTTTAATTTTAATGTTAATATATCGCAGGTTGTTATTGTCATAAAATCAACTTCAAAAGGAAGAAAAACCGAAAATAATCCTTTTGAAGCGGCTAAAATTAGAAAACTGATCCAAAGGTTTAGCCTCCTTTTTGGACTCACCGGCTTAGCCAACGCAAACTTTTAATTATGTGAGTATCCGCAGTGCAATTGTTATTTCGAAACTTCTGCAGAGAGTGGAGTCCGCCAAATCCATTTTTAGACTACTCGCTGCGTTTCCGGTTTTCTACAAGTTCTAAGCGCTGCCAATTCTAACCGATGCAAACTATTTCCCTAACAACTCGATGCAACTGCGATATAATTCCAAATAAAAACTTTCCGTCAGAAAGTTGGCGAAAATTACTTAGCCAGGAGGAGCTCTTGAAAAAATCGATACGCTGCAACGTCCCGAAAGGAAATTGAAATTCTTAATCCGCGATTTAGCTCGCGGAAAAAATCAACACCTCTGAGATTAAATTAGAGCAGATGCATATCTACCAAAAATTGAATTATGATAAACTACAAAAGTTAATTTCAGCCGTACTCGTACTTAGCGAAACAGCATGGAACAATGCGCAAACTGAAGACTAACGATTTTCTTGAATGTTAGCATTCTCAGGCACGACAATGCCAGATAAATGATATGAGATTAAGGCATTTGAACCCAAAGCAGACTGCCTCAAGTAACCCTTTTCGATAAGAAATCGCTGGAAAGGTGCTTTGAAGTGACGAAAATTTCACGATATAATAGAACCAGGTTATAATCTTGGCTTCAGGCATCTATTTTAAAGCTCTAATCGGAACTTCTTTTTTAATTATTATCTGTAAATCACAATTTTGATAACCTGACACATTTTGCTGAAGTTATATACCTAATAAGCAATAGTCCTTTCTACAACTACGATTCAAAACATAGAATCCCTTCCTTCTTGCTGAAAGAAGTCTGCAGATATGTAATTAGTATTTAACGAAATTTCAATTTATAAAAACCCTACTTTCAATTATTGTGCCTTATTTTCAGTACTTACTTCCTATTAGAATAAATTTAGCAGAAGGTTTGAATGGATGTTACAGCATAATTATTACAACGAATGAAGAAAGATCTCAACCAGCTTTGTTCAGCCACCTCCAGGTTCGTTAATAAAGTTCTTTTACTGTTATAAATTTTAAATGAGAGACCAAGTTTAATTAACAATGTTAAATAGATTCTAAAATAAAGTAAAATAAGTAGACAGTTTGTAACAGTCTGTCAAAACTCTAAGGAAGATAATTAGGTGCCAATTTTAAGAGAACTCTCTACATCTATGAAATGTCACGAGTCTTGAAGCTATTTGATTAAGAAGATAATTTTGGTTTTTAATGTCCTTTGTGGCCATATTAGAAAAAAAGTTATCTATGCAAATGCTTAATTTATTTTTTCTACGACCACTGCTTAAAGTAGGCCTTTTAGCACTAGCTTGTTTCACTAGAAGTGACGTTTTATAATTTAGCGTGTTTAAAGAAATCAGCTGTTTACTTTTAGCGCATGTGTGGTATAAAGTGAAGTGAGGTTATAAATCACAATTTCGAACTGGAAGTAAAGTTGTAAAGTTATTCTAGTTACTTGTTGCATTAGAGGTAAAGTGTTTTTTAAATAATTAAAGCGTTATGTAATGAATACACTCAGATGTGTAGTATTAATAATTACCTTTGATAACTGACTTTGACAGTACTGGCTTCTCAAACATTCACCTGCGCGTCAAGGCCTACTGTTTATTAAGACATAAATTATAACTGTCATAGATGCAAACCTTTGTTAAATCAACATTTATGGATTAATAACAGTAAATTTAAGGTCGTAGAAAAAATATTGTATGCAACTCGTGCATAAATCTCAACTTTTAGCACTTGTTGCATAAATAGCTATTATGGTTTAGACATCGCTCAGTTATAATTTTTATTTTAGTAACATATTTTTTTCAGGCACTTCATTATAATTTTGAAGCCACAATTTTAGTATTCTAAAACGAGTATAGAGCTTTCGCTAATTTTTTAAGCAGCTTTATAGGCCAAACGCGTATCATTTTTACAAGTTTTAGTTTTCAGTTTTAAAAATTATGGTTTCCTTTGGAAATATATAATTTGCAGAATAGTACAAGACTACCGTTTTAAATATAGGCAACCCAATATACTTAACCACAAAGAGCTGTCATATTGAACAGGAGTGGTTAAAGCCATAGGTGGTTATGGAATTCAGAGCAAAGCAATGGGGTGAACTCGCAGCTCTTATTTAAAAAAGAGCAGGTAACGGTCTTAAAATATTTTTCTTACAGCTTTATAGCATAGCCGGATGTTTTAAGCACAGTTATTTATATCAGGTTGGCTATGTAGTTTTCGGCGTTTCTTGGATTTGACATTGGACCACATTAAATATCGTTGTATGTATCAGGCTGTCTATGTAGTTTTTGGTAAGGTTTGGAATGTGCAAGTAAAATTCCTTTTTTGGAATTTTGTGCTCACAACTTGTACCAGGCTATTCTCTGGTTTCCGGTTTTGGAATCTTACATTTAATTTTGCTGGTGCAAGGTGAAATCGCCCGTAATCTGATACAAATTTGGTTCTGTTGGCTTTGGTGAATTATTGCACACGTATATTTGAATAAGGATTTGCTGGTATTTGGAAGTAAACACCTGTTGGACGCCCGAAGTCGAAAGTAGGCAATGCGTTCCTTATTTTCTAGTAAACCATTCCCCCTTTCTGGCCCAATTCCTTCTTTACACTCTTTCTAATAGTATTTGCTCCAGGCATCTCTCTTCTTTTATACACCAAATTGTTTTATCATGTGTTTCTTTTATATATGTAACTGTAACCTAAAGTTCAAGATATTGTTGATATCGTGTATATTTGATTTTTTTCCAAAACGCTTTCTTTGCTGTTTAACTAATCTTTTGCTTGATTCCTTATAGTTATGTAACACTGTCTGCATTCTTCTCTTTTTAATGGTAGATACTTCTCCATGCCATGTTTTTTTATGACCTTCTATTTTATTGCATCATTCCACCATTTGGTTCGTTTCGTTCAGAAGCGTATTCTCCTTTTCCCTCAAACTTCCAGGCTGCTTCTATAACTGTTGTTTTAAATTTCGCCCCTTTTTCTTCTATTGTCTAATGCTGTTTTTGTTGTTCTAGAAATTTGTTTATTTTGTACAACTACTCTATTTCTGATCCTGTTCTTCGTTATTCAGTTTTAGTCTGCTTGTTACCATTTGTTTAATTATAAATAGCAACAAATCGTCTATCAGTTTTGAATGTTTGGCTTCTAATTTATTTAGCGATATAAAGACGTCTGATTTTCATATGCCACTTACTACTATTTAGCAACGACAGGTGAAATAATAGCAAAGAGTTTAAAATCAAAGAAACTTTGACAAATAAAGAAAATGGTTTTAAAATTATTTTCTAACTTTTCCCCTTTCATGGTGGGGTTGTGAGAGCGGTATTTGTGCTACTAAATGTCCAATTCCGAATTGTTTACCATATAAAGTACGTAATTCCACAAAAATTAATTTTATACTTGAAATGCCTCTACTATTAAATTCACAAGACTACGTATATTTTCAAAATGTAGGCAGTTTATAAAACTAGATTGTTTATAAATATATTTATCTAGAGGAAAATAAATTTCCAAATTTTATTTTTAAACAAATACTTGATTACATAATAAAATAGTTGTAGTTCATTATTATCGTCATGCAACACAAAGATATCTTTCGTTTTCGGGCACTTGCTCTAAGTGTAAATGACTAAAATCCGTGAAGAGATATGAATCTAACAACAGCGTGCACTGAAAGGAGCTATAGCGCAGCGGCAGATAAATATAAGGTATTTATGTTTCAACTAGATGAGACAATACCAGGTGGTTGAACAGAGCGGCGAGGGCAAATTTGGAGCGAGCGAATAATTTTGTGTTTGGGAGCCGTGTTTATAAAGAAAATATAGATAAAGATGAAAGCAAATGTAAGAGCATATAATCAGCATGCTCTAGGTATTACAGGGTTCGCAGAATCATCAAGGGTGATGGAAATAAATTATGAAGTTTCCTCAAGAGCTGCTAATGGCATTCTGGTGCAACTGTTATAAAAATGAAGTCTAAATAAATCCAAAGGAAACCGCTGACAAGCAAAAGTTTAAAATAGAGATAGTTTTTATCAAGATAAAGGCGCTCGAAGGACATTTCTGTCAAATCCGCCCCATATTGATACTTTGAATGCAGCAAGGCCGCAGTTTTGCTTTCTTTGTCGCAACGTGATATTTCGCCACAGCTTTCGTTTCCCTCCAATGTTTAGATATCTGATACGCTGACAGAGTTTCCATCAATTAACAAGCTTAGCGGTAGATGGAAAGAATTTCAGGAAAGTTACTGGCAAAGAAAAATTGTGTTGTCGAAGACGCGTTCTGCTGTGACGCACTAAATTGACTAAACGCCTAGTGATCAGAGGTAAGAGAAATTGAAATTTGAGGAATATTCACCAGGGGAAATTGTCTAAAATCAACTACGGCCTCTAAAATTACATAACTGAGAAGGGCATAATAACTGCGTAAGTTATGGTAACAATAACTCATTGCGTTTAGAAACAATAATATTAAAACAGGCAGTAATTGAAACTGTTACGACGCTATCGATATATTTTGTACATCTCGCTTCCAACGCAAGGCAGTGCTTATGCTATATAGACAAATTCGGGAAATAAATTGATATTACCTACATGCTTATTTCTCCCAAACACTGGTGTAGATTTATTATGCTTATTATGCTGTTATATACGTAGTTAGTACCATGCTATACCGGATGTGAGCTCCAACATACAAAAAATCATCATTTTTTTATGAGTACTTATTATGCATAAATCACGTCATGATTAAATATATATAGAATTCTATATATACCTCGAAAACCAAGCTTTTCAGGCAACATTATCATATGAACTCTTTGATTTAATTTTTCCTAAAAAATTTCCCCGACTTTCACCAACCTTCTTGTTTCCACTTTTTACAAGGGAGCACTATTTTTCGTTTCGTTTCATACTAGGTAGACATCTAATCTGCACTTCCTTCAACTTTAGTTTTTGAGCTATACCACCAACATAAAGACAAACAAACATGCAGACGGACAGATACACGAACAGACAGGGAGATGAATTTGAGAAAATACGTTTTTCGTCATCTAGGAACCCTAAAACGCGAATAAAAGGAAAGAAATGCGGCATGGCAACAACAAAAAGGTTTCCAAAAATACAATTCCTTAGCTATAACAAAAACATGGAATAATCACATTCGAAAACAAAAAACGTTGGTCCAAATCGGTTTATTATTAAATAAACCTGCTCTCTGTGGGGTCAGCATCCTCATTAAGCCATTCTTTCGATGCCTTGCTGATACCTGAGCTCGACAATGATTAAAATTGCAGTATGCTGTAACTGAATGCAAGCATATTTTATTTTGTATTTAAAATCCAACTAAATCACCGCATCGTACGTTCGGTTAGTTCATACAATTTCTCGTTGTATGGGTATATGGTTGGTCTTCAATGTGAAAATCTTTTAACAAGTAATTAGTTTAGTAGATTTTGCATTTATATATAGTTCGAATATCATTATCTATAAATAAAAGAAGAGTTTTCATGATTTAGCAAAATTTCTCCTAAATGAAAAAAGTATTGAACTACGCTTTTCGAGGATTTTGCAAAAATAAAACTATTAGATCTTCTACTATTGTGAAATGAAGTTAAGCGGGATACGGATTCCACGTGACTGAAAAAATGAAGACCATTGCGTAAGTAAAATGTGATCCATCAGCTCTACAACTGAAACTAGATTAGTTAAATAGACAAAAGGATGGAAATAGAAGTATCATAAATATATCTGGTTAGAGTTAACTTATCTTGTTCCATAAACAAGGAATCTTCAAAATCTCAGTCAAACCATTACAGATCTTCTAAAGTCGACATTTGTCATTGTGCTTTGCTCTTAAGACAAGAATTAAACCATTTAATACTTCTACTTAGAAAAGTATAATCGATCATTTTCAATTACTACGTCTACCGTTCAAGTAGTCCCCAATGATTCGCCATCGGCAAGTTCATCTTCGAAACCTTTAAGAATAACAGCATTTTGTAAGGAGAAATATTTGTAGCAGGCTTTGTCCACATTCGGAATTCTAGCGATTTGCAAACAGCTCAATCCCTCTCAGAATTTCGACATCCGTGGCTGCTCATTGTCTGAGAACTCTGGGAAACCAAGCAGTTAAAACCTTACTAAATTTCGATGGAAAAGACAATGGACAGTACAACGTAAAGAGATTTGCAAAGTTGGCATCTCTCTCGCTGCAGTGGAAATCGCGGTGGCGTTTCTCTGGTTGTATCTACCAATTTGTACGTGTTTCAGTTACTAAATTAGTTTGTTTATTAACTTTGTTATTTATTTAGCTACGGGGAAGTAAAGCAAAAAGCTAAATATGTCATCTTAATAAAACGTACATAAGTCCAAATGAGTAAAGTCGGAAAATATTTACATCATAATTTTCCCGCTGTATCAACACTGCGGAAGGGACATTTATAATTTCGCTCCACGATTTACGCGTTGTTCATCACACTAAGAAGAAGAAAAACTGAAAGAAAAGCCTGCTGTTGCGTTTCAACTTCTTCTTCTTAGTGTGCTGTATTCGATATTGAACGTTGACGTGAACGTCAAAGCAACATCGCACTTCTATGAAGTTTTACCTTTTTATTAGAGGTTGTTTGTTCACAACTCCGAAAATTCTCGATTTTCCCCAAAATCATTTTCCAGCATTGTTTAATGATGTATTGTTTACATTTCACAGCTAGTTGCCCTCTTATTTTTCTTCCTGATGACATACACTGTATGATTTCCGTGACCTATATTCTTTCTTGCATCGTTTGGACAAGCTCGCACCATGGCAGTGTTCTGTTCCTTATTCTTTCTATTCACATATGTTTGTTTCTTTGTTGAAGTAATGCTTTCAAGGTTCTTGTTCCTTTAATATTTTTCGTCTATGTGTTCTTCCACCTTTCCAATATTTGAGGATATCTCTCCTATTTGCAAATTATTTGCCACACTCCGTCTTTCTAAAGCGTATATTTAATCTCAAATCCGCTTTAAGTTTGTGCAACATGTAAATCATGTCATCTTCGTCCTGTGAAAAAAAAATTTAAGGGGAACCTTGCCCTCCTGAGTGTATTTGAAGGAACATTTTAGTGTACATCCGATTTGTACGTATATGTTTTATTTATTGTTTTTTAGTAGAATTTAATAATTAGATAAGTGTATTTGCACATACCGCGCGATGCTGGGAATGCGCGCTGATGGTCTTCGGGTAAGCAGTCTGTGAACTAGATGACTTTAGATTTTAAGGTGTGGCCCAGCGTTAGCTAAATGTGAGCGTTCCTGGAAAACTCCTAAAACGAAGAAGTATCAATATTGTGGCTTATTAATCGTCTGTCGACATTATTGTTTGGTTACCGAGAGGTTCAGTCAAACGACAAAGAATTGGCCACTTCTTCAAGTGATGTAATAATAAAGCACCACCGGAAATACCCGTGAAGGACAGATCCAAGTTATTAGGTAACTAAAATGCTACGACTAGCACTTAAGGCCACATTCGTTATTCATGAGCAGCTTCCGTCTCTCAATTTTTTACGGCTTTGATTCCAATATTGCCTGGCCCTATTTTTCATTTCTATTTGTTGCACATTGGGGTCTCCTTACTTCTAAAACAGTTTAATAGTGTTTTACTCATTATTCCTAAATAATTGCGCTCTCTTCTCGTCTTGAACTAGTCAATGACTAAGAAATCAATAGTATGAATTAAACAGCTTCAACGGACACTTGAATAAATGTTGCCTACTACTCTGAAACTGCATATGGCAAATATCTGTTATAGCGTTTCAATAGACTAGCTCACAAGGGATAGTTCATAACGTGCGAGGCACGATGCATCACCTCGTGTAGCGATATATAAATCAACGTATGAAAGTTGTAAGATTTACTACTTCTTGCAACCACTTCTGCAGAACATAACTTTTACAACAACTTTGTTCATATAGGGACCAACTGCTCAGGGAATTTTGATCAGCAACTTTTTACGCCGAACTGTTTTTTCGAAAGGTATTAATTGGAAATTTTAACATACGCGCGGAGTTCGTATCATCTCCGGCACCCATTAAATCCTTTGGTGCGCTTCGAGATCGTTATTATTTCCAGAACGGAAGCTTAGCAGTGGGAGGTCTCTGATTCGTCTATGCTTCGCTCCGCGGACGCCAGAAGTTATTCGACATCTTTAAAACTAAACCGCAGCCTTTTATTATCTCTTCTATTAAAATTCGAACTATTAATTTGGCTAATCCTGGCCGGAGGATGTGCAATTTTTCATCTCATTAGCGCTAACTGACGCGAGTTGGTCTTCGGCTAGCTCGACTGTAATTTCGAATATGATTATCCAGGAAATTACTGGCGCTTCCTGACCATCAATCTTATAACACAAACAGGACAAGAATTAGCTCACACATAATGGAAACCTCCGGGCTTAAGCTTGCAGCACCACGACATTAGGTCGGTTTTATTGCATTTATAAGTTCGCTTCTGAAGTCCAAAAGGAAACTAGCGGAAGATTCTCTGTGGACAAACGCGTCAAACACACTCGTCCACGAATACAACACAGATCTTCTATTACCTCGCCACACCACGGTTCAAAACTTTATCTCAGATTTGGCGAGTTTTCTCGTTTTCTCTGTTTGTAATTAGACAAGTTTTGAAGTTGCCGGGAGGTTGGGATCGGCTGCCAAAGCCACGCGCATAGCTCACTGGATTTGAACGCGGGCTTGCAGCTTGGCACCTCGGAACTACTGTATTGCAGGGGAGCGTGGCAATTGCCCTTTGTACAAAATAGTACTAAAGTCTGTGTTATACGCCAAAGTCGAGCGAATGATAAATGTTTAATTAACGCAAGTACGCTAGTTGACGTACAACTTGCAGTGTCGCGGTTGCATTGTGCAGACGTGCCTAATTGGGGGGTATCAAATTAAAGGTGTTCGCAATAAGAACAGACAACTCCGATCTTTTTAATTTTGCGCCTTTTCATCTGCTAACTACTCCCAGTTTCATTACTGTTAGCTTTGACACGTTACCATTAATTTTGTGAAAAGCGCTGCAATTATAATCAGCGAGAAAGAAGCTTAATAATTAGAGTGCAGAGATAATAAAAAAATGCTTTTTGAGTGAGTTAAACAGGCCAATATTAGTAATTAGTCATTAGGGTCATACTCTTTTAGAAATAGTGGGAGGCCTTAGTAACGTATTATTCCACTAAAATACATTTGTTTACTAAATATTGTATTTTAATACATTTTCAACGTCACCAGATAATTGAGTGGGGCGGTTTAACATAATATATTTTTATCAAGTGGGTACAGATAAAACCGAATATCATATACACCAAAGCGTCACGCTGCATCGTCACCAATCGGATTTTCTTCGGCCACGATGAAATTACCTCCTTTCGTCGTCACTCTCCCCTTCATAATACACAGATAAGCTTGTGTGTTACGTAGCGTGTTAGGTAAGTATACGACTAACTAAGGTGGTGTTCTCTGCTGAACAGGTATCAGGTGTTTGTGTTTTGTAACGTCATGCCCAGACAACAGGTGCAAATAGATTATAAAAATGACAAGACAAAAAGTTATCTGGTAATATTTTTAACTCCAATCTTGTGTATTGTATTTCTTTGACCTGACAACTTCGTCCATGTGCGATATCAATAAATACGAAGAATTTGACGTTAGTTATACAAATATAACAATGGTTAAACATAATTTCGCATTTCGAAAGAGAAGAAATAATATAGCAACTGCTTCAAGAAGGGGTACGCAGATACGATTTATAAGAAAAGACGTGGAAATTCTTTTTAAAGCATCATTGAGAAAATACCTTTGCTGACACGTATGTTCTCACTCAATAATGAAACGGTGCAACCTTCTAATGTTTATTTTCTACTCCTTTATTAGTAAATTGCTCTTTAAGCACTGTTTACTTGATTAGTAAATTCGTTGTAACAAACAGTGTTACGTTACGACTAACACGTAATTTTTTTTATTACGTTACAGTTAGCTTATGTTGTTTGTACGAAGCGGTGTAGGGATGTGACTGCAGCCGCCTAATTTTTAAGATGGTGTGACAGATGATTTGACAGTTAATAAAATATGTCTTTTTCATTTAACGAAATGAGTGTGATCGTAGAAAAAGTATAGTACGCAACTCGAGCTATAGAACAATTACACGCTCGTGGAATTACACACGCGCCGCTACGCGGCTTGTGCGTAACTTTTCCAACTCGCGTGTAATATGCTTCCTACAGCTCTCATTGTGTAATATACTATTTTTTCACAGAAACAGCCTAATTTTGTAGGGGTATTTTAGAGGAAATTGTCTAAGATTGTAGCCGTAGCGAATCTCCAGTTTCAAGTGAACAAGAAGCATCCGATATTACTGCAGAAATCATTAAAGAAAATGAGTATGACTTTACATGGGGGTCTGTGCAAGAATACGAAGAGGAAGTAATACAGGGTCCGGCAGAATGACCGACCCTATTTAAATTGTTAATAACTGTTTCAAAGTTTACAATATTTTTATTTTTTTTTTCAAAAATGTAAAGTAAAAACTTGCCAAGTTTTTATTTTACATTATTGAAAAAAAAATTTAATTTGCAACAGTTGTTAATAATTTAAAATTGGGCCGGTCATTCTGCCGGACCCTGTATAATTCAGAATACTAGATACTATCAAACAAATTATTTTTGAATTTGTTACATTTACATTCATGAACACTGGCCTTTCAAAACGGTTTTTTATAAAACAGTTTTGGGTAATCCTGATGTTTACGGCTCCCATTTTTAGCTACCGCTCCTAGAGCCTCTAATATAGGTGGGAGGCTGCAACGCCGTGGGTCGATTATACCTAGGTACTACCGTTTAGAAGCAGCTCATTTTGAAAAAAGAAATTGCGAACACTAGATAAATGCAAATTAACAAGACAAATCAATTTTAATTCACTTACATTATATTACAAATAAATTATTACCAATAAAACGGTTTCCATTGCAATTGAAATTCTACTCTTTTTCTGATTCTGAGTAATTTCTTGAATCATTTCTTTAATAAAACTAAGCCTACTACAACTTTTCAATTTCCTTCATTTATTTTTGATGACAGTAGACTACTGGCGTGCAGTAAAATTATTTAAAAATTGCAATAATAACCCCGAGTATAACTGAAATAAAATTAAATTTGTCAGAAAATGGGTAAGAAAGATGCAGGGGTGTGTCGAGAAGAAATGAAATATACTGTATTTTAAGTTAATTGAATGTAAAAAGAACTACGAAAAAGAAATTAAATTGTTTATAAAAAGTAAACATGTATTTATAAAAAATAAACTAAATTGGTAATACAAAGGTGCATAGTATTTAAAAAAAATCTTAAATTGTTTATAAAAAAGTAGAAATGTATTTACAAAAAATAAACTAAACTGTTAATAAAAAATCTTTGGTAAATATGTATGCACTTTTTTATTAACAATTCAGTTTATTTTTTGTAAATTTGCACTTTTTTATTAACAATTCAGTTTAAGTTTGGTAAATACATGTGTACTTTTTTTTAAACAATTCAATCTAGTTTTAATAAATTTTTATGCACTTCTTTATTAACAATTCATTTTACTTTTCATAAATACATGGGTAATTTTTCATAAATAACTTAATTTCTTTTTTGTAGTTACATGTTTTGCACTGTTTTATATTTAATAAATTTAGCACTGTTTGAAGGTTTAGGTACAAATAGAGTATATTTTATTTCTCCCCTGCACACTCCTGTAACTTCCTTATCCATTTTGCAACAAAAATAGTCGAATATCAATTGTGAGGGAAAGTGTTATATTGCTAATAATTTATTTATAATATAATGTAGGTGAATTAAAATTTAATTGCCTTGTTAGTTTGCATTTTTATAGTTTCGTAATTTCTTTATCGAAATAAGCTGTTTCTACAGGGTGGTATAATCGACCCTCAGCGTATAGATACTTATGCATTAATGGAGATATAATAGCTATTTATGCAACAAGTGCTAAAAGTTGATGTTTCTGCACGAGACATGAAAATTATGAAACGAAGCCGAAGGCTGAGTTTCATAACATGTCGAGTGCAGTAACACTTTTAGCACGAGTTTGCATACAATATTTTTTCTACTACCTTAAATTTTCTGTTATTAATCCATAAATGTCGATTTAACAAAAGTTTCATTTATGACAGTTATAATTTACGTCATAATAAAGTGATGTTGTGGAGCCAGTACTGTCAAAGTCAGTTATCAAAGATAATTATAATAGTACACATATGTATTTTATTTATTACATAACGCTTTAATTATTTAAAAAACACTTTACCTCTAACTCAAGAAGTAACTAGAATAACTTTACAACCTCACTTCCAGTTCAAAATTGTAGTTTTATAACCTCACTCTACTTTATAACACATGTGCTAAAAGTAAACAGCTGATCTTCTTTTAAACACGTTAAATTATAAAACGTTACTTTTGGTGAAAAAAGCTAGCGCTAAAAGGCCTACTTTTAGTGGTGGTCGTAGAAAAATATGTTTTTCCTTTGGGTTGACATGTGTTACAGACCGAGGGCTTCTAGCCTGGTGCATACAATATTTTATTTACTAGCAATATTAGTAAAAATAGTATGAACTGTCAAAATGTTATAATGACATTTATAATTAGAATATTTAAGTAACATCAAGGATTTCCTCAATGTATGGTTGCTAAGACGTTGCCTATAGTTGCATGGTTACCATGACTTTGAGGGAGAAATAGTTTCAAAAATCCCTTGGGAGTTATGAGTAGCCTTTCATATTTTGTATCTATAATTCGTATTTCATTCTAAGCGTTTTTGTTCAGCTATTAATTATTACGTATAGTAAAATATTTTATTTGTTCATCATTTGTAAACATCAATTTATCAAGTCAGCCTATTGCCATTGAAAGTCAATCTTAACAAGTTAGCTACTAGTTAAGAAATTTACAAGTTAGAGATGAAAGTTGTTGATTCTTTACAAGTTAGAGACGACCGTACCTTGTTCATATAGGTACCGCTTAGAAACTTTAAACGCCGTTGTTAGAGTAATGATTTCAAAGGTAACGAGACATTTTTAAAAATATAATAATTATTATGAAAGAAGGGGAAAACTTTATTTCATTATGAATTTTCGGTTTATTTACAAATGAAAAACAAATAAAATATTATACTTGACACGTGAGGTAACCATTTTTACTGGCTCAAGAATATGACAGGCTCGCCTAACGGCTCATCCTAATCCTATCGCCAGTAAGAACTGTTTTACCAGCTTGTAATGTAAAATACTATAGAAATCTGCATTCTAATAATAACCATCCACTGTCATTTGAATTCGTTATTTACCGTATTATAAATTTCGGATTAGCCACTATACTTCAAGTTGAAATTTCCCGTTATTCGTGAATGTTCACAACCTTGATTTTGAAGCGACATCTGTCTTATAATGGCTGGACTATATGCGCGCTAATTTTGTGGAAATTTTATCAGGTGTTTACAAAACCGGCACGAATTTCCGACGATTGCAATGAAATATTCGCCCTAAATGACAACCGCTTGAAATTTTTTAGGAATCACGTATTATCAAAAACTAAACGTCAGAAATAGTTCAATGGGGTCTTAAATGAAAGATCAAAAGTCTTATCTTCTTGCAAGCTATTTTACAGTTTCTGTTTTCTATTTTGCACAAGTAAATTTTACTGTTAAATGGCAGAAATACAAATGAAAACTGCCTACAAAAGCGTCGATATTTTGAATACAATTTTACAGGGCAAGCGATTCTTTTACCATTTATAAATAGCTTACGATAAGCAGCCAACATTCGTCTTTGAAATGAAGTCTTGTTTAACTGCCTACGACGCCTGTAAATCGATAATACGTGATTCTTATGTATCAATCTTTCCCTATTATTTCAAGATAAGCCAAACGAGAGCCTTAACATTTCAAACAAGAACACATTATCTTTACTTGATTACAATTGGAACTAAAACAATGTTATCTCATAGCGCCGATTAAATACCATGCAGAATTGCAGCGCCAAGGTAATTCTAATGCAAAATGGCACTTTTCTCATCCGGAATTTTATAACCACAACCACGTAGCTCAAGAACACGCTCGACGCATAGTTTTCACAACATCGCTGATCAGTGGAACGTGCTATATGCAGCTGAGTGACATGAAGGGCAATTTAGTGGTTCGTGGCATGCAGGAAATTCATATCGCAATCTATATCTACAGCTACGCGTATGTTCATACTTCAAGTGTGAGGGTTACAAAATATAACACGCCATGTTATGAATTTTATAGGTATTAACACCTCAGCTCCCATCATTCTATGTAAACGAGGCGCTATTACTAAATTCGTTATTATAACCACGGCCGGCTCTAGACGTGGCCAGTTTCACTACAGTGCTTCGGTAAACCTATGATAAAATTTAATTTAACACATTGTTGGAATATTTCGGCTTTAAACGAGCATTCGTGCCGCCATTCCAAAAAATAAACCGATACTGTTTCTCCTTCTGTACACACGTTACGGCTAAAATTTCTTTGTTAAATTTAGTAGCAATATGTGTAACGGGAATTTTCCAGGAATTTCAGGAAGATAGCTATTTATATATATTGTTATTTTATTGAATAAAGCCCATGTTCAATCATTGATCAGTAAAGCGTGTATGTATGCATGTGTTCTTTTCAAACTTTAAAGAAATTAATGGAACTCGTTCAAATAGACGGTTTTCCTAATTTCTATATACGAATGCACCTGGATGAATGGGTAGGCGCTACTAGTTCTTCTCACAAAGTATCGATGTACTTAGGAAAACAAGTTAAGCCATAGGTTCCGGTGGTAGACGTTAGGCGCAACCTCAAAACTCTGAAACCGGGCTTGCTATGACAAGCCATGTACAGGCAGACGATAAGCATGAACGTGGCTAATATATCTTTAAGGGCATTCTTCACGCCATTTAAAATGTAGATACTGCTTTAAATAAATGTTTTCCAGATATTTGAGACAACCCATCATCTTCAGATGGTAATATTTCTACTCTAAAGTATAAAAATATTTTAAAATAAATTGCCGCAATCAAGATACTTGAACATGGATGATTAGTAAAAACTTGATAAACATCTTATTCTTCCTCTTCTTCCTCGTAGTATAGGCTGAGAGCCTGTTACGACCATACTAATTGTGGTTTTATAAGCCATCTACACCCGCAGGCTGGACAGATGGCTAGCCTAACCCCCTGATAAGAAGAATGCCCTTGTGAAGGAGTCATGACTACCAAAGGCGATGGTATAATAGCCGGAGAGCGTGAGATGTAACCGATGTCTGGGTGTGGGTTCGAACCCATTAACTGCCGACTGCACAAATGCTTTACCAGCTGGATACACACTCTCTCATGTATTATTTACAGTGTGTAAAATGCAGTGAACTTTCAAATATATATTTTTGCTATATGATTATGTAAGGGCACCCTTGGAATATATATAGTATTTCGAACAAATAACTTTCACTTCTTTCATTAACCAATAAAGATCTCAATTTAGTAAGACCAGATGGTGTGTAAAAGTGTAATTTAGATTTTTTGTCCGCTGTTGAAGGTATGGCAACTTCAAATGCCGTCCTGTATTCCAGGTTGTCTAAATAGTTTCTAGTGAATTTGAATGCATAGTTGGTAATATTATCTTTCCAAAACTTCCCATGAACAGTTTCAGGGGGAGGATATTTTTCGGCTTCCATTTTGTTCTTGGATATTTGAAAAATTCTTCATTTTATTTTCGATGTTATACAACGTGCTGTTCTTTTGGTGACACCTTAAAAGTAGGTTTTCTGCTGAAAAAATTGTCGACAATATTGGGTAAATTTTCTCATATTACCTTGCACAAGTAAAGCATGTGCTGATGATCCCCAACGTAAAGTAGGATTTGGCAATCTCTACTTTTACATGGTCTATATACTCAGTAGATTTTTTTTTGTAGGACGTTCTCTTTTTCTTTTGCTCTTGTCCTCTGTTTCCCTGTTCGTTGCACTTCCGACTTTGGGTACCTACTGCAATATTTCTACGAAGCTCGAGATTCGCCGTGCTATTTGCACTATTTGCAGGCAATCCGTGGATGCGTAAAGTAGCATCACGTTACTTTCCTGTGCTCCTGTTGCATGCAATCTTGATGGAATATGCGGAAACAGCCGCTTGTAAGTCCATCTTGACAGGTTCTTCTGAATTTTCCAGCACATGTCGCAGTTATTAAGGTCAGGTTTTTTTATTTTTTCTAACCTTTCACGCACCTGGCATCGCATCTTGCCCGTTCAAAGTTATATACATAGCCTATTGAATCGCTCCCGCCATAGAAGCCACCTCGCGTAGATCTTAAATTTTTGATTAAAACTTTGGTAAGCAATAAACAAATACTATTTGCCTTGTGTATTTTATTTATTTTTACTACACCTTCATAATCGTTAGGAACAGTAACCATGTAATTTTCTAACACACGTGGGCTATTCGGCGATTATGCGAAGAACTCGATTTTTTCTTGATAGGCCTGATCGAGTTCAATTTAAATAAAATTTTTATACTTCGTTTTCGTGCACTTCACTTTAATTAAACTCTTTTGTTTGTATATTCCCTAATACTATTTTCTCGCGTATTACTTATACAGTGTGGAAATAAAGTAACGGATAAATTCATTAACTTCGTTGATAGTCATTTTTATGAAAAAATTTTGAAGGGCTATAGAGATTTTGACTATAGGGAATACTTTCAGCTGATTTTCAGTTTTTTATGTAATTTGTTTTTCGTGATATGACATCATCGATTTTTTTTAGATGACTTGTATTTTTTATTATTGATTTTCTTAGTACTTTTTATGTTGTTTTCAATTATATACAATTTTCAATATGTTACATCTGAAAAAACCAAGAAAAATTGTCTTAAAATTTAAATATTAGAAACCAATGAAATCAGCAAAATAAATCTAGTTACCGGTGGATAAAATAAAAAAAGATTAGTTACATGCCAGAATTAAACAATTTGTAAATGTCATAACAAAATAAGCGTTCTTTGCTTTTCTAAATTAGAATTTACTTTTAACAAACTATTTTATTAATAAAAATGTTACGATTAAGCGAGGCACAATTGATTTTTTTTATTATTTATTATTGTATTTGTCAATTGTTTTTTTTTTATTTCAATAAAAACAAATGTGGCGTCAATGGCTTTCCGTGAAACGTAGGTAACTAGATTTATTTTGCTCATTTCCTTGGTTTTTAATATTAAAACTTTAAGACCATTTTTATCGATTTTTTCAGAAGTAACATATTGAAAATTTTATATCATTGAAAACAACATAAAAAGTACTACAGAAATCAATAATAAAAAATACAAATTGTTATTTAAAAAAAAGTCGATGACATCATAACTTTTAAAACAAATGACGTAACAACATAAGGGTGATTGTAGTGTATGTCCTATAATTAAAGTCGCTACATCGCTTCAAGATTTTTTCATAAACATTAATACTTTATTTCCACACTGTATAATTGCTTTCTCCCAATATCTTGTTGGTTTATTAAGGTAATTGTCGTGAATAAATGTATTTTTGACGTTCAACCCTAGTCGTTTTTTTTTAGGAAGTTATCATCTTTTTGCAACCTATCCTACGATGCATCTCGACTACTCCGTATGGTTCACCGGAGTGTGTCACAATAATCGGTTGAACCTGGCGTCCGTAACTATTGGTTTGCTACTGGTTATGACAACTAAGTACATTTATTACGCATTCTGTATGCCCACGGCCCCTTTTCATCAGTGAGTTATGAGCTAGTTGTTTTGAATATTAAAAGTTACGTTAATACCAACATATACAGATAGGTGTAATTAGCACCTGTTTGCATAGATTTTCACACCCTTTTAAAATATAGATAAATTTCCAAACAATTTTTTCAATAATTTTCGTAGACAAATATATATCCTTATTTGAATAATGTAAATAATCTCTCAAACAGATACACTTTGCGATTAGTGTAGGTACTTGGCCCTAAACGTTAGCACTCATTGCTCTAAGTATGTATTATTAGCTACGGAGAGGAAATGTGGAATGACAAAATCAATCTTGATCCTTACTAGAAATTCTAAATTCTTTGTCAAAAATTTAACATAAAACCGCTTACGTTCGATTTCAAAGTTAACGATTAATATATCATATCAGAATTTGTAAAGGCTGTATGGAACCTAATTCAAGCTTTGAAATACCATCTAATTGTAAATTAGAAAATTACCATAGATGTATTTTCATAGGCAGCGAGACTCTTCATTTCCCCACACCCGGCTTCCCCGAAAATCTTTAATGCTACGAATTTCTTTTGTCCTCCAGTATATTTATACCAGGAAATCGTTCCATTTTCGATAAATTGCTAACAACTGCATTTGCATTTCCCTCGTGACGTTGTGCACAATAGACATTTATCTGTAACGCTATTCTTTCAATAAGGTTCTGCAAAAGTAGGCGCAACAAAAGTATTTGCTTTCACAAAAGCCATATTTACATTATAATTGCAAATAGTTCCAGGATATAAAGTGGATGCTTGTACTTTTACGATATTTCCTTCGTATCGTAAAAAAGATTGTTGTAACTTTTAGGCTATTTTACTTCCTGACATTTTGATAAAGTTAACCCCAATACTATTGACAAACCTCTACAGATGGCATCGGCGCCTTCTAGCAATTGAAACGAAAATACTTACTTAATTCAAAATCTGCAATATAAAGTATTCTACACCAAATAAATTTTAAAAAGTGGAAATGAATACCAACTTCCTAGAAAGCAAACGAAACCCTATTACTGTTGCATAAGTGTTTCAAACTACTTTCAATATTTGTATGTCTTACAGTCACAGTTGCAGAGTTACTTCAAAGTTTGCTAGTTAAATACGTCTTTCAGGAAATGTAGATCTGCTGAATGTTTTATACATATAACAAGTGGAAATATTTACAATCCTTTTTAATTTATATGAATGTCAAATTAGTCGAGGTATTATGTCTAAAAAATTACTACCAAAAGAACTCCATTTATAAATTGCACCCTAACACCCAATGGTATACGAACAGAACTGGCAAGAAAACTCAAGTACATGGCTTTGTGAAGACTGAACATTATACATGGAAATCTTTATCAATACATATTTTAATGCCAATCTTAAAATATGCTCTATTAAATACTATATCTACTCGGTACTCCGTTGCAGAGTGGAGATTAGGCACTAAAGGTGACTGCAATGAATAAGGTAGAGGCATTTAAAATGTAAAGTTAGCTCGTCGTCATCTTTCCATTTTGCTTCCGTTTTTAACGAATCATCATTTGCGAGTCCGCGTTTATCGATGAGTTTTGGAGGCCAGCAAATCAGTACGTCCAGCGGTCCAGCCAAGATTTTGTGCAGAGCTCAGAGCCAGTGACTTGCATTGTTTTTGCATTTTGCTGGCGATTGAACTGTATTTCAGCTAAGTCAATTGTATGCTTATTATTTAATATTGTATGTGCAACTTATGGCTAATTTAAAACGTACTAGAATAAGTTTAAGCATGCAAGTTAGATGGTGCGAATTAAGTATTGAGGCATATCCCAGTGTCTCGATATTGCTTTCATCTATGGTATCTGTAACGCAGGCATACATATGCTATTTTAGTTACGTGACGCTACGAGAAGCAAGTAAAACTCTTGGGAATTCTTTTGGTTACTCTTCTTTGTTGCAATCACAGCAGCAAAGCCGGCCCGCTTAAATTTAAAGCTACAAACGTCGCTAATATCTTAATAGTCTGTAAATTTACTTTATGATCTTCATTTCTAAAACGTAGTGCAGATTCGCGTATTTTGAAGTCAAGTAAGTATTTTCAGAGATTTCATAGTTGGAGCCGTGCCTGTACCCATATGTTCCGTCGTCCATCACTAACTTTCAACCATGTTGTTGCCCTAGAAGATTAATAGTTTTTCCACGTATGTTCCAAGGTACACTTATTCTGACTATCGCAAGCGAGCATCTTTTTATTTTAACCCCCCCCCCCCCAACTCTCATCCCATTAAGTGCCAGGGCCCCTTTAAGCTGGTTACATGTTGTAAACGGGAGTTTCCATGTAACAGCTTCATTATTAAAGGAAATGTTAACGACGTAAGAGGTAACTAGGACGAAAGGCATATAAGATACTGTGGACATGATTACGTACTGAAGAAAGTTTATAGACGCAGCAATGAACTAACAGGATATGGATAATGTGGTGACGAACTTCCCTTAATGAATATGGCTAAGAAGAAGAGGAAACAATAGATGTATTAACCTATTCTGTTCCATTGCTTGTTTCTTAAAATCATTTTGTGTATCCACCTGTAATTATTATTTGATGTTTCTTTGATTATTTCTTCTTGATAATGGGATATATATATATATTGTAATGATATGAATACAAAGTTAAATCAATTTTGAAATAGGTCTAAGAGATTACAATAGTTTAAAATCATTGGGATGAATTTGAATATAAATTGGGAATATGAATAATCAGTATATAATGAGAAAAGAAAATAGAATTTATAATTGAATAAAATATGGCTAATTGAGAAACAGAAGGATTAGAATATAATGCAATATCTAAATAAGAAATTTAAAGGTAATGACGAATACTTAATCGAAATGGATTATTGCTCATAGTAGGTAGAAATCAAAAATAAAGGTATAGTGTGTTGGAAGGAAAAAATTTGATATCATTAAGGACTTTGTTCTCATTATTAAGATAATACATTTTGAAAAATGTAAAGCTGAAATTAATTTGGTGTAATTTAAAAGTATGAAATTAACCCTATTTTAAAAAGAAAATGTTTGGAAATTAAGAAGGATTGATATTAAGACTAAATTTGCTTAGTGAAATAAAAATGGAATTTAATTTACGAAGATGAGATACAAAATGGAGGAAGATAACAAGTATATGGTGAAAAAATAAACTAAAAGCAGGACTAATCTACAAAGAAGAATAAATAGAGAAAAATACTAAGTTAAGTTTATCGAAGAATTACATTTGACATTGTATATCAATTGATTTCGATTGCATCGAGCTGTTAGTACGATAGAAGAGTTCTGAGGGAGAGACCATTGGTTCTTGGTGCTGGTCAGTGGAGTAATTTGGAGGTTGTTCTTGGATGCGGTGTCGGAGTTGAGTGACTACAACTAGGGTCTGTTTGGGTCCATGCTGTGAGGATGTTCCTGATTCTAGGCAGTTTTGACATATTGGTTGTCATTGGAGGCTTTCGCTGTGTTTAAAGACTGAAGCAGTTGTGGTCGTTGGTGAAGTAGAGCACGTTGGTTAATATCAGGGACATTGATAAGTTCGAGTGAAATGTGGGTGATTTTAGATATTAGGTAAGCACTGAAAGAAAATAAAGACTAAAAAGGTGAATTCATTATTAAGGAATTACTTACTGTTTGATATTGTTATGTGGTGAATGTAACGATCTAGTATTTGTCATTGAATATACAAATTTGTTTGAAATATCATTTGACAGAAGTTATTTTCGACTTGTAATAAAATTAAAATCAGAACATCAAATTTCAGAATAAGCAATCTAGATAAAAGGAATCCACCCCTGATTTTCAGGAGCTAGCAAAAAGTATAACTATTAATATTCAAATAATATAAACAAGGTAATTTAAATTGATAAAAATATAATTTATAGACATATACATAAACATATTTTAATATGGGATCTTTTAATTCTTGATTTTTCAGAAAAACTTTTTGCGTCTATAATTTCTGCTTATCTAAAAACCTATTAGGTCCTATTATATATATCGAGTGAATTTTTACTTATTTAGAAAATGGAGTTTTTCGAAATTGTCAAAACCCGAAAAGTGCTATTTTCGGAAATTAAGTAGCACATCAATGAGATTTTTTTAGAGTGTGTTATTTTTAGCTAACTAAACAATCTCAAAGCCAGAAAACACCTAATTATTTTTAACTTTAGCTAAAAATGAATTTTTTAGTTTTTTAAATATTTTTCAAAACTTAATATTAAAATTCAAAATTTTTATGTGAAGATTTTAAAGATTTATAATTGGAAAAATAATATAAAATGTTAATCACGTTTCTAGATTTTTTCTTATTTACCGAAAAGTAGTGTTTGCGTAATTTTTACGTTTTTTATGCAAGGCAGGAGAACTATTTTTCAATTCTAATTAATATCTATTTAAATGGGTTCTAGAAACACTAATGTAGCCCTGTTAATGAATAGAAGTAGTGTTACAAAAATCTTGGAAATGTTCTTTTACAATTGTCTAAATGACGAGATCTTGCTTTATCCAATTTAAATGTTTTACAAAATCTCCTCATTTTTCTTTAACCAATTTAGATGTTCTAAAAAAATTTCCTCATTTAGACAACCGTAAAAGAACATTTACAAAATTTTTGTAACAGTAACCCACTAACAGGGCTAGATTGGAGTTTCTAGAAGCCATTTAAATAGATATTAATAAGAATTGAAAAAAGCGCCTTGATAAAAAACCTAAAAATTATGCAAACATACTACTTTTCGGTAAATAATAAAAAATCTAAAGAAGTAATTAACATTTTATATCATTTTTTCCAATTATAAATCTTTAAAGTCTTCACATAAAACAAATTGAATTTTAATGTTAAGTCTTGGTATGTGAAATTTTGAAAAATATTTTAAAAACTTTAAAATGTATTTTTAGATAAAGTTAAAAAAGATAGGTGTTTTATGAGCTTGAGCTTGTTCAGTTAGCTAAAGATAACACGCTCTAACGAAATCTCATTACAATCTTATATAATTTCCGAAAAATAGCACTTTTTGGATTTTAACAATTTCGAAAAAAACTCCATTTTCTAAATAAGTAAAAATCACTCGGTATATATGATAGGGTGTAAATAGGTTTTTAGACAAGCACAAATTATTGACGTAATATTTTTTTTTGAAAAATCAAAAATCATATTTTTTATCATATTATGCCCACTTTTTGACGGACACTGTATATATGCATAATGAACCATTTCATTAATCCTTGAATATAATAGTGGTATCAATTTTAGATTCAAAGCAAACTAAACTTGTATTTATTTAGAAATTTTGTATTGATGCACGAAGCAAGGCATTAATTTCGTTCGAAGAATAAATGCAGCAAATGGGTTTACAAACCTACAGTTTTCTTTTTAGTTTGCGTAAGTAGATGCTTTTAATCCTATTAAACATTAATGGACGTGGTTTTTAGTGCAAGCTTCTTATTTTCTAAATATAACCATAAGTATATTTTTTCTACAAACCGAAAAGTAATTGAATATGTACAGATATGCAATGTATGTGAATAAAGCTAACAGATTCAAATGAGTTGATTTTGTTGTTGGGCTACTTCGTTGTAAGACAGGCAGGTGTGCAAGAACTTGCCAAATTCTGAACAAATTGAGGCAATGAACAGAACGTATACAAAGAGTTTTTAGCTATTGGACTGCCCCCGCTTCATCAACAATCTTGTACATGAAAGGTTTTTGTATTTGTAGATATTTAAATAAAATTAGTTTTTTAATTTACTCAGCTGTTTTATTTATTTACTTACAATCAAGACCATACTGTGAGATAAATCTGATTAAATGATTAAATTTGAATTTGCGTTTCCTGGTCCTGGTTGGTTCATTCGGTATAATTTACTTAGAGAACAAATACTTTCAGTAAACTTGTTAATCCCCTTTTTGCAGTAAGCATAGCTGAAGCACACAGTGCACCAAGTGCAATCTTTGACTTTATCTCTGAGGTTTAATACAGAGCTTAATTGCTAGTTTTGTAATCCAATTTCTGAGTAAGATGGAATAATAATAATAAACGAATAAACTCCTAACCAGAGCTCATAAAGGTTCAGCTGGGACTCCGTGGAGCTTTCAAATGACCTACTTTTTGTGTGCACGTGTTGCTTAAGACTGACCTACGACACAGAATATTACGAGTGTTGGATATTTCCGGACGTGTTACAATATTAATCCTACGCAGGGATGAAATATTTCCTGTACGGATCATATGTTTCTTACGCGTAGTGTATGTTTTGTATACAAAATACTTTCAATACACTTTCCTCGTTGGCACTTTACACATCTGCCTGAAATTTCAGCAGGAACAGTTTCTGCGTTTTTCAACGTAGCATCTGCTTGAAATAAACTATTGTGTCATAGTTTCAGCTAATTTATCAATAAAAACCGACGAGTACAAACGGCGGATAAAGGTGCTCAAAGCAAGGCACGTAATCATGTGATCTCTCGCCCCAAAAATACCACGCAGCTAAAGGTAGATCTTGAGTTATGGGGCACTATTAGGGAGCATTGGTTGTTTTATGTGGCAAAACATTTTCAGTTTTTGCTGACACAGCTATAAGTTTGCTGTGAAAGCTAAAGGGCAATTTATAGTACGGCGAACCAAAAGGGCATAAGTAGGTCAAGACATTTATATAAATTTTAAGCTCGAAGTTAGAAAAGTGGATCCGCCACACCTACGGTTTAATATTTTTTCCACGTGAGCTACCAAAACTTAATAACGTAATTTCGGAGCTGCGACTTTATTAAAGTTGCTCGGCTAATTCGGTCTGGGCTCTTCAACATCATCGAGCCGGGCGAAAAAAAATTCTGGTTGACGGGGCTAATTTAGAATTTTTATTTCCAGTAATTTTCGCAAGAGAACAACGAACGAATGGGAAAATTAAAACGTCTAATTAGAACGTATTGACCATTAAGTACGGCAGAACTAAGAGCGCTATAAAGAGCTAAAAACTGAGAACATAATTTTCAACGGCAAACGGAAGGAGCTAGAGCAATATGTGTTTAAAGCAGAGAATATATATTATAGCGAAGTAGCTGCAGTTGGGCTCTTAGGAAATTACTAGAATACCAAACAAGCTACTGTAGGAGGATATTTACTTCTGCTTTGCAAGGTTTATAACTGCGTGTGAGTTCAGTCCCATTGATTTACCAGGGCAACGTTAAAATGTTAATAACACGCACACGGAATGATGAAATAGCATAAATTTTCTCGTTACATACACAGGTACAGCGGAAGTGCTATGAAAGGGAAATGAAGTATTTACTGATGAATTTTAAAAAGCACTAAAGATTTGGACTTAAGAACATGTCAGAGAAGACTATTAAAACACCTCAATCGAGGTCACTTCTTGTGGCTATATTGAGACTGATTGTTTTGGTTAACTTAGTTTCTTTAACACTCAAAATTGCAAAAAAATAATGTTATCGTTTTCGACCAAATTAAGCTATTTATTCACTTTGTCGATGGATGTGGTATCTGACTTTACTTTTTAATCGATATGGCCACCACAGTTACAGACTTATGAATTGTTTTTCCACAATCAAATCGGTAGGAAACCATTCAACAGTACAATGTTCTTCTTTATTCTTTGAAATGTCAGATCGACTTAACATAAGATAGTTAAGGTTATGTACCTTGTCATATTAATAATTTACTCGGTGTAGCAATTAAGTTATGTTAACTAAACCTCAAAACTAGCTCAGTTAAAAATCGTTTTAAACATGAAACTCGTAACTCAAATTAGGGCATACATTTTTCATGATTTTTATATCAGTTATGTACATTTATTTTATCTAAAGTATACGTTTACAGTTCATTCAACCTTTTAATTCAACAGTTCTTATGAATATCATTTCTCAGCTTAATTATTATTGAGGCATTAACTGCAGCTTTTCTCATTTCCGCTGCATCCTCGAAATATATTAAAGGTTGTTC
This sequence comes from Agriotes lineatus, assembly GCA_940337035.1. Lineage (NCBI taxonomy): Eukaryota > Metazoa > Arthropoda > Insecta > Coleoptera > Elateridae > Agriotes > Agriotes lineatus. The sequence goes on along the minus strand of OW679202.1, from coordinate 31,054,422 downwards.
CTTATCCACATTCGTTAATTACAGGTCATCCACCTTCCCTCACATGCCTTTACTTCGTTACTATTCTACCTACAGTTATGAAAGCGAACAAAAATTAAAGTGATTTATTATCATTTTAGAATAACTACAATTTTAGTCTCATATTAATTAACAATTTTTGTTGTTAGTTTTAATTCTAAATCAAAATCCAAATAATATCATGTTCATTTATTATTTAGCTAGCAATTCTAAATGAGGTATCTATTCATTTTTTAATATAATTATTTATTTAATATCATATGCCAAATCACAGAACCATTGCAACAGATACAGGGTGGATCACGGAACTTAAAACCCCTTACAATTTCGGACTACAACCCAACCTGTATGTTTTATGGCAACACAGATATCCAATATTGATCAGCGTTGCTGCACGTCTATGACATTAAAGCAACTCCAGTAAAATGACTCAATTCATAAAATTTAGGCGATATTAATAAACTCAGAAAAAAAAGAAATTAGTGTGGAGATAATGCCGCAGGGATTCAAATGCAGCGCTATCCACTACATAGAGCACGCTCCGCCAGTTTATTAAATGAATACGATAGTTTCACTAACAACACTGACAAATGCGCATTTTAGATAAATATTGAGCATCTATGTTGAAACGATATGTGTATGTAAGGGACTCAAGATTTCGAGATTCATCAAATAACCTTCCTTGCATTTTAATTAAAATTACTAAAAGATTATTTGCAAAACTCCCAAAACTCGGTTTGGTCGGAAATGCCGGCATGGAGGCAAGCCAAGAATTTTTATGCCTGGTATTATTTTCAAGCAACTCGAAGGCTTGTCAGTGTAAAAGACGTCTGTTTAGGTTTATGGGTCTAAGGCGCATAGTTTGAATTTCGCGCGTAACCTTCTTCATATTAAGGTGGCTTTACCTGTACGCGAAGCGATAAAATGACCGTTCTACATTATCGCTGCCTCTGTCGCTTGTGCAGTGTTTCACCAGTTCGGCTTCCATTTTGGTGGTCCAAGGATCGCAGGCTTTTGTGAAGTTATGCTGTGATATGTTGGGTTAGCCCTCGCTGTATTAGTGGATTAAAGCATCTGTGGTCGACCTTTAAAGAGTAATTTCTCTTACGCCGATGGGCGGAGCATTTTGGTTGGGTGTTGGGCCCATCCGTGGAGTAAGTTCTTTAAGCTTCCTTTTGTACCGCGTGCTTGGACGTTGTAGTACCTGGGGCGTGCTTTCTAGCTGTTAGTGTGTGGCCTAAATCTTCGAGCACATGGCGTCTGCAGGTGGCGTTCTTGATCTATAATTACAGCAGTCGTATTTCCAGTCCCTTCTGCTTGGATGTGAGATTTCGTGCGGTAGTGGCATTTCTGCAGCATTTGAGTGTCGAACCCTCTTACCTGGATGCCAGATTTTCTGCAGTAATTGACCTTGAGTTGGTCTTCCTCCTTCTGTCGTGCTATAGCGCTGGTCGATCTGTAGTCATTGGTGCCATTAGAGCGCAATGAAGGAGCCAACGTAAAATTGTGTATTTTATTATCATTTCAAAACTATTTGAATTTTGAACTACTGTACAGTGCTACTGTGTGCTAGGGGGAAGTCCGGAAGACTTTCTCGGGATATTCTGTGCCTATTTATTACTGTGGTAACTTGTTTTTGCTGCATTGTTTTGCCAGCAAGACCTGCCTGGGTTCCTACAGAACCCCGTGGGTTATACGTTTGCCATCGTACTCTTGCCGTCAATTGCAGTTTGCTTAATGTAATCAATTAGTACGCTTCAGGGCCCATTCGAACACTTAAACTAATTCAGTTAACGATTTTCTTCCTCAGAGCCTATTGTATGTGGCCGGAACACGTTTAACTTGTTGGTTGGTTGTAATTAACGTAGTCTGTTTGTATTTTTACGTTTTAGGATATTATGAAAATAATTTTGCTACTATTATTATTCGAGTTTGTGTTTTCAGGTGCACCTCCGCTGCTGGCTTTGTGTACAGTTTATTATCTGTGATCATTATACAATGCTACGATTACATCAAATTGTTTATGTTACTGCTACCTAGTTTTGGGTGCTTTCTTTCACAGTATTGTGCTTTTGAGGCTACTTATTAACTTTACAACGTCTCTGTGCTAGCTAGATAGGAGCCACTTGTCGTAATTAAAGATTGTTGGAACCCTTGATCTCCATTTTATTAATTTCAGTATTCTATTTTGAACCCAGTTGTTCACTGAGGCAGCCGGCTGGCAATTGTATCCACGTAGTCACTTGATTTTGAGAGAATGTCGCCTACGAATCTAAAAATTGGTAACACTTCAATATTTATCTGGACTATATGCAGAAGTGGTTTAATTATTTCACTTTGTAAATGTCTAACTCAGTAACTCACTTAAAAATAAATTCCCCTTAATACGATAAAAGAGGAAGAAAGTAGAAAGGAGTACAAAGAGCTTGTTCCTTTGGCATGTTTAATTCAATTAGACGGAGAAAATATTTAATACACACGTTCACGACACAAAATACTGCCTTAATTCTTTCGCCACAATTTCCCTGGAGAATTTGGTGCACTCGAATGTATTTAATCGTAGAGTGCATTGACTAGGTGGTTTGCCTAACAATCCTGAAAGTCGTGGAATTAAACTGTTAGCGAAACGTTTTGAAAGATATTGAAGGTAATATATGTGACAATGGGTTTTCTTGTACGCGTAGTACATAAATATGAAAACTATTATTAGTGCTTAAATAGACCTTTGTGAAAGTTTATGAGGTACATTTTAAATTACGAAACGTTTATTGATATATCGATAGATAACGATATTAATAATTATAAAAGTATTTAAATCTCAAAAGTCGAAGATAACAGTTTTACGCGTAAGTTTATAAAGACCGGGGAGAATGACGCAGAATATTTTCTACCGTTGGCAAACATAATATTTAGGTACAGTGGGAAACGTAATCAAAAAGTACAATAAGATTATCTAAAAAAGTCCAAAACACACAAATGCCGAGACAATTGTTAGGTCACATTAAACATCAACACAGCGATTGACTTTTGTATCATGCCGTAAAAGGCCTGCACAATTCATCGCCGGCACAATTTATCGATCACAGAATTTATCGCTGGCACAATTTAGCGTACCTAATCCTTCTTATGTTCTTTAGGGCCTAGTAACAAAAAAATTATCTTATTATAACACGTATCTCGTTAGCATTAGAAAACTTAAAAAAATGTTCTATGTAGTAGGGCTTAGCATGTATTAATTTTAATGGGATAACCAACTATAATTCTGAATTTTAAGATTTTCTTAATTCGGTACTTACAACTGTGAAAAACACAAAACATATTTTTTATTTGCTTATGAATATAGCGTTTGGACTTCACTGACTGGTTTGTAAAAAAAAATTTTTAGTTTAATTATTATCAGTATTCCCAGTAAAAGTAATACATGCTTATCAACCCCCCCCCCTACATAGAACTTTTTCTTATTTTTTTTTTAATGCTAACGAGATACGTATTACAAGATGATTGTTTGGTGACTGGGCCCTAAAGAACATAAGAATTTTTATAAGGATTAGGTACGCTACATTGTGCCGGCGATGAATTCTGTGAGCGATGAATTAGCCTTTTCCAAGTACGTCACAGTGACGTCATAGCTCCGCCCAACAACACCTGATCGAGGACAACCTTTGTATGGTTTGTTATGGGGCTTGTGGTGATTTTTAAATTTTTTTGGCAAAAATCGATAACTTTTTAGACGATATAGGTAGGAATCAGACTGTACGACCAGAGTAATCGTCCAAGACATACCAAAATTTCAAACACATGTACTTATATGACTAAGCATACTTCATTGGGACTTTAAAACTCAAAAAATCTGTCATATGACGTTAGTCACTTATCAAACGAAATCCCTCTACCCCCCGCTACTGATTACTTGTCATAAAACTATAACAAAACTTTGTATATTTGACAATTACTTCTTTCCACATACTTCCAATTCAGTGGAATCAAATATGATCAAAGCGCCTTTCATGGCCTACCTTGAGAGTCAATTTAGATTCTGTAAGCTGTACTTAACCAACCTTCGGATTAAATTAGAGACACTTTCATTAAACTATTTTGCAAGTCCATAACTTTCTTCAATTTTCAACTGAAAAGAGTATTTTAAGCCGGAATACGAAAAAAGTTGTAATACAAATGGAGTGCAGCCTTTATCTTTTTACAGAAGTAATAAACAACACATAAACTATACTGATGTATTGAATAACTCAGTACAATAGACACAAAACTTATAACATTAGAATTTATGGAAAGCTTCCATAAGAAAGTTAACGTTGTTTGTCCACGATCAGCTGTTAGAGCTGGAAAGACTCAATTGTAGACTATGAATTGCGCCGGCGATGAATTAGGCGGGCGATGAATTGTGAGTGATGAATTGGGGACTATGAATTGTGAGCGATGAATTGTGAGCGAAGAATTTACCAGTGGTGTAGTGGCAAATTTGGCAGTGGGGGAACGCTAGACTTCCGGGGGGTGTGGAGGGGGGGTATGAAATATTCCCTAGGAATAGGAGGGGTCCGGGGGTCCCCCTCTGGAATTTTTTAAAAAGTATAGATGCAAAAATATGCATTTTGATATTTTCTGGTGCAATTTTTCCGTATTACGATGTTTGCGGTTTTGTAGTCTTAATATATAAATATAAAGCATACAACTTTCTAATTCAAACTGTTTTTAATACTTTGTATATTCTCGGTATATTCATAGCAAGTAGCAAGTCATGTTTGACGTGATTTTTCTAAATAATAACATATACCAATATTTAAATGACACTGGAATGAACAATTATCAAATTGTTTGTGCAGACAACAGTATTTACTTCATGTAGGCCTACGCCATACTATACGTTCAATTTAGTATCGCTTAATATTTGCAATAAGAAACAACGCACATTTTAGAAAATCTGCCAGTAAATTTAATAAGTTTTACTGTGTTTTTTTGCCGTAATTATTGTATTAAATTAACTTTCTACTAAATTTAATCTTTTTTTTACTTAACAAAAAACTAGTGGGAAAACGCCGTTCCTACGCGTTCCCCCTCGACTACACCCCTGGAATTTACCGGATATGGTGTAGATCAATAGTGGGCCAACAATCATTGAGCAGAGCGTTTGTGCTTATGTGACCGTGATCGTTCCATGAATGTAGCTGTTTGGATAAGCTTTGTCGTGTCAATTTTAGCAAATTACTTTGTCGAATATAGCTATCTTCGGAAAGAGTAGTTTAGATATTTAAAATTGGTCATCCCGTCTCGATTGAGTGCCGCGAAATTTCATATTGATCTCTGACCGGATACAGTTAAAGGAACATCGTATCGACGCAAACGCTCTTCACTTTTTGAACTGCTATTCTCTATGCGATAAGCTGCTACAAGACACGCCTCCCATATTCGAACTCGAGTACTAGGCATGTGTGACATCGCAAATATTGATTATGTGCCAAGGCACGTTTGCATGTATAAATTACCGCCAATTTTGTATGGTTTATAAGTAAAATTGCAGTAGAAAACATAATGATCGTTTGCTATTGCTATTAATATTATTCTAGGTAATATATTTTTCAGTTTACTGTATAATTTGATTTGTAAGGCAAAGTGCAGTTTTGCATTTTCTTGCTGTAAAATTTGCTTTACAGAAATTTGTGGCTCATCACGCATCTTCCCCATCGCCGAGAGGGATATGGTCCTGGTAGACATTTTCCTAGTACATCACCGGCAGACAAAACATTAGGCAGGACCCTTGGATATAATACGAATTTGTCCTCGTGTCTTTCCAAATGCAATTGTTTTCACTATAGTAATGGATCCGCCTTTTATTTCAGCCTAACAACAGTCCCTCAAGCTGAGCTAAAGGATTCATTTAAGCTTGTCACCTGTCGTAAACGGGGTTTTCCCTTTAACCAAATATACGTACAGAACTGGTAAATCAAAATGAAAGGTTTAACCAAAAATAGCTTACAACAAAGAATTCATTCCAGTCGTAAAACCTAAGGTATATGGCAAGAGAGATGTAAACAATGCAAAAAACGCTTCTCGGAAAAAGAATGTAGGAATTTAAATAGACCTACGGTACTTCCAAAACAGCATAGAAGTATTTCAATGTTTTAAGAAGAATACACTAGAATAATAATACATGCTTATTGGAATGCAGAAATGGAGGGACAACTTTTGACGGACAACAGAAGTAAATACGAAGTAAGAAAATTACAGTGGCCACGAAAATAATAGGAAGTCAAAGTAATCGTTGGGCCAGGTTATAAAAAATAGTAAAACTTCCGACGCTGGTGACATTTCTATTGAAATGTTAATTCATTATTTACTTAATTCAAGAAATATACGTATAACGGATGTATCAAAGCGACAGAAGTACTGGAAAATAGTTATGGTACATCTAAATAAGAAATACATAAGCGATATTTTCAAATTTCTAGGAAAAACTATCTCATCGGGCAGGCTCCACGGGCGCATAATTAAGAACAGAATAGAAGAAAGATTAGTATATATAGAAGTACAGCGTGTTGCGTCAAGAAAGATCTTATATGGACAGCATATTTAATCTTAAACAGCTAGTGGCTAAAAGTATAGATGCAGTACTTAGTTACATGAAGTAATTTAAGGATTAAAAAAAATGTATACTGATCCATAAAGTAAACTATGGGAGTCACTAAAACTAAAATATTAAGACACTTGAAACTAACGCAATAAAAAGTATATAGGAACTATAGTATGATCAAAAATTATTTTCATCTAGTATGGCTATGGAATAGTTCCAAATTCATGAATGCAACTATAAGTCACTTAAAAATCAGATGTCAAGTTTGAAATTTAAGTATTAACATAGTTGTATTCATAAATTAGGAAGTATTCCATAGCCATACTAGATAAAAACAATTTTTGATCACACTTTATATTAGCGTTATAAGATCAGGAAAAGAAAGTAAGAACCAGTTATTCTGCCAATATAATAACTAAGAAAGAGAAAGATGCTACATCCTGCTCCTTAATCCATCTCTTTTTATAAATATGAGCATTCTGAATACATATTAAAATTGTTCGAAAGACATATTTCAAACGTTATGCAAATGACAAGCCAGATCGTTTTCGCCACTTTTTGGTTATTGTTCATGCAGAAATTATTCCAGAAACACAAATAAATACAATAGTTTTTCACATTAGCAGACTTTTTCACGCACATTGTAAACACTGACACATATATTTACTACTATCTGCTTACATATGTATTTAATAGTACAGCTAAATTTACCATCACTGCAGGATATAGCAAAAGTACAGCGTGACCATCAAATATTTTGGACATGGCGGCTGGTGACTTTGAGCTGCGTGGCTCATGTACTACAAATAATGAACGGTTGCTGCCGTTTTGTGTTAATAATTAAACAGCAGTTATTAAAAAGCAATTTGTTCAACAAGCAAAATAATTTTGACAAATTTTTTATCTTTATTGTACACTATGAAACGAACTTTTGGTATCTCTTGCCTGTATGCTTCGTTGTTACATTTAAAGATATAGCCAGTTTGTAGGTATATCTGTGTTTTATTATTAAGTAGATTTAATTAGTGTATTTTAGAATAACAAAAGCACACAAAGCAAACCCTCTACGGACAGTGGTTGAATTTGCGTGTTTTCAGCTGGAAATTCAACATCCAAGCCTGCATCAGGACGCGGCGATGGCCAACGTAATCTTCAGTTGCGTGGAGGCACTGCTCCGAGGCGTCCACCGGTAAGAGGCTCCCAGAGAATTATGCTTGTGGCGACATCGCCCTGGGGAGAAATACATAGAAGCGGCGAAAAGCCTGTAGTAAGTAAATTGCTCCTTACATAATGTGCTTGTGAGTACACAAATTTGTAAAGCAGTATGTAATTTCGTGACGTCCATTGTAAAATCGTGACGCCAGCAGTTATTGAGGAGCCTGTTAGCCGTTAGAGAAGTGGCGTTCCCAACAGCATTAAATGTGGTAATTTTCCACTCATCACGCCTTCCAAGATAGGATGATGCAATTCGACGTCGAGCCAGTATATGACGCAGCAGTGCACATATTTCCAGATATTTGCAGGTAACCTTATCTACCGGAAATGCTTGCAGTTGAGCGATAAGGTTTACGTTTGCTGTAAAAACCTTTTTCGAGCACCAAAGACTGTTTTCCATAAAAGCAGAAGTTTTCCAGAAGCATGAAGAGGGTCGGATTGAGCCAGGACCATCTTTAGACAGTGTTAATGTTTGCAATTGTAAGGATTACTATTGCGGAACTATTTTAATACACTACAAGTGCGGACCAGCTTTTTGTTTGTTGGCAAATAGTGATTGTTCGCACCCACGACTGGGGTATTAAGGAGTGTCATCTTTATTGAGCTAGCAAGGTAAACGAACAGGGCTGTTAATTCATCAAATATTGAGGCGTACCAAACGTTTTCTTTCAATATAGCTTGCAAGCGTGGGGTTTAAGTCATAAGTACATAAGTACTGTCGCAACCACTAAAAACATGATTTTAAAGAGAACGCAACGCAAATAAAAATAGATGAGGGAAGTAAAAATTAAAATTGGTGCTTAAATTAGTGCTGAAATCGAGTACTCAAAAAGGAGCATTCGTTTAACACATGTACGTATCAGTGCTTGATAGATAGCATTTTGTTTGACTTTTATAAAATGCTTCCATCACAATTTATCCAATAATTTAGTACGGTCGAGTAACGTTGTTGAGGGAAAGTGCTTATACATATTTATTTTACAGTAAATAAACATCGAAACGAGTGTTCTCATCATACTAGTACGCAGTGCCCTGAGCAAAATTAAAAATTCAATCGATTTAATCCTATTTTGCATACGTGCCCTTCTTTGTGCTTTGTTTTGATGTCACATAATTTGAAATTTTCCACTTGAAGCTTGTGCGAGGTATTTTTAAAATACATATTTAATGAAGTTGCCTATAGGTACTCCACAAATAATTGGCGCGGCTCTCATTGCGGCCCTATAAAGCTGCCACAATAGAAACAAATTTAAATATTCACGCCTCCATATTTTGCAGCCAATCGTCCATTAATTTTTTTATTTGCCGCAGTGTTTAACAAAGGCGACAAACGCTTAAGCTCCTGCATCAAAGGAATAAAAAATCCCGCGGCTACTTTTACAGTGAAAGTCCATAAATCAAGGTCCTTAAAGAAGAAATGCTGCAACTCAATCCCAGCTCCTGACAGCAGGATGAAATGGGCCTTTAATGAACCAACCTCGCACCTCCGCAGCATATGGTTTGTTAAAAATGCAAAGCAGTTCATAAATATTCAAGCAGAAATTTTTTATAAGTTTGCTGCTAATTCGCCCCCTTTATAAAACCGCACGCGCTAATACATAAGTGCTTTGATCTCCTTAAAGGATTTGTTTTGCTGTGGCGCAGGGATACTTAAACACTTATCCTAAGTTGGCCGGAATAGAGCGCTAACGACTTCTTAGACACTCACGTGCTGCGGATTCAAGAACGGCAAATCTGTTCTTTTCAAATTTGATTGTAAAATATGCAAGCCGTATTTATTATTTCTGGGCTAAGTAAGAAGCTGCTGCTGCCGCGGCACTGTTGCTCTAAACTTCTAAATCCTTTCCACAACTTTTCCTCTTAATTTATTATCATACTTTCAGTGATAACGGCAGTTTAGCTGTCAATATAATTATTTTAAAAAGAAAACGGCTACGTTTCAGAAGCTCAGGTCAGACAAAAAATGTGCGAACATTTTGGAGCAACCTCTTCCAAAGAGCACAGACCCCAATTTACTGTTACTAGTTTTTACAAGCTTACTCGCCGACTTCTTCTTCTACCCTACAATATCTTGTTAAGTTCATCTCGAATTGGTAAATCCTTACTCATTATTCATTTATAGATAAAACCTCACACTTATGAGAATTAGGCTCGCAATCTTACAAGAACTATCGCAAAATAGTTGAGTTTAAGAAATATTTACCTCTTGATCCTTTACGTTGACTTATGTCGTGCCCACGTTAAAACAACTACCTCACAATAAAATGTAAGAGAGAGGTCGCAGGAAAGACGGGTGCATAGTAAACCTATATATTTGTCAAGAGCAGTAAGTAACCAGTAGTTACCAGGTTCACGAATTTACATAATACGCGTTCTGGTGCACCGCACGGAGTAGTTGAGATCCGACATAACATAGTAACGAGTAGTGGCGAACATCAACAATACATTTATTCAAAGCAACAATCTTAGTAAACTCAAAAAGATGTTGTATTACAAATATTTGGGAAAAAACAATTACATGAGTAGTACACGCACACGTAGTATACGGTAATTATATAAGCAAAAGAAACTGACAAAATAAAAGCGCACGGAATCGACTTAGTGAAGTGTAAAAAGCCCTATTGAAATTGGTTTTATCGTGCTTCCAAGCAAAACTAAATAAATAACGCAGAGGACTCAGCATCACCACTCACTAACTTATGAAAATGTGACAGAATGATTGTGGGTTTCCTGTGCTACTTATTAATATTCACAGACTTAGGCCTAATTTTAAATAAAAAATGCAAAAATTGATGATAGGGCGAATAAGAAAACAAATTCAGTTATAAATATATATAGGGGACAAAGGCTTTAATTTTGCACTTTTATTATTCTATTTCAAATAATAGTTAATATCTTAATGTGTAAAAAAATACAGGCTCTGAATATTGTCGCCTACTCCATAACTCCAGGAAATGAGATTTTAAATTGACAAAACAGCAAATCGTATTAATTAAACTAAGTAAGTTTCGAGTAGTATTAGCACAGTTGCTATACCATTTCATATATTTTTCTAAGCTGTGCAAGAGATTTGCCCTCTTGATCTTCCTTGTAAATACCCCGCTGCATTGACCATTTTCCACAGAGCATGTACCAAGAAAGGTGGATCTTCTTTTTTCTCTTATATGGGGCCACTGGCCTATTCAACCCCACAAATTGGTGGGTTTATGAGCCTTATTTACTTATAAGCTAGCCTTGTCTGTCGAAATTGAGGAGAAGTTTTCTTGCTAGAAGTTTACGACTACACAAAATAGTAGCCAGTTCAATCTCTTGATCTTATTGTTATGGTAGTAATGAGGATTGAATGTTTCTTCTCTATACAAATAAGGTTATTGTAGTCCACGTAATAAATTTAAGTACATAAAAATCTCGAAAAAGTGAACAACTATTTTATTTGTCATTTTATCGAAAACATCCCGAAAACTGAGTTAAAATTCAAAATAGTTTTACTCTAGAAATGTATATTCGCCTATGGAACAATATTCTGGCACAAAACACAAAAACATATCTTTGAAATGCAAACCAGCATAGGTAGGTGATAAAACGTTTAGTTGACATCTGGTCATTAACGTAAGGTACGTACTAACTGAGATAGGTAAGTTGGGACCTCGGTAAACGAGCGGCGATTGCCGCTGCAGCCGAGGTTTTAGTGAAAATCATGGAGCGCTCGAGCCGAAGTGGTTGAGAGTTCAATTCCCGGCAGGGGCGGTCTAGATTTTCACTTAATTAAGGTTTAGGTTTAAGTGACGCGCTCGCCCCTTGAAGTAATGCTCGAGCGGTTCCGGGGGGCAACAGTAGTCATTATGGAAAAAAAGAAAAAGGTAGGTAAGTTATTGACTGCATGTTTTTTGTGCAATTTTAGAGTACTCGGATAGTTCACCATTAACTTATATTTTTTAACCAAACGCCTCGTCAAATTTAGGGGAGATAAATAATTAAAAAAATATACGATTAAAAAAATCATAGATAGAAAATTTGTTCAGTTTGGTAAGCTCTATCACTGGTTAAAATTATTACGTAAACAACACGTTGTATTTGAGGTCATGAGTTTCATTGACGAAATGGTTCTTGTTAACTATACAACATATGGGCACCAATTGCCTTACAGCGACGACACTTTAAGAAAACAACTTTCAGAAATGTAATGCCAGCAAAGGTACTAATAATAAATATGTGGTTCACCTGAAGAAACTTAGAAAAGGGTAATACATACTGAAACAATTTTTTGGCTTCGCCTAATTGTTTCGCCAGTTATTATTTCAGGCTTAACCTGTATATTTTTAGTTGAATTATATATCCTTTGCATTTCGAATTCGTAAATTTTCCAAAGCAGCGTATTTTGTACCTGCATCAAGTTCCTTTCGTTTGCGCGTTGCCCTCTCGACCCGCGCTATCTCTTATCAGAGTGCGAGTCTTCTTTTGGGCACGAAATTTTCGTCCGAGGCACTTGCTGTCTTAACCTAAGCCCGCCGTCATCGGCGCGGCTAAGGCTTGATTTTAATTAAGTCAAATTACGTCCGCTCAACCAATTTTTATGAGCATTGTGTTCCCTAAGGGCTGATTATGATCAGGTACGATGGCGCTTTTTTTGTTTTGTTATTCGCATAGTAATTACATTTTTTCTTAGCTCTTAATTACCAGTTTCAATCACGAGTTTATCTCGGAGGCCAAGGCGCTAGCCTTATTGCATTTTCGACACCTGCTGGGTTCGGCGTATTTGCTGGCTTTTGAGGATGCTTCCGCAGCAATTTTCGGCGCTTCCACGGAGTTCACGTGCAGCTTATGTTTCGAGGTTAGTTAGTGCTACTCCGGGATTATATCTCAAATTATCTTCAATACCTGGATTTTACATTTATACATTTTAAACCAGTAATTATTTGGAATTTAAATTCATACGTTTTGCCATTATTAACATGTAACGTTTAATTTCATACATGCTTTTGCTTTTTACATTTGAATTTTTATGCTTATATTTAATTATGCTCAGTATTTAAAGTTGCTATTTTGATGTATTTCGACCCTCTGTAAAAGGAACAGTCACGCTTTTTTATTTTCAATAGCCTAACAGGAGGTTTTATTAAATGACTGTGATAAGCTTATCCCACGAATGATTTGCTGGTAAAGTTATTAAAATACCCTGAAAGGGGTTCTTGATTTTATGCGTGTCGCAACCTTCAGTTAACGTACACAACTTTGTTATAACATTATTTGCATTTTAATTATTCTGATAATTTACTACTGACACTTCAAGACTTTTTATTATTTATTAATTAAACGTTAGTCACTAGCAGTTTATTTCTTGTTATTATTTGAAATCTTTTGATTTCTGGCGCCGATTTCCATTTCCTTTCCTTTTTTGAAGACATTCCAGGGCACACAGCTGATGAGTTGAACCTACGATTCAAGGCCGCCGAAATTTGAGTTAGTTAGGGCCATCGCGGTGAGTAAAGGGTTTTCAGAGCTGCCGTGGTGTATAAACTGTAGGGGGGTTGATCTGCGATTTTTACTACCATTGCTTAATTTTATTAATTAATCGCAGGTCGGCTTCTTTATTGTTTCAATACATAAAGTCATTATGCGTAAAACGAACTTAAAATTTGGTTAAACAAGGGGGCTCGGAATGGATACGGCGCATAATACCACCTAATTGATATGGGAATTAGCCGGCGTTAAAAAATCTAATTAAGGAAATAATGTAGGTATTCCGCCCCTCTAACGTACAAACGGAGCTACAGGTGGGATACTCTTTATAGTATTAAACAAAGGAAATCTCTTTGCGCAATCACCGGATAGCGCGCATTTATCAGCTAAAATACCCGTTACTGTCATTGACAAATACAGGCTAAATTCGGAAAACATGCACAGCAAATAAAATTTCGTAAACAACTGACGTTTGTTTAATGGTTATTATATGACAATTTAAAAACCTGCATAATATGATTGAACAAGCCATGTGATTTAATCCGTAGCGAGAAGCGTAAGCTGCAACGGCAGGTACACGAATGGTTGAAACAAAAACCCTGCTCTGTACTGCTTCCATTAGCATCGAAAAGCCGGGGAAGTAGGCCAGAAGGAATCCGTACTACACAAGATGGCGTTATTTTTCCTATTGCGAAATTTGTAGACCAACAGATGATGAACGGGAACGAACGGCTCCTTCAACTCTCGTTGATTTGAGGCAGGTTTAATTGATGATGGGGGTTACTCGGAAAATGGCATAAAAATACCTACATTCGATCAAGCGTTAAACCACGTGAAGGTAAGTCATATCTAAGGTTTTGGGCAGTCAACAGATGGCTATACTTTTGAAGTGGCATGAAAATCCTGAACCAAACAAGCAGGTGCAACAATTCACTCATCCATAATACCAAAATGCACCTGATTGCTGTCGGCTTTTGGGGACGAAACGGTTTTGTCAAGAAAAGAAACCACAAAAATGAAATTAATATTCCAAAAATTTAAACAAGTACGAACTGAAAATATAGCTTTAGATGAAGTTGCATAAGGAAAGTTGTGAACGAAAGTACTGCCAAACTGGCGTGTTTAGAAGTTTTTTTTTTGTTTTTGATTCTATTTTAACTTTATTCTAGTAAATCATACAATATTTAACAGAGATATCCTACCCAATTACATATCTACTAATATTAAAAATTAAAATTATGCGCAATCCCACGTAAATAATCGACTATGTTTCCTTGAATATCGAAGTTACTGACAAGGCGCTTTATTCTGTCAGCACAATCCAGGTACCTTTTCTGGATTCTGGGTGGTTCTTCGCCACTTACATATTGCTCTATTTTGAGTTCGTTAAGACTCTGCTCTATCTGCAGTGCTTCAATAAATTTCCAAATATTTGGATGGTTTGAAGAAACTTGCTGGTCAAAGCTTCGATGCTATCTTTCCACGGAATTGTTGGTTTTAGGTAAATCTTCATTCACACCATCAAAACAATTTCACATAACATGAGGAAAACGCGGCGGGCGACGGTGACGTCGTTGAGGGCGCCCTATCCACGTATCCTCAACGTAGTCTAGCACACCTTGAGCTTCTTGTGAAATAACATTTTCTTCGCACAACTGTTCAAAAATATCTACTACATTTGCTGCAGGCAAGAGTGCCAGAGCAGGCAAAAATCGCATTGTTAGAGCAAATTCAGGTTTTGATTCATATCGACGCTGAAGTGCTTCTGACTGGATGTGACGGAAACAACACTGAGCAAAATGGAAAAAACATCCCCGTTGCCTGGTGTGCGGAAATGCTGCAGACACTGCATTCATCATCGCTAATTCATAAGTATGCTTATTGGTGAAACTGTCGGTTCAATGTCTTTCAGACTTGTAAGCAATCGAGTGTACGTTTCTTCGGTTTTATCTGGCAGTAGTGCATATACTAATGGTATAGCATTTTTATATTGCAACCCATTGATTGTATATAATTGGAAAAATAGATCTGGCACAGTTTTAAACGTGCCATCTACGTACCACTGCATGGACTGAGCTAATATCCGCAAGTTCCTTCTTGTAGAAAAAATTAATATTCGATCGTCAGGGGGTCCAGAATCAAGTAATAGAAAATCTGCTACATTTTTAGTAATTTTGTAATTATCTGGGATCATAAGTTCTCTTCGATTACCAGGTATAGCCGGAGCAGCATCATGCTTAGTTCGAATGTTTCGTATAGTTCTTTTCATGTTGTCCAATTTTGGCAGTTTCGCTGACGCTGCCTGTGATAATCCTAAAGATGCTTGCGATACTATGAAGTGTGGAGTATCCTGGGTACGTCTTGCATCTTCTCTAACATTTTGCATTACTTGAGCTGCCTCTATTTCTGCAGCATCAACTGCATTGTTATGTTGGCCACTTTCTTGTGTAATATCGTTGTCCACTGATACAACACGAACACTACACTTGGATTTTTTATGACGTTCACACCTCCAGTATATCTTCGTATCATTTTTTTTGTCTTTGATGTACATTTTCATTATTAGCTTTCTACAACACTCCTTAATAAGCTGTAGATTTGGAACAAATCGAAAAATAAGAAAAATTGCATTTATACCATGGCAAATCATTGTAATTGTAATCATGTAATTTAGTAAGGTATGTGCCTTACAAGCTATTAGTGTGCTTAATATTCTTATCTATCTTTGTGACAATTTTTTGACAATAGGATTTAACATTCCTATCTCATCGTTAACGATAATTACTCCACGTATTTACGCACAAACTGGAGAAAGTTGCTAATGGGTTAATCCTAATAATGTCGTATTTATCTTCGTTTCCGGAAATCGGTCGTGAGTAAATATTTCTATTGATGCTATTGTTAATAAATGTAATTTTTCCAGATATTTAATGTGCACATTTACCAAATGTGTACTTTAACCTTAACATATTTTCGACCAAGTGATTTTCGGTCTATTGCTGCTTCGGTCTAGTGACGTTTCGGTCTATTGCTTTTCGGTCAATTGAGTTCGGTCTACTGCCTTTCGGTCTATTGAGTTCCGTCTATTTACCTAGAACCAAAGAAACACCAGAAACTGTGAAGACCGTTACAAAGAGTGCTGTTGCATTTAGCAAGATTTCATTTGCTGGAACAACTAAATATTCAGTGACATTCATAGTTTTGGGCACAACTTTTATCTCTCCAAGGATAGTGGCTGACATTCAACCATACATCATGACAGATGATGGGTCTTTTATTGCACAAAGCCACCAGACCCTTTAAAATTGTCATCCATATAAATTTCCAACATGCTTATTAATGGTAAAAATCCATTCCATCGCCAAGAAATGGCTTTTTCCAATGGTTTTTAAAGCAAGGATTGCCTTCTTTTATTCTCTCATCCTGATTAATACCCAGTTCTTCTTAAAGTGCCTTATGCTTTTTATTTACATTTTTACATTGTTTTACATACTATGTTATTATATTATATAGTATATAACGCCAGTAGAGCCCTAAACCTCCATTGGTTTGTCTTGGTGCTGCTACTCCATGGAAGGTGGCGCTAGTGGGAAATGTAAATATAGCACGTTGATGATTTCCACCCTTGGATGGGGAGGAAACATCCTGGGGATAGACTCGGCAGCATCGTGGTGGTATCCCGTTGCCTTCCACGACTGTTTTCAGGCTCGAAAAACGCTAAAGTGCACGGCCCCAGCGAGATTCGAACCTGGCCACCTAGAGGAACGTGGATCAGTATCTCAGCGCTCTAAGCCACTGAGCCACGCCACCCTACCCAGTTAAGCAGCGATTTTTCGTCACAAGTTTACCGCTTTATTGTGAAGAATTGAAAAGTACCTATTTCATTTGATATTTTCAGTTTACTGGTCTTATCGGTCTTGACGATGAAACGGATAATTAAGAAGTTATAAAATTATCAGTAGCTTAGGTATTCAATCAAAAAGTACTAATATTATTTGCAGTCCTTTGATGGAAGACGTTTTAATACTACTGTCGAAAATAATAAACTTTATTTCTTAACAGTAACACTTTGTTATTCTATTCCAGCTAATCACAAAATCCAGAACTTATTTTCCTGGAAAACCCTGGCCACGTGTTTACAAGGTAAAGCACATAAATCGAAATTTATGCAACACATTTATCGCCGCTGTTTTCCCCTTCGAGTTAAGGGCCACTCGGACTAACAATTCTAAATTGATCGGTTTAACAGTAACCGAATCCCGTGAATGCCAAGAATGCTACAATATTAACTAAATGCTCATATTATTCAAGCTGTCATCGAACAGTAGGTCAAATAGGAAAAACACGAGGTTACAACACAAAAGAAAAGGCGGTATAATGGCCGTTTTCCTTTCACACTTAGATCAGAATCAAATTCACGTAATGTGCTATCATTAAAGTTAAAGCTTGGTGCTCAGGATTTCCCCTTCCCAACAAAAACACGGGCAAGGACGAGGTAGAAGAGAAAATGGAAACCCTGAACCAACTTCGACTACGAATACCCATAGGTTTTCTAAACTTTTAGTACAAGGGTCGTTCTTCAGCGAGTTTCAATTTATATATAGAACAATGAAGGAGATCGTCGATTTTTGGGCAATCCCCGAAATCTGTAAGGTCGGACATTTGCAGTCGCCTAATGAGTAGAAATTCTCTAAATCCCGCTGGCCGATGCTGCGATTGAATATCTCCCAGTGATGAATTTAAGAGTAGTTCACATCCCCCGTTACGGGTTATAAAAGTCCAACATAAACTGCATCCTCGCGAGGTAAATAAATAAAGCTGTCCATCCTATCAAACACGGTAAGATGTCGTTGGTGTATACGTCAATCATTTAATTTATTTGCGACCGAGAACACTTTACGATTTTTACGATTCCTCTGCGTCGATAGATTCCTGAGGTACACGTTTAACCGCCATATTGTATATTGCTTTTCCGCTTCCGCCGCGCTGTGTTACAAAACCAAGGAAAAGTTTTGTTTTCATACCGTAAGTCTACAGCGATATTTATCGGATGTAAAGCGAAGCTGTCCATTAGGTTTAAAATAAAACTCAAGTTTCTATTGAAGTTTCACCAGATTTATACTACACAATAAAATCCGGCGATCGAAATAAAAGTTAAAAGGTATACCTCGTAAATAATACAACGGGTTATCCAATTTTAGCGGAACAAATACAAATGTTTCGCTACACGTGCAGCGGAAAAATATGCTTCGATTTGGCGTTTTATGAAAACGGCTCCGAAGAAACGCGGCGCTAATGGGAGATTTTATTTTTCATGACCGAAGGCGTATCAATGACAGTTATTGATTGGTATATGATAAGAATGCAAAAATGAATGCCGCCACGGAGCAAGTTCGCTTATTGAAAGTTGCGAGACAGCCCAGATTTCCGACGGCGAAGAAAACTTTCTGAAAGGAAATTTTTACGAAACGCTCTGCGACTTTTGAGCACGCGTCTGCCTATCTCGCCTATTCGCATAACTGGACTATTTTTAAACGCCGGAAACAATGGAATCTAAGCAGATAATAGCAGCAATTTGCAAAGTTTGAAAGGCGGCATTAGCTAACGAGTTGGGCGCAAATACTGACGATTGTTAAGTCAAATTGAAATGCTCTCCTGCCAGATTCCTTCGAAATTCCGTAGAATTCCTACCCAGATACCATCGCGATTCACTGTCCTGCTATTTCCACCTCATCGCATTTCTCTAAAGATTTCTGCTATTCATTTAGAATCTCTTATCTTAAACAAACCCGGAGCAACATGGCCGTGTCGGCGTTCCAAACGTTCCGGCTGTCTTAATCGGTGTTAGGAAGAGTGAAATTTGTTTTTCATTATTAGCTCGAGGTTTGTTTCAATCTTTTTTATGGCCGAAGTGTGAAATCGCCTAGCTTCGGTCGCCCAAAAATAACGAGGGCTGGAACAAGCAAACATACATCTTCTGTGCACCTCCTAAAGATAACAACTTAATTAAAAGATGAACCGAATTAACTGCAGCACCCTCAGTTTATGCTTTTAATTGGATAATTTTCGGAATCCTATAAATAAATCTTGCGGAAAGTGCCTGCATGTGAATTTAATTAACAAACGCGTATATCAAGTTGTTAATAAATTCTAACTTGATAAAAACTACTTCCAAGTTTTACGTAAAAATAAGAAAATTAATGGCGCTCTTCCCTGCCTCCGCTTCAATGGAAACTGCTATTTTGGGCAGACATATTTTAAGGCTCCCTTCAAAATAACGCTGCCGTTTTTTATTATAACTACCGTTTTTATTGAACTCGTTATTGAAGGTATCTCATTTAAATTAACCGTATAGAAATAACATTAACAGAAAATTGTATATCACAAAATTTGAATTTTCCCATATTACTAAATTGGACGTTAAATTTAATCAAATTGTATGTAAATGAACGAATACTTAAATGTGTATTTTTCTAAAATATATAAAACCAGATGACTTGTATTCGTGAATATTTAAGTAGATGTCCTAACAAAGACCGAACACATACTTGTAGACAATATCTTCTATTCCATTTTGGCAGATTCAACTGTGCAATTAGTTTCAAATAGTGCATTTTAACCCTCAACAGGTATCGCTGTTTCACCGAACGTAACTGCTATCGTGGGGTGATATGACACCCCAAATTCAATAACTATTTTGTAATAGTTACAAGTAATATTTGTATATATTTAGTTATTTTTACTAGTGATGGGCTTATTCGAATGAAAAATAATCGGTTAACCGGTTATTGAAATAACCTCTGTAACTGGGTTTTCGTTCCAAGTATTCGAATGAAAAATAACCTCATCTTGATACGTACTACGTGCCGTATCTCAGCGACCTGCGAGTGATCGAAATTCTGTAAATAATACGTCATTCAGAACCATAAGCAAGGCAGATTGTACTGATTGACCCAAGTGAGGCTGGCGGCTGCTTGTTGATGTTATTAACACATTTGAGACTCCCAGTCGACCGGTTAAATTTATGGGGCCGTTCCTATTAAAGATAGAGATTTGCCGAAGCTGTGTTGGTATTAATTTATAACGGCCTAAATTTTTGCTTCGAAACGCTGTTGATTATGCCTAATAAGGGATAAACAGAAAGCGAAATAAGATTTTCCAATATCGTAACAGATTTATATTTAATTTTTAATAACGGAGCAGTCGATGCCCATCCGTCGTCAATGATATGAACGTGGGACAAAAAGTGGATTTTGATGTTTAAAATTTTAAGTGTGCGTCCTTAGAACCGCGGAAGGCTGAACGTAGATAAATTATGGATTCTAAAATATGCCGGTATGACGTGTAAGCGAAAAGGAAAGGGTGGCTACTAGAGAATTTTAGGAACTAAAAATAGATTCAATAGATACTTTGTATTCGCATATTTATAATTTCTTTATGATTAGTATTGATATAGCTACTCTCAATGGTTTAAACTCCTTAGAAATCAAATAAAAATCATTTATACAATTATTATAATTAACGATTAACTGAGTTACGGTGCCGATGCAGATGACGGTGAACCGCCAACCGGAAAACCGCCAACCGGCGAAATCGAAACGAATCGAGAGCCAAAATGTATTCGAATGATTATTCAAATAATCATTCGGTTATTAATATCATTCGAATACAAATAATTCGGTTATGAAAATTGTCCGGTTATGCCCATCACTAATTTTTACTATGTCTTATCCATAACTTATACATTCAAATCCAAAAGTTAATACTTTTTCTAAGGAAAAAATCAAACTTGAATTTTTCTTTAGGTGTTGCAAATTTACCCCTGTTAGAAAAGTAAATAATATATAAATTCTCAAAATAAAACATAAATATGTATTTCAGCCTTACTCTGGAAGGTCCATTTCTAATTATTGTAAAAAAATCTGCAAAATGCTTAACCCAGAACTTCCCTCGTCGACATTGTAACAATAAATAATTTTAAAAATCAAATTAAGTTAGGAATAAAAATATCTTCACGTTTCCAATAAATTAAATACATTTTCAAATAAACAAAGCGTTAGTTTGTAGTCGAATTCGAACGCCAGGAGGACCGCGTGTGCAGCCCACAACTTTTTGTAAAATTAGTAAGGGACTGGGCAATTTCTACCTGCGCTGCGCCACGAAGTACCGACCTCTCGTATTCCTGCGTCGCAGCTATATTTAGTAACGCCCTAATTTGTGCCTCGTTTTTGTATCGTAAAAACGTTATTTTGTATCTATTGGCTCCAATTTTTGTAAGAATAAAGCCTGCACTATGTACAAATTATTACTTGTATCTATTACTAAGTTGAATGAAAAATAAACAAATATATATATAATGTGTATGCAAAATATCATCTTCCTCCGACAAATATTTTTTAAGTTATACTGCCAACAGACAGACAGATAGACGTAATTGAGAAAACCTGTTTTTCGTCATCTAGGGACCCTGAAACGTGAAGATCTGAAGAAATCTCGGAAGGTGATTTTTTCGTGATTACAATACTTCCTTTGTCTTTCAGACGAGGGAAGTAAAAATAAACAACTTATTTTTGAATAGAAAAAGCTTACAAGCATCTTTGTCAGTCAATTTCATCTATTTTAGTAACGATTGGCATGTTAGTGTTTTTATGTTTTATTATTAGTGCTATACAGTAAAATCATTTTCATGCTACTATAATGAACATGAGCGCTCCCTTATAATAAATTATTGTAATATTTATTTTAAAGTTTTTTGTAGCTACTCAAAAGTTGCTTACATAAATATTAGGTTCAAATATAATTCCATAGCCAAGTATTCCGCCCTTTAATTTAATCGTTAAATATGTGTATCAATTAACTGACCAGGTAGAATAAGAATAACTCTATCACGGTTACGTTGTTACACTTGGGCAATATAATAATTTGATTCAATTGCCATTAAATCCAATGCAAAATTAGTTAAACGATATTTTTGCACACACGTTGTCTACGTTTTGAAATAACCTCAATTATATATTTACTATTGAATAAAGTAAGCAATTGCAATGTGAAGGTATGTCTTATCTTTTTGTTTTTTATATGTATGTAATAAAGGAATACTTACTTTAGGTGCCTCTTTTCTTCGTTCACTTCATTAACACCACAGGAATCCTCCTGCTTATGGCTTATGGCACAGCAGTGAAGTCCACACCTAAAAACTTCTGTGGCTCTCAAAATGGTCTCGCAGACAAGCACCACCAATGCCGCTGGCCACGCAGACGGAAATCAAGCATCTTGGTTTGGTGCTGGCTCAAAAACGCCTCTAGTACCCTGATAGATTCGCAGACGAACTCAACCAATGGTCCTCTGGTTGTATTCAATCACGAACTTCATTATTATGGATCGTGCATTAATGTATACTTCTTGGTATTACCTTCTTAATTAAAATTCCATTCAAACTGATTACTGGTTTATTATTTGGTATCTACATCTACATGAAAAACCAGTTTCCAACATATATTTTTTTACTTGTTTGAGCTATTATTTTTCGACTTGTTATTTCTTAATTTATTAATTTTGTTTAACAACTGACATCTCATATATTTTTATATGCACTTATTACTAGATTGCATTCTATTGTGTAAGATGTCACAATTTGACAGTTGACTTAAATATATTTTCATGATTACCTTCAGTTCACGCTTTTAATCTTCCTTGGAGGTGCCTTGTGTCTTGTTTCTTATATTCAATTAAACATTCTTTATGTCATTCATGTGCACATTTTCGTGTAGTTATCGACATGCTCTACGCCTACGCGACTACTCTTACCTTCTTTTACACAATTTGTAATTTCATATTCATTTTAGCAAGTATTAAAGTCATTAAGCATTGCTTTTAAATTCATTTCACAGTAAACTTCAGCATAGTATTGTATTGATCTAAAAGCAATCCAATAATAATAATAATAGCAATAATAAATCTATCTATTCATGTAGCTTTCATTTTTATTATATCGTGTGTTCCAAAAAAACTGATTTAGGGTAGGCCCTGGAAAGAAAGATAGAAAATCTAGTCGTGTCCTAACTTAAGTCTGTAAGTGAATGCCAGATTGCATTTTGTCTATAAGAACATCTGTCACTGTGACAGGTAAAAGTTTACACTGCATTAAGTGTACTTGTATCAAGAAAAATGAAAAATAATATGGCATTTACACAACAACAACGAGTATATTAATCATAACAGTCAATAAAAATTGATTTTATTAAGTATTTTATGTATTTTTAGGAAAATAGCTCAAAATCAAGATGTAATTTAGTTCTCTCTAAGTAGTTCATTTGCTTCAATGGATGTATCAAGTTATGGCAAACTTCCAATTTGATCGTGGCATGCTGCGAATGCGTTTTTTTACACACGTTATAAAAAGAAGGAGTTTGGTTAGACCAATCTCCCACTCCCTCTGTTTAAATAAAAGTAGAGATGCACTCGGATGGACATGACTTTGTAAATTAACATAATTTTTTGAACACTAACAAATTCATATAAATTTTCTAACTGCTTAATAGTACATTTTCCAGCTTAAGTTTAAGCTTACTTAATCCTAAGTTAATAAAACTAGTAAATCTATTAATGAGTACAGGCCCAACATAAAAAACAGCCTTCGAATTTACTAGTACAATGCTGCGGTACAGTGAAGTTATCTACCCTAATATTAATGTTATGAACATCAGATTTCTTTATTAACGTATCACTTACATATTCTGGATTTTTGCTGTGAACCAATTTATGTAAGAAAACGCAATAGAGAAATTCATTACCTTGGTTGGAATTAAGTTTTCTGATACTGTTTAAGTGAGGAGTAATGTGATCGTAGTATAGTGCGTTACGAATATATCTGATATATCCGTTCTGTGCTTTTTTAATTTTATTTTTTTTAACTTTCTGTGACGTACTTAAAATATACGATACTACAGTAATCGATCTGTGGATACACTAAACTTCTTACAAGCATTAATTTGGTTTCTTCATTAAGTTCATGCCAAATTTATATAGGCCCTTTAATTTCACATTTGATTTTTGATAGATATAGTTAACAGTCTGTCGTCTAGTAATTTCTATATTATTTTTTAATTTGCCATTGCCATCGCACATTACTTACAGTAGATTTATTAGAATTTAAGCGCAGTCCAACCCTATTCTATACTCCTATTTAGGTCTTCACTGCTTTTACATAATGCTATGTCAATGTCTTCAATATTAAATGACAAATAGATCTGTATATCATCGGCGTAAATATGAAATTGACTATACTTCAGCATAGTTTGCAAATCTTGGGACACACCGCTTTTCATTTCACATATTCCTATTCAGTTACTACTCAATTGTGGTCACCAACAACCCATTTACCTCTTATCTTGACATATAATTCATCGTTCGATTAAACAACTTTGTTATTTTATCTAATATTAACATTTTTAACGCTTAAATAATAACCAATTCTGGATTCTTTATTTAATTATTTTTAAAACAGCTGATGCATGAAA
>OW679202.1:30862265-31029527 GCA_940337035.1 Agriotes lineatus | reverse complement strand
TGAACAGTAGTTCACACAATTCTGTTCTTTTTTCGACGTCCCTTGCTTTTCAATTGCTGTAGAGTTCGCGCCACTGTGTGCTTGCTGGGAACTGGCCTTGTATTCCTTGTATTTCAAAATTTAAGTAATGGTTACTATAATAAATACATTTTTAATAATCAAAATCTTTTACAGTAGAGTTAGTCTCTTGTTTTTCATAATTTTTTGTTCTTCTTCAATGTATTTGTAATCCATAGCAGCAGTTGATTCTTTAATAAATTCCCAATGCCAATTTCCCTATGTCTGATAAATTTTTAGGAGCTGTAATAATAATAATAATAATAATAATAGTGACAGAATTGTATGTACTATATGGTTACACAGTTTTGGTAAATTTGTGTAGTAAGTTCTTTCGCTGTAGAAGTTATACATTAACCCAGCAGCTAAAAGTAAGACATATTTTGTATATTACTACAAGCACCCTAAAATATTCCAAGTACATTATAGAAAAAAGATAACATTGTGAGGTGTAATATCGTATGGTCGTATACCATTGATATACCTTTAAAAATGTTAGCAAATATAGCTGTGTAACGGCTACATCCTAAAGATGACAGTAATTGTAAAAAAATAACAAAAACGAACACCTACTGAATTCACTCATGGGTTAAGTTATTTGCACTTCTACCCATATGTATTTGTTTTGTTGATTACAAATTACTTGTTCACATCGCCTACAATGCACGTTCTAAGTATTTTTTTTTGTTTATTAGAATATTAACAATCAGAACTAATTAATTATAATAAATTTGAGTTCTATAAGTTAATTATATGGCTATAATAACATGAAGGGAATCCATCCAGCGATGTTATTCCGTAGTTTAGAGCTAACCTCCTTTTAGATCAATCGGGAATTTCTTCATTTTTAGTCTTCTGGTGGGAGGCTCATGCTGCAGATTGGAAGCGAGGATATTTGGATGAGCTTGTAAACTTCTACAGTCTAAAACACTAAGGCTGCTCACAAATGCCCCATGGTATGTTAGTAATTTGACACTACATACGGACCTCGGAATGCCAACAGTTCAAGAAGAAGCACGTTCTAAGTATGTATTCGTTTCAGTTTTTTTAATCAAGTTTCAAGCACAGTTAAAGGCTTCGAAGAATTCGTCACACTCGCACTCTTACTCAATATATACTATATTCACATTTAAAAACTGCTATGTTTGAAATAATCACTGACTAATAGACCAATAACAGATCGTCACCCCAGTATTATTGTGTTCTACAGTTTTGCATTTTTGACGTATGTACAATTGTACATCATTGGAAAGGAAAACATTAGCGTGTTCTATATGGAAGCTTTCATAAAATTACCTTCAACCATATTAAATATTTCAGCACTAAAAAGTGCAAACATTATTTTATTTTATTCCCTATGTTCTATAAGCCACAGCTGGTGCTATATCCACCTGTTTTGTTACCCACTAATTAGCATTATTTACAAATGCAATGTGATGTCCTGTATATTATGAAATTAAATAATTTAATGAGAGTCAATTAAAGTCATCCAGATAGTGCAATTCGACTATATGAACTATCAGCAAGTGACATTTACACTGATTTACATCAACGTACTATATGCAAAATTAAAACACATCATATATAAAAGAAGTATAACGGTCCTCTACCTTTATACTCCTTTACAGGGAAACATTTGAAGCAGAATTAAAAACAACAGGATTATATCAAGAACGCAATAAAATGCAAATACGGCCAAGTAAATTTTCCAAATAAAGTTCCAGATACTGCGTGCCTGATATACGTACAAAAACAGTTGTTTAGTTAATAAGGTTATGTCTGCAAAATATCAAACAGAATGTGATTTTAGATTCTCCTCAAAGCTCATTATTTTATGCTCTCATATTTATATAAATATGAAAAGTTTTAACAATTGTAATAACTAGTAACGAGACATTTACCGTTTGAAGTTCGTTACATTTGGTGACCCCGACATGATTTGAACACGCAACCTTTTGTTTGTTACAGTAATTTGAAAGATTATAATGGTGCATTTTACAAGTTTTGCGGGGATTAGACAATAAAACTTGTACAAAAAGAAATAGACGGAAAAGAAGTCACTAGTAAGAAATGAAAACAAGCAACTTACAGAAAACTGTTTGAAGCTATTTAAATTTGCAATAGAAATACATTCCACTTGGCTAGATATACCGATGGGGCCACAATTATATATAACAGCAATGAGTTAACATGAACAAGAAAATAACTCGTATTGCTTGAGTAAGAAAGGGATAAACATAGTAGCAAATATTCGAGAAGTCTTGACGCTTAATTTAATTATGACATTTGTCAACTAAACATGCCTACTAAAATAATTTTTTCGTATGGCCATCTCTTTCTTACTCAAGCATTATATTTTGTTATTCATGTTATCTCATTGCTGTTATATATAATTATGGCCCCATCCGTATTGTTAATATAGCTAATACCGACAGAATACAACAAACTATAGAAAATAACCGTTAAATTAAGGTTTCTCAATCTAAGATTTCTAAGTCCGCAGGTGAAGATGGTGTCGTTATTGAGTTAATCAAAAATTGCTGCACAACACTCACTAGAGCTCATGTTTAGATCAAGGTAGGTTACCACTAGAATGGAAGAAAGCATGGGTAGTGTTATTATTTCAAAAAGGAGACAAAGCACAAATAATCAATTATCAACCCATATCGCTACTGTCTGTACATAACCACTTCAGCAAGCCGGATTCCGGTAAGGATACCCTTGACCATATACAAACAGTGAGGCAAGTGATACAGAAGACCGTGGAATATAACAAGCCACTCATTTTAGCATTTGTAGACTACGAAAAACACTGGGCTATAATAGACGCTTTGTTAAGAAGTTTAATCAACTCAAGATACATCAAAATTATTAAAGACTTATACAACTCCTGCACAATCAACATAAGACCACATCAGTAGGAAGAATAAATTCAAGTAAACAGGGGTGTGTGACAGGACGATACTATATCCTCGAAGCTTTGTACCGCAGCCCTAGAGGACGCGTTTAAAACATTTAGCTGGGAACATACTGGTGTAAATGTTAATGGCGAAAAATTATCCCATCTTCATTACGCAGAAGTGTCAAGGAATTACAGTTCATGATGCAACAATTACGCAAAGCGTCTTTAACAGGGTGTTTAAATGTGAACCTTAACCGAAATTATGGTCAACTTTGATTTGGGAAACACATTCATAAATGTACGAGAAACTGGGTTGGAAAATGTTGAAGAATATATCTAAGTGACAAGACGAACTACACTGGGTTAGGCAACTTTTGGGTTAAAGCAGGTATTCACGTCTAAATTACCACACAGCTTAAAAACAAATATATTTAATGAATGTTTGCTGCCTACTTTAACATATGCATCGGAAACCTGGCTTTCGACACGATACGTTATAGACTTCCTTAGAATCACTCAGCGAGCAATGCAAAGAGCTATGCTCGGTATCACAATAAAATACAGAAAAAGGAACCAATGGATAAGCGATAGAACAAAAGTTATAGATGTTGGACATCGAATAGCCAAATTGAAGTGGCAATGGGCCAGGCATATGATGTGAAGATATGACAATCGCTGGAACAAGAAAGTTATAGAGTGGAGGTCAAGGATGGGGCGAAGAAGTGTGGAAAGACCCAGAACACGTTGGGTTGACGACATTAAAAAAGTTACAGAGAAGAGATGGACACAAAAAGCATTGAAGGGAGGGGAGAGGCCTATATCCAGCAGTGGATGCAAACAAGCTGAGGAGAAGAAGGAGGTGGAGGAGTTATATTGTAATGGAAACTAGTGGTATTAGAGTCAGAAACCATCAGTGGATGAGAAATTATTAAACTTCAGCTTACTGAAACAGCAAAAAATCCATAACGAGATTTAAATATTCCATTTTCTCTATTTTAATCCAAACTGTGTTGCACATATTAGTTACTACCTTTAAAAACGAAAAAAAAAATACAAGGTTTTGCTCTAAAACATATGTCGGTCATTTTTGTACATACAAGATGATTCACGGACAAGTATTTGGTTTTAGAAATAGGCACCCCAACATACTTACTATATAATGCTGTGATAGATTAGTCATTAAATCTTGTAGTCCGTACTTTGGGTTGCCTATTTTTAAAGTGACCTCGAACGTAAGGTTTATAAAGACACTAGTCGAAAAGCGGATTCTGGTCAAGTTACTGTTTCAAGCAAGTTTCAATTGTTGAACATAACGTAAATCTTACAAATTTAGAAAAAATCTACTCGGTCATTGATCCTGTAAAACAGCGTATGAGAAAACTGTCATAGTCGCTGCTATAGCTCCCACGCTATATTTCGCTAAACGCACTTAACAAGGCTTTAAGCTTCACTCAGAAGTTGTATACAATAATTTACCGCATTAGGGAGATTAGGGTTCCGCTGCTTAGTATTCTTAGGTGTTCTTATTAATGGCACAGAAACAGCTTCCTTGTTCAAAGATTGAATCAAACTGGAAAATTTGGCTTCCCTTAATAGGGACGAAAACTAAACAGCGATTAATAGGTTAATTGCTTGGCAATACTCTTAGTTCCGGATATTTTAGATTCTGGTTTCACTATCGCTGTACTTCTAATAATAAATGCTGAAAAACTCTTGTAAGTAAAAGAAAACAACTGACAGCTCGAAAAATTCATAAAAATAAACACCCTTACTATAAAATCGACAATTTGCACAGATTCCCTCCAAGCAGTTTCAAGTAAATCGAAAAACCGTTGACTTCTGTCTGGCAGTGAGCTGTTAAAGGGTATAAAAAAATGTTTGTTCCTGACATCAGGTGCAAACGGCCGCCGTGTCGTAGCAGAGCATCCTATTTCCATTTTCTTCAGTTTTCGGAACATTTCGAAGTTGGAAAATGGCATGTGTCAGTGGAGGGAATGAAAAGCTTCATTTTTGTAATGACGGTCATACTCGATTTCAGGCCTACTGCTACAGTTGTGAGAATCCTTGCCTGCTCCTAATTATCTTGCAGCAGCTTTGCTACCCAACTGTTCCGTCTAAGTGGGCCACGAATCAAGAACAGTAGATAAACCTGCGAAGGATGAAGCTGATTACTAAGTTATGTAAAATTTCTTCTAATGGTAACAAAATTTCGTTAATCCCAAGTAAACCCGAAATAGAGAGTTTTACTTATAATTAGCTCACTGGTTGTTTCAGAAATAAACTGTAAAAA
Organism: Agriotes lineatus; assembly: GCA_940337035.1. Classification (NCBI taxonomy): domain Eukaryota; kingdom Metazoa; phylum Arthropoda; class Insecta; order Coleoptera; family Elateridae; genus Agriotes; species Agriotes lineatus. Next base: position 31,024,278 of record OW679202.1, on the reverse strand, counting down.
AATAAATTACAATCAGTTTAATTTAGGGAATATTGTTGCGTTAAGGTATCAAAATGAAACTTGATTTCCTCTCGGCCTTTTCATGTAGCAATTAATTATCCTATAAAGACAAAATGAAACTACATTAGCATCGTGTACAGACTGACGAATGCATTTACACCAACGTCCAAGATAGAAATGAAAGGGCGATTTTTGGCTCCCCTTTTATGTAAATTTCTGAGGGGTTGCGCGGAGTTGCTAACATTTGATGAGGGATACAGAATACTTAAAAGGTTGAAACGTAGTAATCCGTACTGTCCAACCTTCTGAGGGGAACTTATTAATATTATATGTTTATAATTATTAATGATTACCGTTATTAGCCTTTGCTCGAAAAAGCTCAAGCAAATACAGAAGAAATATTCGCTCCAAGTTTTCAATATTGCAAAAGTATTCGCTTTCTACTTAGCCCGTAATTATATGTAATAATTACGGAAGCTCTATATTTTGGTTCTGACCAGGCAGATATAAATATTATTAATGTTTTAAAAAACGAGTAATAATTTTAAGAATATGCTACCAACTAAAGCGGCATTTTTATTTTTTGTTTTACAATATTCAATGCAAATTAGTATTGCGTGGCGAATGAAGTGTACATTTTTTGCAATTCCAGATTACTTTAATTCTTGGTCTAACACTTTAGAAAATTTGATATAATAATTGTTATTTTTATGGTGATATCTAATCTATTTGTTAGTAAAATGTTTTTCAAGAAACCATTCATTCAAACTAAAATTATAGAATTAAAGATAGTGACTGTATCAGATAGCGATCGAGAACCCTACTCAACTCAGTTCACCCTATCGGCAATCGCGTAGCGTTATTTTGGTTGTTTTTCCATTTGTGTACTTGTGGGTTTGTATACTATTTTATATTATTAAATTGCTGTTTGTTATTTACTTCGCAATTTATTCAATTACTAGTCAATGAAGCAATCAGCAAATGCACTTCTCCATCGTTCTGCTTCCCAATGAACAACTTTTGGCTTTTGGAAGGTGTCTATTTGAGATGTAAAATTCCCTCCTAGTAAAAATTGCACGATATTGTCGATGAAAAGCTTTAAAATTGTTTTTATAAATATTTCACCCGCATACGAAGGCATACGTGAGTTTTAATTTAGCAAAATATAAACATATTCTGTAATAAAGTCGATTTTCTGAAGAAATATTTTCTCATTCAAGAACGTGTCTTCGTATCCCATCCAACCAGATGAATATATTTGTTTATAGATCTTTACGGACAAAATAAATCAAATAACTTCCAATTGCTCCTTAGGGACTGGCTTCTTCATTAATGTAGCGAATCCAATCATGAAAAAGTGACTAGACACAGTTAAAATAAGTGTACCTGACTTCACTTGTAAATTGAATCGAATCGAATTCTAGTTAATTAGTACTCCTATGGTAAATATAAAAAAAATATTTAAAGGGTGTCGTGTAACTATAACCTGTAATTTCTCCATTAGAGTTTTAAATGGGATGTAATACATATAGTGGAAGAGGTTAAAATTCATTATTTCACTACATTCCATTTGATTAATCACCTTGATTTTTCTGATCAATCGAATGGATTTTCTACTTTCCAAAGCATTATATCTTGTTTAGTCCTTCTTCAGATACATATTAAAGTTTTTGAAATATCGTTATCGATTTAAGAAGAAAAATGTTAGTCCATCGAATTCGTTTCTGAATCATATGGAGTATTTAAACAATTCGATATAGCTGTGATATGTTGTTTCCTAATTAATTGGCCCATGTAGCAGAAAGCATGCTGAAAGAGTTCCAGTAAAATAAATGAAGATGTTCAAAATTTTACATTTAACAATATTCCATCCCATTAACCAGATTCAATGTTTGTGATCAGTAACAAAAGAACTCAAAACTCCAACTCCAACTCCAAAACTGGAGATTCGCTAATGGGTGTAGCAAAAGTCGGTTTTATAAAAATATTGTATTTTTTCAATGAATCGATAAAATAGTTATTGCGACTTAATCTAAGCCAATAATTAATCAAATCGAGTTTGAAATCTCCGGAATCGGTTCCAGTTGAGACTCGAATACGATTTGAGTAAGTTGGAGGTTTCGGTGCCAGGTAAATCAAAAATGAAAAACAAAATAATCAAATGTGTCTCTATCAACCAATCCAATTATTATTAATTGAATCGAATCATTAGAATTTTGAATCAAAAATGAATTCCAAAAAGCTTGGGGAAATCGAAAATAAATTTGCTAGAATTGATTACAGTTGTGAATAGAATCGATTGGAATTCGAAATCGTAAACCAGTTCTCATAGGAATGAAACTGAATTGTTAAACGATTCCAAGTAACTTGGATCCTTTAGTAATTAATGGCGCTATAGAGTGTCAGCCATCTTGAAAAGAGGTAAAGGCATTCGAGATTTTGATATTTTTTACACTTCCTTAATTTTTTCTGTCTAATCCAGTAAAATTATCAAGCTGTTTCTACTTGAAACTACAAAATCCGATTCGATTATGCTACTGAATCTAATCGAAGCTAACAGAATTAAAGAGATTCGATTAGTTGACCTTTTGTTAAAACCTACTCAAGTTTTAAATGACCTGTTTGCGTTGATAATGAGATGAAATTGCCCTAACGATACTTTCTATTAATTAGTTATACTGTAAATGTAAATGTGATTAGTGTTCCAACGTAGATGACGCGAGGTAATTAATTTATTTGTAACTTATACGAACACTTATGCGAATCATAAAATCTTATATGCAACACATGTTTCGAGAAAATTGACAGTTTCTTCGAAACTGTGTTTACGATCAATGAAACTTTGGATAACGGTTTCAGGTCAGTAAAAGACAACATATCAAGTGTAAAAACAGCTAGCGTATATCACATTCCTTGCTCTTGTGGCTTGAGTTACATTGGACAGACTGGTCGTTCCATTGATCTAAGACTTCAAGAACATAAAGGCGATTGCAAGCACAAAATCATTACAAAATCAGCCGTAACTAAATACTTTTACAAATTGACACACCTTAGAATTCCAACAGGCCAGAGTACTTGCCAGAGTACCACACTACTTCCCAAGAATGATGTGTGAAGCCATAGAAATAGATAAACATCCAAATAACATTAAGCCAACTAATGCTTAGTTTATCTACAAAGCCGACGCGGTTTAAGACGAAATGTAATTCTAATATTGAGAAAAGCAATAAATTTATTGAAGTAAGGCCGCCGAAGAAAACATTTATATGTTTTACACCTTTTGAAGAAACCCATACCGTAGCTAAAGCTATTATTCCTTACTTTGGATGACATTCGTGTAAACAGTTCTTTCGTGGCGGGCCGATCAGATGAGCTACAAGTTTTATATGAGATGTGTTATGTGATTCGGACCATATCAAGTGAAAGCCACTACTTTACAAAAATATGGGACTTGGATTCAGTATTAACCTTCAATACAGAGGCACTTTGCAGTGCAATTCAGCAGAGAGAGCACCTTTTCATATGCCCTTTGGTAGCTCTTCCACTTCGATTGCGTCACTTCAAAACTTAAGCAGAGACATATACAAAGAACAGAGACCATCAGAGAAAATCTAGATCTGTAGAAGAATATAGTAACAACAAAATTAGGCTGAGAAAGATAGCAAAACGAGCCCTACATGGTAAAATTTCCAATAAAAATCTGACACAATATTTAATATTTAATAACATCGCGCAAAGCATTCTGTATATTATGATATAGAGGTCTGGTCACCTAGAGGAAGAATAAGAAGACGAAGACGGGAAAACCCATATGGACGAGAAGTGGGAGGCTCAAAGAAGAAAGCGATTTAGTGGTTTATCAAGAAAACTCAGCTATGTACAACTACTGTCATAAAGAAGACAGTTCTATCATATCAGCAATAGTTTTCTATGGGCCTAGGATATTATTAACGGTTTTCTCGTCGAGTTGCCGAAATAGTTTTCGATAATTCTGTAATTCCTTTTTTACATGTTGCTTAAACAATTTCAGGGTAGAGCCATATCTGGTTCTTATTTTATTTTGACAACTCTTTACGAGCGAATTTGTCTCTAGAAATCATCGACAACCTGGTACCGATTTGGTTCTATTGGTTTGGTAGATTACTGCACCCATCTGATTAAATCAGCATTTGATAGTATTTCAAAACACCTGTTACTTGCCCAAAATCTTAGGTATGAAACGCTTAGCTCTACCTTACCGTGGTTTGATGTTTATTTGAAATTATTTTGAAGCTTTCCATTTTCATTCCTTCTTTAATCTTTGCTCGAGTTATTACAGTTATTTGCTTTAAAACTATAATTGTTGAAGTAACCGCCCTTTGCTTTTTGCTCCAGTCGTTGAGCTAAAAGTTTGATCCACTAAAAAATCGTGGTAACCCGACTTCATTCTGGCAAATTCCTTCGAATTTTTACCATACGTGGACAGCAGTGTAGGTGACGCTTTTTTATTGCAACCTTTCGTGCACATGGTATCGCAGCTTGTACTTCTCGCTAGGTTTAAATTAGTAAACAATTTCACTTGTACGTAGTTTTATAATTGCTTTGTGTATTATTTATTGGGTATTTTCTCTATTTTCTATTTGTAAGAATACTAGACTGGTAATTCCGCTGATACATAAATACACCCTCTCCGTCGATTGAGCGATGAACTATATTTGTGTCCTTTCGGAAAAACTTCATCGTACGGCGGGATAAGTGAATGAAATAGCTTAGTTTTAACGCCAGTTGGTACTCATTTTAATTAGGTTTTTCTGTACTCCTATCAGTCGATTTGTAGCTCTCTCATCTGCATAATCCTCGTATACATCTGTTCATTGCATCTTTGCAGCAGTTCCTTCCTAAATTTTATACAGCAATACATTTTACGGTGTAGTAAGGTCTGTTTTTAAATAAAATATATCGTATAAGCTATTTCTTTTCTTCTACATTGCAGCCTACCTTACGTCGCATCTCGACTAGCCCCTATTTTTCAACGGAGAGCGTTACGGTAAGTTGCACAGCCTAGCGCTCTAAGCTTTTGTTACTTGCAACGTTTAAGTAAATTACTGAATTATTATGCTCCCGGAGCCCCTCACCAACTTCTGTTCCTAAGATGGCGATAATGAATCAAATTTCTGCGAGGATTTTGGGCATATTCTTTTGTTGGATTTTATTTTTTTATTCAGTTAGTGAATGTTGCTGCTGTCGTTTTAAAATGAAATTTAGATATTTGCATACAAAGTTTCAATAAAAACTGGGTTAAAGCTCGATATCAAAAGCAACTGCGATCTTTTTCGATTCAATTTTAGAAATAGGTACTAGGAACCCTTAAAACGTGTAATATAAAGTACCGAAAGCAATTTTAACTGGTTTTATTTTGGAATATCAAGGAGATAGTGCACCTCTCCCTTGGCAGACATTCAGACGTGTTTGTTTCCAAGACAATGCCTAAGTACTAAATAAACACGCATATTTGCATAAAAGCCATTCTAATTGCTTAATTTAAGTAACAATCGAGAAAATTACAAAATGTAACTTGAAACTCGATATAGAGTGCTTCGCAATAAGATTGCGAAGCGTTGTCGCAATTTTAGTTGCTTACAAGTAAATAAAACACGCATTTGCGTAGAAATCCGAACTTACTGCCAAGGCAGGCATTCCTTTCAGGGATACTTCAGTTTAGTTCAGCTTTGAAGAAGCAAGCCCCATTGTCTTGTGAAATTTGACAATACGCGGTTTTGCCGAAAGCGTGTACAGTCGGTTCTGTATAATCGGGCTCTTATGCTCACTGGGAAAACAATAATATTTGCGTAGAAGTGGAGTTTTTCGTAGATGCAACCTCTCAGCGAATTGTTCCTGTTGCGAGCCCGATAATGCGCAATACGTGCGGAAATTATGTAGCTTTCTATTAGTCGTGAAAGAACTCCGGGGCATAAATAAACCTAACAAAATATGGCACGGTCTTGCGTACTTGCATTCGGGAGCGGAGAAATGGAAGCTCTTTGAACGACGTTTCTTTTGAAGTTTTCATTAAAGCCCTAGCCAAACATTTTATGGGAGCCACAATAAGTTTACTGTATGTACCTAACGCCTTACGGACGACTTTAAAGCAAAAATCCGTCGCGTTTCCACCAATTTCGCAAATTAAAATTTCGCGGGGCGTTATTCGAGGGCGCGCGTTTTGGGTACCGAGCTGCTCCCCCGGGACATCAAATTGCATGTAATAATTAGTCGTTCTAACGGCAGCTAATTATGTAGCAAATTGCATATTTGGATAAGGCAATTTATGCGCGAGTCAGTAGGTGTATGTTTATCTGGCTGCTCCTTATACGCTTTCGTATATGCGGAGGGTTGGGGGATTAACCCCAACCCCGACAAGAGGCGGCTGTCATAAGCTCTTAATCAAACTAGGACAAGCCGGGCTAAGTTTACCGAATCTTACGGATAATTTTTTATCTTAATGCTTTGCATTTGCTTAGACCGAATCAAAACAGAAATAATGCCCGAAAGGGCACTTCCAGTTCGTAATACACCAGACGTAAATGTTATTTTTGTAAGCGATCCAATTTTCATTATTTCACAAAGCGAATCAGGGGACTTTATCCTCGGGCTACAAGTCGAGAGCTCGGTTTCTACAATAAAATCCGCAACTCTCGTTACCGTTCTTTTATATCGTATATCCATTACCATTATTCGAGCATAATCCGACTTTTGAAAAGAAATTAGTTCCTAAATATTTTTTGTGTATAAATAATTATAATTAGAGAGACACGTAGCACACAGAAAGTGGATCCCGCTTCAGGTTGAGTGCGAATTTAACTCCTTTTAATCCTGCTTTAAAAAGCCGCTCAAATTCGATTTAATGAGAACAGAAATTGAGATGTAGCGCTGCTTGGAACCTTCTTGGCTTTCCTGGTCTAGTTTTAAATTACGCCAACGCAATTAAATAAGTAACTCGGTGAAATATTTTCTTTAACATTTGAAAACACGCTATGTATACTAATAATTCCTTATCACACTATATTTCGTTTAAAAACTGCATAAATGGGAAATTATGGTAATTTCAAGGCCGAAAAGAAAATGCTAAGTTACAGCTAACTGTTTTGTGGAGTAACTCACATCTCTAGTATTTTAGTTGAGCTTCGAGATTATAATTTAACAATATATGCGATAGTGATCGAATGATGTCAAAAAATGTGAACTAGTAAATATAGAATGTTCTTCCTGCAAAGCAAATATTCTAAGATAGATGTAAACAAGATAAACTGCTCAGTTAAATCTACAATATTAAAATCGTTAAGTCTAGTATAATAAGAAACCAGCAACAGCGCTACGTTAAACTTCTAATTTATAGCATAACAATGAAAATATTTTAAATTTATTAAATTGCTTCTGTTTGAGAGCCATTTCGCCTGCAGAGGCGTTGAAACTTTATCTCCTCGCAATTGTATTATTTTTCTGCAATAAAAAGCAACTAAGCTAGCTTCGTACCGTAAATGAAAGTAAAGGTCTTCGTATACTGTATCTGTTTGCTGATAAAATATTTTCAAAATAACTGCTAGAAAGTTTACATGCGGGATCAGCTCAAAATTTGCAAACATGTTTTAAATATGGGCTAAAATGTAAAAGCCAGGAATAAAAAGGTAAGAGATCTTCTGATTGTTTGTCCTACAACACATAAACCTGTAAATTGACGTTTTGTTAGTTTAAAACGAAAATTTAAACTTTAACAAAATTGCACACAATTCCTTGAAAATAAAGTAGCCGATTTGCAAATACCTTAGCTAAGATTGTCTATTAATATATTTTACTAATATAACCTCCTGTGTGTGTTACAATCAATTTTAGAAAAGATTAAGGGATTACAATGGGTAAAAATAATTTAGATCTAGTCAAATATAAAGTGGGAATGTGAATGGATGATATGCAATTACAAAGTAAAAGAGATTTTATAATTGAGTGGAAAAAGGCTATTTGAAAAACAGATGGATTCGAAAATAAGATAATATTTGCTGAACTACTTAAATCAAATATGATAAGACTAGAGTGTATAAGAAGGAAAATTGATATAGTTAAGTAATTTGTTTCGATTATTGGGAAACAAATTTAAAAAATGTAGAAAAATAATTTGGTATGATTAAAATATCAAAAATAACCCTGTTTTATTAATAAAACGTTTGGATAAAATAAGAAGGATAGTAATAAAATCTACGTGATGAAGTAAAATGGAAATTTAAAAATACGAAGAATAATTAAAGACATAAAACTAATGAAGATTACAAGTATGTGGTAAAAACTAATGGCTAGCAGAATTAATCTAAAAACGTGAATGATTGGAGAAGAATAATAAGTCAAGTTTATTGGAAAAGTCGATGTGACATAATACATTAATCAAATTGGATTTGTGCTGTGGGGTACTAAGGGAGAGCACCAGAGGAGGATCATCGGTTAAAGAGACATATTCCAGGAGGTTGGCGGATACAGTATTGCAAGTAGGTGTCTGGAGATTTGGGCAGTTGGCTGCGTACTGTGGGAAAGGTTGAGTTGCTGATTTTGGACGATTGGGACGTCTGGTCTGTTCGTGGGGTCATCCATTGAGGGAAGGTGCTTGAGAGAGTCGATTGGTAGGCGGAGAGGAGCAGTTTGGTTGACTTCCTGAACGTTGTGCTGATAAGGTGACAGGTGGGTGATTTTAGAATTAAAGTCATAACTAGAAACGGAAATAAATACTATAAAAACGTGAATTATTTATGAAAGAATTACTTACTGCTTTAATATTGTTGTATACGATTGTAACAATCTGGTATCTGTTATTTTGATTTCAAAGCTGCTTGGCATATAGCTGACATAAGTTATATTGATTTATGGGAACGATAACAAATTAGAACATCAAATTTCAAAAATAAGCTATCTAGATAAAGGAATCCTGGTTTTTCAGGGGCTTACTCTAATAACAGTTACTGATTTTCTATACATGAAAGGGCAATGTTAATTTGATAATATAAAAAATAAGTTAAAAACAGATTAATATCACGATAGCTGAAGGTAAATAGCATATTTAAGGCGCTGCAACGTAGACTTAACACATCTATGACGGCACAACGTGTAACAAATTAATAATCAAAAACAATAGCTCATTAACAAATAAATAAAGACAGCTCACGTGTTGTGAACCAGTGCAATATATTGTGGTTGTTCTTGTTGTAGATTGTTTATTTAAATAAAATAGTTTATATTCTCATTGACTCTATTATTTCAAAGGGTTGGGTTTCAACATCCTAGCCAGTATTATCTTGATTTAGTATAAATTACTGAAATACATTTGCTATCAACTTAAATATCGTAGTATCTTTTTAATAAATTAATTGTAAACGCTTTGAACAATGGTCTTTTAACTTCTAGGACCACTACAATACTGAATACTTTAACTAATAGGAACCAAATTCAAATATGGCGCTCCAACATCAAAATTTTGCAAAACAAATTCGCTATTTTTCAAAAATTACGTGATTACGTAATTAAAGCCTTGCTTAGGTGATAACAATAGCCGTACGTAAATACACGATACAAACAAAAAGCACTCAGACGACGCGTCTGCCGGAAGTGCACAAAAACCGACGCCACTTGGAAAACACTAAATTCAATCTTTCCGGATACACTTTCCTGACCTCTATATTGCTTTTGCAATGGAAGCTAACTTTAACTCGAGCGCTCAGCAAGTCCTACGATGTCTGGGGCCCTCTTGCACCGTTGGCCTGCAGATACAAGCCGCTGATGCCTTGCAGAACGACTCCTGTTGTTCGACCGCTCCGTAAACGCCTCCAATTCGACCGTTGCCTCACACCTAAGGCTCCAATTGCTTTCCACCGTCTACTTCTAGCTCACAGGACTCTAATTACACTGCTCGAACCTCGTACACAATCTTGGAAAACCAGCCAACACGTTTGTAAAGGTATTTCTTTATTGAGTAATTCTATTGAAAAGCGCTGGCCGATTTACTTTTCGTAAAGCCGCCTCTGGCGCGAGACCGGCCCTGTTAACGCGGCGTCGTAATTCGAATTTACTTGGGCTTATGCTAGGGCTCCGTGATGCGTGAAAATTCCTTGTAAACAATTCATGTCACGCCCTAACCGCTTTGTTCGTTTTATAATCTTGGAGCTACCCGAGGTATTTATAGTACAGTTAAACTCAGAACCTGAAAACAAACATAGATATTGGGATTCTTTTCCTGATAAACATTTCCGTTTCGTATACTAATTGCTTCAGGTTTCCCGACTGCTCGGCGCCGTTGTAATTGCAAATTATTCAAATCCGTATGCATCTAATCAATTTTGAACAACCGTTCCTTGTTTCACGCACAAAGAAATTAGGCTCTGGGATTACATTTGTTTTGGCGATAGCCAATATGCTGCCCTTGAAAACTTCTTGTTATTGACTTCAACGCCAGAAGTTCGTAACTGGCCTTGTAATTTGACACCGTGGGATTCATTACGACTGCAAGAAATTCTTTGGAAAGTTCCAGGTCCCTTTCGCTTTTCTTCAATACGCAGTAAGCTGCTTTGTTTCGCAATTCTTTGAACATTAATGCAATCTTGAAAGGGAAGATTTTCTTTAACGGTTGCAAGAGAAGGATAACTTCACGGCGGCGCGGGGTAAACAAATTCAGTAGTCACCGCGCGATTGGGTTTTTTAAGGCAGTTCAGCTTAGACCTTTGCACGACTGTTTTACCCTTGTTGGGTGTTAAAAAGTACGCGCGCGGTGGGCAATTGAGTTTATCGTAATAATTCAGTGTTGGTAAATAGCCGAGTCGTCTCCTTAAGTTGTTTTACTTCCCAGGGGAAGATAGTTGCACCATTTGCAGATCCAATTAGAGACGACATCTTTAAGCTTGTGATTAACGGTTTCCCGTACCCTTGTGGGGAAAAACCTTTTTCGTACTGCATTTTTGAATTACCGACGCTGAGTTTATCAAAATCCGCGTGTCATTGTTGTATTGCCCTGGTTGCATTCTTTGCAAATTCCGATTACGTTGTGCCATTCCGAAGCCTGGAATAAACCAACTCTATCGCTCCGTTTCTTCCCAGCGAGGGGCCCGCATCATTTTAGGCGCCGCTCAGCGCTAAGCAACCATCAGGCCCGGCTCCGGCCCTTTCTGTACCTCTGCAAAGCCCTGCCAAGCTTCCCCGAGGACGAGTTTATAGCAGAAACTAACGACGTGCTTACAGCTATCAGGTAGGAGCTATGTATTACACCAATTGTGTTCTTGTGCCTAATTAAGGTGCGACTATATTTGTTGTGTGTTTTCCGGGAGTTCGTAAAGATTGCGCACGTTCACTTAAGCTTAAGCCTATGATTTGATTTGTTTGTTGTTAACCAGGGGCTTCACCCCTGTTATCTATTTCGTTTTGTCCAGTGTGTAACCACATATTTAGACAATAAGGTAACTTTGCTTGGGAACCCCTTTTATATTCATGTAGGGTGTGCCTTTTCTTTTTACTAAGCTTGGATGCGCCTCCGGGTGATTATTATCAATGTAAAGATTTGTGTAATTTGATTATTTGTTGAGTTCTGAACCCCTTCTGGGTCATCATTTAATCCAGTGTGGCAAAGGCCGAGTGTAATTTGCAATGTAAAGCTGAAAGTACGCCTTGTTGATAAGCAAGCCCCAAGCTCTGGGCTAGTGTTAGTGTTCTTTTGTCACTATTTAGCAAGGGTGTGCCTTAAGGTAAGTCGTTTGCTTATGGCCACTCTTGGTGTTTATTCTGAAGACTTGGTGGAGGCTTGGACAGCGAGGCGAGGACAACTGTGGACCTGGGGGGACCTCCTCATAGCTTCGTGAAGTTCTTGCTTTATTCACGCAAGCAACCCCTTTTAAAAGAAAGTGGCGTCCTTTGGCAATTCTTTTACGCAAGCCACAGGGTAAGCACTACGTCAAGTACTCCGTCGGTTTTCCCCTTTGAGTATTCGAATCCCATCCCAACCGATTAAGCTAGCCTGAAGGTAACTGGAGCGAGTCATCTGCTCCGACACATTAAGATCTGTGATTTCTAGGGAAAGTCGGCGAACCCTGTAGTTTGTACCCGATTTTGGACAATCAATACGACCTATGTCGATCTGATGAATTAATACCGTAACACGTTTCACAAATCAAAATAAACCTCTGCAGAGGTGCTACGAATTTACGCAACCTACAACGGCGTACCCAAAGCATATAGAATTAGTTTTAAACACACAATTGGGGAATGCCTATTTATTAACGTATTAATAATTATTTATTAGGGAAGACAAAACTAACAGCACTACACAGCTTGGGTTTCGTTCCTACAATTATTTGCCTTTGTTCGATATTACATTGTTATAGATTATTTCCATGCCTGCTCTGATTACATTTTGTTGCTTAAATCAAGGCTAACATTATTTTTAATACCGTTTTATAAATTATTATCAAAGCCAATGCTATTTTGTACAATTTGCAGAAATTCATGTAGCACATTTCTGCAGCATTTCATAAAATAATACTTGTTATGCTTGAAATGTTATTAATTGATATAATAATCACAAAGGCTCAAAATGTGTTTATAGCAATATATATGAGTACCTTCTAAAATATGTTCTATGTAAAAAAATAAAGATGAATCTAAAATGGAGATCCCCAAGTAGCTTATTGTTGTCAGCTGGTTAAGCGAATCGAGGTGTTTTTTTTTAACTGAAAATCGTGGAGTGAATAAATGTTTCGTAAAAAAGAGCTTCACAGTAAGTGTCATAAAAGCTGAGATGGACTACATACAGTAAACAATCCTACTCTGATATTGAAGCGTAGATGTCAGAGCTGAGAAGATGATCTCCGCAGTAAACGCCCGTCAACCAGGTTAATCCACAAATCGTTGAAAAGGTCCGAGATATTGTTTTGGCCGACAACCGCGTTAAAGTGCGTCTAGTAGCTGAAAGCCACGTGCATTTCTTGAACGGGCAATCTATATAATTACCAATGTTGTAGATACCAATAAGGCCTCGGCCCCTGCGTGCTACGTCTGATGTCTTCCGAGAAAAGCGTGTCCGGAAACACTTTAAGTTCAACATCTTGCCTTGCTGAAGAAGTACCCCGATAATTTTATGAGCCGATTTGTAACTATGGGTGAGACTTAGGTTTACCAACAAACCAAAGAGCAATCAATGCAGTGGAAACATCTCGATTCACCAACACCAAAGAAGGCGCTTTTCTATCGGCCGGCAAAGTGGCGGCGTCTATATTTTGGAATGCCAAAAGTATAATCGACTATTTTGAACACGATGGTATGATTAATGCTCAATATTTCTGAAAAATTAAAGATACACATCGCAAAAAACTTTCAAAAAATCTTTCAACTGAAACAAGACTCCTTTTTAATGTCAACACTCTTCTAGATTCAGTTTAGACTAGTTGAGCAGGGTCTATACTTGACTAATATATTTTGCGCTAATCATTTTATTCCTTCCTCTTATTATATTATAGGCTGAGAACTTGTCACCAACTAAACAATATGTAATTCTGTGAGACCTTTTTAACCTCGGTCTAGGTATGTGGCTAGCCTAACGCATTAGATTTAGAGAAGCAATGCCCTTCTACAGGGGCCACGACCACCACAGTCTTTCTATGGTAGCCTGGGTGCGTAAAGTGAAACCAATGTCTTAGCGTGAGGTTTGAACTCACCTGCAGATTACAAACACGAATACATCTCGGATATCCGCTCTTTCCTAATAATTTATAGTGAAAATTACTTTCTTTGAATTCAATCTTGAAAATTCCCTTTGGTTACTTTAATTTATAGGTGCCCTTTTTCACTGATGTGTTAATTTAGAGTTAAAAACTAAATGTGTTAATTAAGTCGCTAACATCATAATTATTTGAGCAAATGAAAAAGCCTTGCAGTGCCTAATTAAAGAAGGACTACAAAGACATCGATCTAATTTAATTTAAGAATAATGCTTAATTGATGTAATACGTATAAACAGGTAATATAAGCTACGCAATTGTATTCTGTGTAGTCACTTACTCATAGCCCATATTTTCGTATGCAAGTAAGCTGAGATTGCAATGTAATTTTTAAATAATTATAATAACTAAACATTTCCGAAACACATGCAGTAACTTGGGGTTACCATATTGCCCCTGGTTTGAGGCAATTCAAGCTCAAAAACATACCTGTGAAAACTAACCTCAAACTACAAGAAACTAAGCGGAAGTTGCTTAAAGCGTCAATATTTCGTACTATGTAATATTAATTGCATAAATATTTAACCAACTATTCGATGAAATTGGTTACAAAGGAATTGATACTGTAATAGTGTGCCGTGGTTTATGATAAGCATAAGAGTAAGCGTTCGGAAGCGATTAAACAAAATGAAAATTTCTAAAACTAAGGTAAGCATGATATCACATTTACAGCTGTATTACATCAAAAACTCGCTGTTGGGATAATGCGGAAAGACCTCAACTCATAATTCACAAACAAAAAAGGGGGTACAAAAATTGATTTACAAAAACTTCGCAATAATACCCACAAGATAGTTTAATATTGCATAAAATCCGATCACTATTTTGTACCGTCAAGGTAAATAAATTAAACAATGCAGTGGACAAGGTTATTCTCCAGCACGTTAGGTGCACTCGGGCAGGGAAAAGGTATTGCGAACAGCTTCACCAATACTGCGATAGCTTCACAATAATTTTATCTTTTCCAGATAATTAAGGATCACTTGGATATAACCTCAATGTAACGGAAAAATCTGAAATTAGGTCAGCAATACGCCAAACAACGTACCTGAGACGAAATGGTGACGTATATGAAATGTGATGGGGCCAAATATTAGTTGCTCCTTGAACATCGAGATAAAGTAGTTTTTCTTTTAATTTATTAAAAGTTAGTGTTTACAATTTTCAATTAATCTATAAGCGATGTCATTCCAGTTGAAGAAGGTCTTAAATTGTTAGATTAAATCACAATTACCTATAATAGTTGGAAAAAAAGCATTTTCTTGTTAATAGTTTACCTGTGTTGTAATTCAAAATACAGATTAAAATCGATAAATATTTTGAATACGGCGTAACCAGGTTTTCTAAACTTTGCAAAAACACTAAATTATAAAGCATTATACTATAGGATTTTTTAGTAAATTCTTTAGGGCATCAAGGAACTAAAGCATTTGCAAGCAAAGAAGTAAACTACGGGTGCTTTAAAAATCAGGAGATGCTTTAAAACATCATTCCTACTTGTTAGATGTATACATTTAATTAATACTAGTTTTTATCTCACCCCACAGATGTCCTTATTTTAATTAATATTATGTTTGGATTTTTAGAATTGAATGTAATAGAAAAGTTACGGAAGAAAGAGCACCGTAAGAAAATTAACTTTGCTAGATGTAACAACGGTTACAGAATGTTTAAAATTATGTACAAGATAGTTAAACATATCTTAAAATTCATTATACTAAAACAGAAAAAGGAAACACCTAATAACGAAAATTATATACTTCACAAAGAACTATCGAGTTGGTGGGATTCAAACCTGAGCTCCCAAGCGGAATTCGATTGCTAAGCAGATGCTTACATCGTTGCATTATCAACTGTACGGTGGCCACACGACCGATCGTGGATGAACCCTGCCCGATCAGTGGAAACGTGACACATGCACGCAGACAGGCAGGCAGGCACCACACGAGTTTATATATATATAGATTGATTTTAGATTTAATTACAATTCTTAATAGTGTAAATAGGTACACTTACTCCATCCATACGTCATAAAAACTTTCATTATTCTTTTGTGTCTCATTATTCCAACTTCCGCCCTAAGTTTACAGTTTTGTGGACATTCTTTTTATCGTTTAGAACCATGAAACACGTAGAAAAACTCTTCTTGTTATTTTGGTGCAAATGCAGTCCATTATTTCTGTTTTGTAATTCCTAAATTGTCGTATAATAAGTGTTCTTTATATACGAGTATACAGCACACAATTATTTATTTCAAATTTACTTGTCGTTTAAATAACACTACTTGTCTAGTTTTTATATGTTGAAATTTGAATAATTGTGACGAACAAACTTTATAAGAAAGTAGTAAGTAACAATTGTGCCATTGCAGGTTCAGAGAAATCAATTATTCTACCACAGAGAGCTTATTACGGACATTTCAGTAACTGGAACTTATTTTCCAGGTTGGTGATTACTCATTTAATCCAAGATTCTGTATGCGATTCACCAAGACACACTAGTGAATGATTATTTAAAAATTGTAATTATAGTGTTGTCGAGCGATGTCTTGCAATATTTCAAAATTATTTGCTGAAATGTGGTTTCAACAGTTGGAGCCACCACCGTAGTTCTCAGAGCTTCCAAAGACACAATTCAGCAAAAGAATATTTTTATCCAGATTTGACAACACTAGAATAGTATCCTTGAGGGCGTGTCTCAGAAGAAAATATTGAAGCAGAAATTATAATGCCATGACAAGAAAAATTGACTGAGGTAATAAAAGGTGCTGTAAAAGCACTTCAATTTATATATATTGCTTTGATTATGTGACTTGTTATGGTGCACGTCATTAAAATTGCAAATTAATTATTTGTCTTACTAAACAATAGATACCCTTTATACCTTTTTTTAACACCTGCCCTAAACATGAATAAATTATTATGGGCACACCCAGCGAAGTTTTCATAAGCAAGCACTGTATGAGACTCTTGTTTTATGCATGAGCAACTCAGGGTCAAACAATTTAACACAACATTAGTTTTGTTTCGTGGATTCTTGGAAGCACATTACTAAAATTGAATAAGTATCGAAACAAGAAAGCTTTGTTTTAATTGTTAACGTTTCCAACTCCATGTTATTCAGATTTAGTATTATTGTAGAGCTCAACAATTACAATAAACATTTGCGTGATAAATGAATACAGCACAGAGTAATTTCGCTAACATTTTATCTTACCTACACGCTGGTACTGCAGATATGCAAAATGTCCGCTGTTGCACATCGTCTTGGAATCGATTTTTTTTTAATAAAGCTGTATAACTTGCTACAAATCAGAATACTAGCAATCAAACTTGGATATCAAATAACTGCCACTATTTATTTTCAGGCAAGTGACAGTTAAACAAACACAGTACAGCTATGTCACCAAAAAACAGTAAATTTAACCTAAAAACAGGAGCATAACCGATATGGGTTTATGTCGAACAAAATTGATAAAATCTTTCGAAAATTCCATTCGGGTTCTATTTGTACTGTCGAAAAACAGTGCCAAAGCCAGGCATTACTTTAAATTTACGTAGGTTTTCTAACAATTGTTCACCAATACGCGAATTGAAAAAGATGCATCAATTAATTACATAAAATCCTTAAATCTACATGCAAAGTAGTTTAACCACTGTTGTCAGCGCATTTCGAAGTATAAATGTTCATAATTTCATTTCTATCAGTTTAGGTCTGATCTCAAACTGTGTTTTCAACACGGCTGGGGCTGTGCCCCACATTAAATTCATATATACTGTCGGAAAAGTGTTTCCACGCCCTTGCTGCACCTGTGTGAGTGTTATTTTTTAAGGGGTAATTTTTTCTGAACCATCATCAGATGCGCTAAAGCGCCCTGCAGTTTTAGGCTGATATTACGGAGTCCAACCGCTCTGCCAGTGTATGAATGCTTCAAGAATGTCAATGAACATCTCTGTTAAGCGTGTTTCTGACCTGCATGCAGCTTGCTAGGATCCGTCCATGTAGCATATTCACTGCCCGATCTGACTTGTCATGGATCCATCTTCTCTGGCTTGTAAACTCCTAGCTCTTATGTGTCTGCTGGAGGCCGAAATCAGAGCTGATCCGAGGTCTGCTACTCAACTTTATGTGTTTGTAGGCTCCCAATTAAGGACACAGCCTGCTCCTTGGCTATTGGCATCGACTTCCACAGTTGTGGCCCCAAACTTTGAGTTAGCGGACCTTGGACCAGCTCTGATTTCGGCCTCCAGCAGACAGTAACGGCACCATTTGCCTTCAAGTGCTTTGAGTGTATCCTTTTTGGTGTTATGACTAGTTCTTATGGACTTTTTAAACCGTAATTATTATACAGTAAGTTAAGTTTTTTATAAGACACTTTAACCTGCACTAAATCACACAAAAACTTTGTCCAAATGTGTTATCCGTTGCTCTCTAGAACTAAAATGTGGCCCTAGTCGTTTTGCTGGCTCTTTGTGTGGCAAAAATTGGATTCGCAAGAGTGGTATAGATTGGTATTGCCAAAGATAACTTCAACTTCTTCCGGAAACCATGACAATGCCTTCGAAACGCAATTGATGTTATGTGGGATGCAATTTGTATGTACTTATCCTAAATTACTCTGAGTTAATTGCTCATTAAGAAGAAGAATCTCCTATATCTTACTTTTAAACAAACTTATGCCCTAAATTTGATTATTTACAATTAATCGATAAATTCTACGGCAGGGAAATCTGTTTGTGTTGTTGATTATTCTTTGACAAAAGAACTTTGTTAGTTACTCATTGCCTTTAATTACAAAAATTTTTAACCGACAAGCGAATATCATACAATTACAGTGTAAGAAAATATAACTCGTTCTACGGACTCATTATCGACAATAGTGCTTGTTATATTACCCACAATAATACGTTCTAAATGCATTTAAAAAAGCAGCACTTCAGAAATGTACTTGTTGTATATATGAGCAGTAAACTGAAAAGGCATGTAATTTGACGTGCTAGACACATTTCTAATCCAAACTGAGCTATAAATACCTAAATGTATTAACGCTGGATGATTTATAATTGCAAACCGCTTACAAAAGCATATTCTATTATCAAGTTAGCAGTACAAAGTCGCCTATGTAGAGGCAGATCAAAGGTCAAGTCAGCTACGGCTACGAAGTGTTAGATAAAGATTAGTTCTGAAGCGAGCTTGGTGTTCGAAATGTGATATTGCTGCTCTATAACCCGAAATCTTGTTTGTTTAGTTTATTGATGCAATAATTGTGTTTTTGTTGGAAAGCTTTTATCAAACTTCACAATTAAAGTGTAGACTATGTGTAGAGGAGGCTCCGGGGAGGAGGTGGCAAACTTTCCAAGAACTGCTGCAGTCAGTTCAACAACTCCTACTAACACCAAACCTTCACAATGGGGATGTTTAACCTCCGAAATATTATGTGTCCGGCCAAATAGTTGCACTCAGACGGACAGCTTTATATTGATGTTGGGCACTAAAGGATAACTCGGTAGATGTATTTGTGTGTTTTATTGGAACTGGTTGTGAAGGGGTAGAACATTATATAAAATCTCCATACTTAGAAAACTGCATCCTAGGCACATAATATGGTAAATATGCGATAATCAGAACAATTTGGTAGGGTATTATTAATTTTTAGTATTGGGTATAAATGGTCATTAGTTTGAGCAGCATGAGAATAGGGCGAAGTAGAAAACTATTATTCTTTATTATAAGAGATTATAATATTGAAGAAAAATATCATTAGAAACTTTTAAATGTGGTTTAAATATACTTTTTTCAGCATACAGAATAGGGAAACTTTCTTTCATAGCAGTAAGAAGTACAATCTGCACTCATGGTAGAGTATTAAATCAGTATTAGCTTTAAGTTTATAAATTGAAAGCAATTCAGGATAGTGTGTAAACCATCACAGCTATAACAATAAAAAAGAATAAGATGTGCGCACTGGTTTTTCACTAAATACGAGAGGTAAGAGATGAGCGTATAAATGTAGAAAGAACACAATTTGATTTCTAGATAACCATTCAATGCTCTCTCCTTAGACTACATTATAAAATTGAGCAAATATATGAGAACAGAACCCTGAGTACATACAGCTGGTCCAAATTCTAGCATGTTTTCCTCAATATCTAACTACTAAGATCAGTTTTTCTCGAGCAAGTATTCTGTCGATATGTGTATAAAGTATTCTAATCTCATGTCTTATTTTTTCAAACTATAGAACAATCTCGCTAATAAACCACGGAACCAAAGTCATGTTATGCATTATACAGAATCACTTGAAATCGTCCGTTCTACCACATATACCCCCAGAGCAAGCAGGATTCGTAGCAGTGCAGATGAATTTCACGTACCTACTACATTCTATTTCCTCGACTGCTGTAAAGCTTTCGATAGTGCCTAAGGGAATCATCTATGGAAATACTTCAAAAAATGCCAGTATAAAATTATACAAGAATCGACGACCCACGATCTGAGTTATTCCAGGTTGCCAAAGATGGCAGGCAGGGATGTGTTTTGTTAAAAATCTTCCTCAACGTCAGCAGAAGTTACAATAGGAGGGAGGAACGTTTCAAATATTCGCTAAGCAGATGAGATGCTGGTAGCTGGTATGAAATCAAAGTGCTACCTAATGATGGTTGACAGGAAAAACGTACTACATCGCGCAACATATTCAGAACAGAGACTGGAAAGGAGTACTCAAATTTTGAGTTCCCATTTCCAATGGGACATATTGTGAAGGCGAAAGAAACAGTATTTGAAAAAATATAGAAACAAGTTCACATTAGCAAGAAAAGAAAACGACGATTAGAACAGACGCTAGTTTATCACATCGCTACTTATAACTCCGACTTTTGGACTAAAACTGATATATTTCGTAGACAAATTAAAGCCTTCAAGATGACATGATATTATAGAATGTTGCGGATCCCATGGGTAGCAAGAAGAACGAAGATTTCCATTTCAAATAACTAATAATTAACAGCAGCGCACGTCTGCTTCAATTTATTCTAAGACAAATATTGCGGTTTTTTGACGCTGCCATCAGAGGAGATGACATTGAGAGAATCTTCATGCAGGAAAAGGTCGACGAAACATGGCAGAGAAAGAGCTTCCTAAGAAATCAATCAAATAGAAATTCTGACAAAGCTGCCACTTTAGGATGCAATGATCACAGCAGAGAATCGAGTGGAACAACGACCAAGAAGGAGATGAAGATTAGCGTTAATGTCAGAATTACTTTTTGAAATTATTTATATAGAGATCCTTAACCGCTTAGAAAATGGCAATGACGAAATAAAATGCACTAAAACACTAAGGAATTTCTGTATCGGTGCACATGTTTGAAAAAAGTTTGTTCAGCGTTCAGTGATTTTCTGCTGTGCTATTTTTCAACGTGAACTGTTGAAAACAATGAAAGCTTTTAACAGTATCAAAGGATAATAAAAAATAAATGAATTTGGAAACAACACGAAGAATTTTTATTTAACAAGGAAAATGTTAAGGCGTGTCGATGAAGAGGGTAAAGTAGTTGACTTTTCTTTTAAGAAAATGAAGCTTTACGTGATCAAATTGCTTTCTCCGTCCCCATTTCTATCTAGGAAATTTCCTTATATTAAGCTACTTGCACTCATTGCGACTTGAACATCGGCCCTATAAGTTTCCTACGTCGTTGAGATGGTACTTACTCTAATATTTTCATTTATCACATCGTATTAGCTGCCATTTGGTGAACATAGTCGAAGCGAGTCGGTTATTCTTTCCAACTCTATAACCAACATCCTTATTCATGTCTATCCGTTCCCTTACTTCTTTTTTCCTAACTCCTCCATTCTTGATACCTTTATGTGCTTTATCACATATCTAATCAACTGAGTTGTTCTTTCATTTCAAATGTTGGTTGATCATTATATGGTGAAACAATTAGATAAAATGTATAAGGCTTGATCGGATAGCATTCGGTTAGTAGCATTGTAGCATTGTAGCATTGCGCGTTAAAGAAAAGTTTGTTCCAAATTTATGTAATTATTCATTACTTTATAAGATCAAGATGTCATTATTTTGCTAGGCAGCTAAGGTAGGAGTTGTGCCAAATACAAACATATTGTGAGTGTCATCCCTAGAGTGTTTTTCCAAAATAATTTTAGCCATTTTTACACTGGAGTTTGTAAAAACTCCGCTTTCCAATTTGTACGCTCGGGTTCAGTTCGCTACCCAACCACCAGCACTTGCTATTTAATTGGAAACTAAAACGCAAAGAAAAGTAATTTCGGAATCATGGTGAATGTATCTCTGCAGCCATATTTTCAACTATCCGTAGTAATATATTGCTATGAATACAGTTTCAAGCCTTTATGATTATAATAACAATTAATAATATTTCAAGCATATCAAGTAATATTTTCTAAAAGGTTTCAGAAATGTGCTAGTTCAATTTTTGTAAATAGTATAAAATAGCCTTGGCCTTGATAATAATTTGTAAAACGATATTAAAAATGGTGTTAGCCTTGATTTGAACGAAATGTAATTATAGTAGGCTTGAAAATAACGTAAAACAATGTAAGGTCGAAGATGAACAATTGAGAAAAGGAAGCCAAGCTGTAAAGTGGTGTTAATTTTGGCTTCCCCAAGAAATAATTATTAATACGTGAATAAAAACCCTTTTCCCAAGTCGGTGTTTGAAAATTAATTCTATATCGTTTAGGTGTTCTGTAGTAGGTTGCAATAATTCGTGGCACCTCTGCAGAGGTTTAAAAAAGTGTTTAATTTGTACATCGAGTGTTGGCTGGTTTTTCCGAGATTGTGTACGAAGTTCGAGCAGTGCAATTGGAGCCCTGTGAGCTAGAGGTAGGTAGTGATCTTTGTAGGAAGCAGTTGGAGCCCTAGGTTGAGCAAACGGTTTAATTGGAGTTGTTCTGCAAGATGTTCAACGGGTTGTATCTGCAGGCCAACGGAGAAAGAGGGGCGCATGCTTCGTGGGACTTGCTGGGGCTCGAGTTAAGCCCTAGTGTCCATTGGAAAAGCAACAGAAAGGTCAGGAAAGTTCATCTTAGAAGATTGAATTTAGTGAATTCGAAGCGTGGCGTCAGTTTTATGTACACTTCCGGCAGAAGCGTCATCTGAGTGTGACGCGTATTTACTTACCTCAACTGTTACCACCTAGGCAACGCTTTAATTACGTAAGCGCATATAATTGTCGAATAATAGCGAACTTGTTTTTGCGAAATTGTCGGGTTGGAACGCCATATTTGAAATAAATTTCCATTAGTTAAATAATATCCAGTATTGTAGCGATCCCAATGGTTAAATCAGCATTATAAAAAGTGTTTACAATTAATTTATTAAGAAAGATAACACGATAATTAAGTTTATATCAAATGTAGATTATGATGTTTTTAAAGTGCAGTAATTTAAAGCATGGATAAACGTTTGTGTAAATGAGACAACCTTATTTATTTTGTGTAATGGAGAAGCAATACAACTTTAAGTTTTAATAACAACTAGATTTACAAAATTATATCATTTACATGTTCTCCCCATCGGCGAACACAAACCTCTGCTCGTTGAAACAGATCGATTATTTACGACTATATCCCTAATTATCGGTAAAGCAATCAAGATATCTCATCTGGGCTTCTCGAATTCTTCTCTGATTTTTTACTGAACCTTTCTGCCTGAATCGATGTACCCCCTTTTTTATAATTTATAGGAAGAAAGCCTGATCAAAAGAAAAATTAACACGAAATGAATAAGAACTATAATGAGCATGTACAAAAACAGCAGGAACATTGTTAGAACGGATAATATGCAGTCACGAGAGTTCTCGGTAAATGAGGGTGTGCTCCAAGGCGGGGTTTTGAGTCCAACTCTGTTCAACATAGTCATGGACGAAGTAATAAAAGAAGCGAGGAAACGAACATCTTCAGTGAGTGTGGGGTACAGAAACGTAGAACCAGTGCGGATCAGTGAATGTGCGTTTGCCGAAGACCTTATTATATTCGCGAGAAGGAAAATAGAATTGAAGAGAAGTATAGAGATATGGAATGAGAAATTAGCAGAGAAGAAGTTAAAGATAAAAGAAGAGGAAACTAAAATTATGGTTAGTGGAAAATCGGATAGAAAAGTCAATATAAAGCTAAATGGAAAGGCAATAGAACAAGTTGATACCTTTAAATACCTGGGAGTACGACTAGATGGTAAAGGAAGTCATGAAATAGAAATCAATAATAGGATAGAGTGCATTAAAGGTGTACCACAGCCTCAGAGATAGTTTTCTGGGAAAAAGAGAAGTGTCAGCAAAAGCAAAAATGAGCATGTATAGAGCTGTATTTGTACCTATACTAACGTTTGGTTGTGAAAGTTGGGTGTTAACGAAGAGGCTAAAGAGCAAAATCCAAAGTATTGAAATGAAGTACTTAAGAAGAATATTAGGTGTCACAAGAAGAGATCGCATAAGAACTGACTCTATCAGAGAACAACTAAAAGTGTAGCCAGTAGCAAGGAGAATCGAGGACTGCCAATTAAGATGGTATGGACACCTCAAAAGGATGGAGGACAACAGATCAGTCAAAAGAGTTTGGGAGGCTAAAAGTCAAAAAAAGAAAAATAGGGGAAGACCAAAGATAACATGGGACCGAATTATAGCGAAGATAGTAAAAGACAGAAGACTCACGATGGCACAAGCATCAACTATGGCGAAAGGAAAGACGGAGTGGAGACGGTTTATATATAGGGAAAGAAATGTATGAACATGTACAAAATGTAAGATTTCGAAATGTGAAATATGAAATGTCTCTCTCTCAAAATAATTCAACGATTCTTA
This sequence comes from Agriotes lineatus, assembly GCA_940337035.1. NCBI lineage: Eukaryota > Metazoa > Arthropoda > Insecta > Coleoptera > Elateridae > Agriotes > Agriotes lineatus. Next base: position 30,999,663 of record OW679202.1, on the reverse strand, counting down.
CATGCTCACTTTTAGGCCACCTCTCCATTATAAAGAAGAACTTGACGACTTAAACTAGTTCAAATATATAACGGTTTTAGTGTTTGTTGGTTTGTTTGTTTTGTCATAGCATTCTGACAAAATATATGCACTTTAAAAAATTCATCCTTTATTTCCTATAATTTATACAAATCAAATTAATGCTTGCTAAGAGGTAGATACTCGACCCGTTTGAGATTATTAATGTCCTTTATTTAAATAAGAAAACCATGGTAATATGTATACAAATGTTATTAAAGTTGTTTTAATTTGCTTTCATAATTGTAAAATATGATTTTATCTTCGAAATATATGGCACATGGTAATAAAGATAGTGCGAAAAACAAAAGCAGGTGGGTCTATCAGAAACGACATTTCTAGGAAAGTCAATTATAAACAAAAGTTGTATCGATCTTAAAATAATCTTTCTTTAGCTTTACAGCACATTTGGCAAATATAAAAGTCGTGGTGTATATCAGGTTGTCTATGCAGCTTTTTTTGTAATTTATGAGATTCGCAGCTGGGATTCCAGTGTAAGGCCATTTTCGGTTTCCAGTTTTGGCGGAGCAGAATGGTGACCATTCTCCGTTGAGGAAAAACCGTACAACCTTCACAGTTGTTTATCAATTTCACTTGTTTGATAATTTCTATTTAGTAAATAACCATCAGTTTTTTTAGGCTTTCACGGCCATTGTCATTAAGTAACAAACGACTTCCGGGATTGGACCGTATCATGATTGAGATCGAAGAACTCAATCATGACACGGTCCAATCCCGGAAGTCGTTTGTTACTTAACCATCAGTTGCTTATCACACTTGCTTTGTGCATCTTTCGGATTTATTCTGAATTTTTTGTTTGTCGAGAATAGTAAACGAGTAGTTTCACTTCTAAATGTGCCCTCCCCGGAGATTGTGTCAAGACCTGTTTTTAATGCGATTAATATTACCTTCTTTATAAATGCGTTATGTTTCAAAGAGGTCTCGCCGATGACTGTGACACGATACCTGAATCATGTTTCTTTTTGAGCGACAGTTGCTGCTTATTTTCATTAGTGTTCTATAAACTACGCTGAATCGATTCTGAGCGTTCGTATCTAATCAAGTCCTTTTGCTTGATTAATCCCCGTGTATGTTTGTATATTGACTCTTATGTAATTTTTTTCTGGTTTCATTTTGAATATAAGGATTTTAATGTTATTTTTGAAATACTAATTTTGATATAAATTATTTATATCTGGTTGTATTTAATTGATTTTATTATGTCTTCGTGTTGAAACGCTAATGTCTCTCAAATTTATAATATATTTGCGAAGCTCTTCGCGTTGCGTTAGTTTTATTAAACTTTGGTACTTAATCTTATTTATGGTTTATTCTGTTGGTTTAACCCATGCATTTTTATGTAGTAAAAAACTAAAAACTGAAACCCTTAATTGCTATAAAGTCTAGCCCGGCTTTTATATTTTGCATATGGTTTCCTTTGTGCACGTTTTGCTTTAATACGTTCGCTAGCAACTGCGACGCTAATTTGCATCCTTGCTTGGGAAAAGCTTGCATTCCGAGGCTCTCCTTTAATTTTTGCAGGTGATTCGCTGATATAGAAAATTGCACCAGGAATATATTTAAAACCAACAGACATAATGTTGCTTCCCTTTATTTATTTATTTATTCTGATATAGTGTGTTTACTTTATTAGTTGCGCATCACGTGCATATTAACAGTAAAAGACGATTCTAAGAAGCACACGGATACACGATAAACTAACTCGCAGTTTGAGGCCATGCACTATAATATTCTATAATGACCCTGAATGTAAGCAGAGCTTGTCCATGATAAAGTTCAACTACATATAATTGTCATATTGTACACCTTAAAGGTGTTACAGCGGAACACTAAAGATAGGCACCGATAGCATTTGCTGCCTCTGCTTAACCCTGAAATATCAATCTTCAATTTAGCTCATGTTACAAAAGCAATCAAATTAACTCATAACTAAATTTCAATATGTGTACAAAGATAGATCTACTGTTTACATGCACTCTGCAATTGTCGATTTTTCTGTGCATGATTGTGGGGTCTTTCTTAATTGTGTTTTTGAAGACATTCCCCGTTTTTGTAGTCCCTTTTGGCATATACTCAATTAAGAGAATCCTCTCCGCGTCCCAGAAATCTGTGGCCATCACTTTTCCCGCAGAAAATTGCATCTTTGCCTTCTTGCGTGGAAGAGAGCCCTTATGAATCCATTGCATGAATTCATCCCCAGTTAAATTCTATAGAAGAAGTTTTCATCAAGGTATAAAACAGTCAAATTTTCCTCGCAAATTTGCCATCTGCAAAGTTTTTTTTTTAGGACTGAGCAGCTTAGGAATCCATCGTGCCGACACTTCGCTCTTTCCCAAATCTTCGTGTAGAGTTTTAAAAACACTCGTTTCTGATATTCCTATTTCTCTAGCAATAACTGCAATTTTTACTCGGCGGTCAATCAACACCAAATCTCCAACTTTGTTGATGATTTCTTCAGTTTGTGCTTCCAAAGGTCTTCCATACTTTGAGTAATCATGACTGGATTCCTTGCTCCATTTGAACTGCTTGCACCAATATTTGACTTGGAAATAAGACGGGATATTTTCTCCATAGACCTCCACCATTCTTTCACGAATATTCTTCGGGCCACTGCCTTCTTTCGATAGAAATTTTATAACGCTTCTGTGTTCAAGTTTCAAATCATTCACTTCTTTAAATTGAAATAAAAATGGCAACTGGTAAGCGATTGAAACCAAACTTCAAGATGACACTATAAAATGTCACAGACACTAGGTAGATGACATAAAAACTCCCCTTGTATATGGTGTCCGGTGTGTCGACGTGGATTAACCTCAACTTTTGCCGGTTTCCTGGATCATTGGAGGTGGTTCTATATGGAAGAAGGTGCCAAGCAACGAATGGGGGTGCTGTTGCAGCTGGCCTGAGTCAGCAAGTCATCAGGAGTTCGCAATTCTTTGCAGTACCTAGTTGGCAGACGACTGCAGCTAAAGGAGGAATTGGACAGAGGTTGCGAAAAGAAAGGATGTCTGGGGTTGCTGAATTGCAGTTCTAAAGGAGCGTGCTGTGTTGACAAAATCGTCGAGATCAGGTAGCTAGGATTGTGTGGTAGTTTGTTACCATTAGATTAGATTAAATTCCACGACTGCCTTTTGCTGGCATGCACACGTCAACCCTTTGGATTTTTGTACCGACGGGAGTTTTCAAGTCAATAGAGTTAAGGCTCCAGTCGAGTTAGTGTCTTTTACGCTATAATGCTGGGCATTCAAAGAGGATATGATAGGCTATGTCATCATCCTCTTGGCATAGTCTGCAAACAGGGTCATCTCTATAGATATTGATCCTGTGCATAAATTCTTTGAATTCTCCAGTGCCTGTTCCCATTCATTAATGGCTGAGCGGGCATGGTTTTTCTGTATGCTTAGACCAGGTTCTGCACCGGTCATTACATTACGGGCTGCTTCTTTTGCGAGCATGTCAGCTTTTTTGTTTCCTTCTATGTCTTGGTGACCTGGGATCCAGCATAGTTTCATTATGCTAGTCTGGCTCAAAGTTTGAAGTTTGGATTTGCATTCCTTGATCAGTCTTAATGAAGTACTGAATGCGATTAACGCTTTTAGAGCTGCCTGCCTGACTGTCTGAGAGAATGTGTATGTCTCGATTGTGCAACTTCTTTTCTAAGCTGATGTTAGCGCATATCTTAATAGCTTGCATTTAAGCTTGAAAGATGTTACTTAACTTTCCTAGACTGACTTTTTCGTTAGTTATAAGATTGGTATTGTACACACCGGAGCCTGTACCCCTTTCAGACTTAGATCCATCAGTGTAGAAAATGATGTTCTTATTTGTTAGGGTTGGTAGTTGGTCCGGATCCCAAATAGTGTGCACGGTAAAGTATATAGTAAGCACTGAACAGGCGTTTTAGGCCCATAGCTTGGTTGTTTGTTTCCATTTTTTTCCTATCCCTAGTTCTTCTTCCTTTCCAATCGGTTATATTATTTTCCTTCAAGTCCTCTAGTATCACTTCACACTACCGCTTCTTTGGTCTGCATCCGCTTTTCCTCCCTTTCCCCTCGAATACGTTCCTCAAAACTTTTCTTTCCCATCTTAACAGTATTTCTTGTATATTCTTATTGAGCACCCATGTCTCGCTCACCATAAAAAGCTGTTGGTCTAATTACTGTCTTATATATGGTTAGTTTGGCCTTCCTAGATAAATGTTTTGTTCTTAACAAATGGTTCCATGCCCCGATACATATATTTGCCTTACTTAACCCTGCCTGAGTTTGTCGCTGTTCATTGCAATTATTGGTTAGGCTTGCCCCTAGGTAAACGAACTCATCCACTTTTTCAAACTTCATTTTTCCTTATTGCGTGTGTAGTTGGAGGTAATTTCTTTTGTCTTGTGTTTCTCCGATTCTCATAAATTTACTCTTCTTCTGATTGACTTGCAACCCCCATCTTGTGTGCTGCTTCGATCAAACGTGTAGTCTTTTCTCGGACTTCTTTTGTGCCTCCAGCTACTAGCAGGTGTCCACTCCGATTCAGTTGACTGTCATAATTAAAATTTTCCAATACTGCATTGAAAAATAACGTTGATAAGAGATCTCCTTCTCTCAGACCGGATGTCACCACAAATTCTTCCGATATTCCTCCCCTTGCCTTTATGTTACTTGGTTTCTGTTTAGCGTCATATTCAGGATTCTTATCAATTTTGCAGGCACTTTAAAATGTTTCATAGTCTCTATTACTCTGTTTCTCTTTATGGAATCGTATGCCTTTAGGAAATCTATAAATATTATGTTCTCTGGAATTTTGTACCCATAGCATGTTGTCCACGTTGTAAATATCTGGTCTAGGGACCTCGGTAAGCGAGCCGCGATTGCCGTTGCAGCCGAGGTCACAGTGAAAATTATTATCGTTCCGGCCGGAGCGGTTGAGAGTTCAACTCCCGGCACGGGCGGTCTAGATTTTCACTTAATTAAGGCTTAAGTTTAAATGACGCCCGCGCCCCCTGAAGTAATGCGTGAGCGGTTCCGGGGGGCAACGTAAGTCGGTAGGAGAAAAAAAATATCTGGTCTATTGTGCTTCTTCCTGTTCGGAAACCCGCCTGGTACTTACCCATTTGAAGATCCAGTATCGCTTCCAGCCTTCATTTAATTAGCGTTGCCAATGTTTTCTAAGTCACATCCAGTAAGGATATTCCACTATAATTACTACATTCTGACTTATCCCCAATATCCCCATTCTTTAAGATAGGAATTATAGTGGCACTTTCCCAATCTTATCTTATTCTGCCGATTCTGTAGATCGCAGTTTCTTATTTTATTTTGGGCCACCAGGCGATTATTCCATATGAAATTATTAGTCGAACCATGGTTTTGTACAGCCAGATCGACAGTTCCGGTTTGAGCAACCATGAACTGCCTATAGCTCTTTTCCCAATAACTAATGTTTGTATACGCCTGGTGATTGTTTTGTCTAGATGGGAGTTCCAAGTTAGTTTAGAGTCGATGTTTTAAGTACTTAACCTCGTTCTCCCAGTTGACATTTGTCGCAAACAGTTTTATGTGGATTCTGTATGTGATGTTGTAGAGGACGCATAATAACAGGCAGCAAGAAAATAAAATCATCCTAATAATACATGCAATTTAATAAATAAGGAAAAACATCGCTTACCTGATTAAATTAACTTAATTGGTTGTTTTATTCCGTATTCAATTGCAGCAGAGGCTATCTTAGTGTAAATAAGACTCCATTTGGTCAAACTCAAAAATACCATTTAACCAAATTTGCATTAGACCCAATAGCAATCTAGTAAAATCTTTATGTTATCCAATTGATATAACCCACTCTGATTTGAGAATTTCAACATGTTTTACCAAGCTAGCCATTCATAATAATCATTTAACCATTGAACTAAAGGGTAAAATACTTGGATATTCATATAAATTGGTATATAACAATTTAACAAGCAATTTGAGTAGCTAAAAATATTTAAATTATTTGAGATAATGTGAATTATTATTCCATAAATTAAAATGTTCTTAATGTGTGGGGCTTAAATTAATTAAATATAAAGAAGCGCCCATATTGATTGCAATGTATGACATAATATACTTATAAAAAGTGTTTTAATAATTTTGTAATTATTTAATTATGAGTAACAATGAGAAAGCTCAAAAATACAAATCCGTATGCAGAATAACATTTTAAACATCTAAGCTAGTAAGTATGTATTTAACTATAAATAAGCAAAAGCAAAGAACACAAATAAATTTAATCACTTTAAAATTGCTAATGAATCCGGCTTACAGTTAATGCCACCATTTTTCTTCCCAAAAATATTTTTTATGCAGAAAAAACCTTAATCCTTTAACAAATCATCAGATTATCCAGATTGCTATTAAGCACGGCAACAAATTGTAGCAATTCGAATGATTTCGTTCTTTGTACAAACGCTACGCTTCACAACATTTATTGCGAAAGAACTCAGAAAAGCAAATAATTTATGATATCGTTTTATATTCTAGGATAAAGCGTATTCTTGCTTTTATTGTACGCGAAAGCAAGCACTACGATGAGTATGCCGTTTGTACCAACAAAGAATAATATGAGACGCATTCATGAATTGTGCAGTAAGTAAAAACTTGTCGTAATCCAGTCAGCGTGAAATTCTAATACTTCTACTCGGTATTATCGTATAACAATCTAAAGGACTCAAGATTGTGCGATCTCCAAATTCGGTTTCTACAAGCGAGGCAGCGAGAAATTTTAGTTTTCGTCTGCGCTCCAAATTCGCGATTTCGCTTTGGAACGCAATTCACGTTCCGATCAGCATCGAAAAAGACTGATTTCCTATCACTAGATTCCGACTAGAGCGATATTTAGTGTGAAAATTCCCGCCGCTTGAGCTGCGAAATTTCAAACTCGTGGCAAAATGAGACGCATTTATGTATTAAATATTCTTTGCGCTTTGCAGCGATAAAATCAGCGGCACAATAGAATTCAAATCTGTTTTCCATCAACAATTGCGCCTGGTTTTGATGTATCAGATTGGCGCTTTTGTAAAAACTGCGAAATTAGTACAGAATCGTTATCATATGTCATAAACTAGTAGTAGATAGAGGCTGGCGGCGACGAATAAATAAAGTTCGGAGCGAGTGTATTGATCAAATGTATCGGTTGACGTTCAGCTTCGATTTTAATGAAACGTCAAAAATTAAACGCAATTAATTAAAACGCGTTCGCGGTTTCGGCATAACGAACTTTCGGTCGATTGCCTGCGCAACGACGAGAGCTTTACCTACGAAGTCTTCTTGTATAGCCACTCTGCATAGACGCGTTAAAAGGTTTTACGGTTTTCATAACGAGATACCAATTAGTCCTGACCGACGCCTTCGAAAAGGGTCAACTAATCGACCGGACTGCTGCAAATACGTTCCATTTTAAAACTTGCAAAACTAGAGCCGCACCTTTTATGTCAATCGGGGAGTCGATGTCGATTCAACGACATGTAGAAATGAGCGACTGGACTTGCTAGTTTCTTGCATCAAAATTTAATTACTTTTCATTTTGTGGAACATTTTTATTGAAATAACATTAGTACTAGTATTACAGTTTGTAAATTAACAAGTGTAGCAACAGCAACAGCTCAGTAATGGTCACGATCCTTCAACAGCAACATCAACATCAACATTTGGTTGAAGTTATCTTTACTATAGAATTGTATCAAAATTCAATGTTAACAACCCAATATGATCGCCTGCGAGATGAGATCAAGAATTATTCGATTTTCATCTTGATCTCTTCGCGACTGCAACACATCTCTTATCTATTATTACTGAATTTTAGTTTTAATCTCAAAATTCCATACGAAAACTGCAATAACTCTCATCTCGTGCCGATAGAAAAATATAGTCAATTCTCGCCTTGATCTCATTTCGAAATCCGAGAAGCGAGTAAGAGTTATTCAATTCAAGTCCTAAGCTCATGTAAAAATTGAGACAAACCCTCGCATTGGCCTTGTAAACAAGAGCTGCAACAACTTTCGGCTTGATTATTGCCCAAGTTTAGTTTAAATCTCAGAATTCCAAATGACAACTCTAACAACTCTCATTACGAGAGAAGATAAAGATTGTAACGGGTTAGTTCGTGTCACCTTGGTATTTAATAATCACCTTGTTGGGGTGAAACCAAACTGTATTTCTTACATTGTAATAATTAGGTTAAAACGTATAATGCATTTAAAACCTAAGAGTGTCGCCCGTGAGTTTGTGCGCGCAATCCAGCTGATTTAGTCGTTGCGTGCGGTTATTAATGCGCGGGGAGTCAGTTGCGCCGTAATAAGTAACCTGTGCGTGCGGCCAAGCAAAAAAAGGCGCCACGCGAAGTATTGTAAAGTCCCAGCTTGGGGTAGCATCCCTGAGATACAGCAGCTCATAGTAAGAAGCTGCTATTCGAGCTGCCATACCCAAGGAAGCCATTCGACTTGGCCAGTACACGAAGTCTTCGTGTGAGTAGCTGCCAAAGCCATCTTGCTACGAATCAAAAGCAAGTTTAGTTACTATAATTACATTTTACGAGTGAATGTACGGCCCCGGAGGATTGGGAAATACCTAAGTCGTAATAAGGAATCAACTGCTATTGCAACAAATTGTGCAATAGCTGCAGCGAGTCACGACGCACCCATAGACCACGTGCTCGTAATCGCTAAATTAGCACCTCAGAACAAGGAGTTTGCATGATTCTGTTGACATATCGCGGTAGCTGATTTCAAGCCACCGAAGGGCAGGGGCGCATTAAGTGGATTTGTGTGCCGAATTTAAACATTGTTCGTACAATTTCTTTTTTACTCACCGTTGAGCATTGACACTTACACTCCTATTTAAAGTGTATTCAAGCATGGACCTTTCTTAGTTATTGTTGATAGCATAGGTAACATTTTTATATTACCAGTGTGTATTCTTTTTATGTATTTTTATGAATGTATGTTTTTTTGCAGAGTATATGCAATTTTATGTAAACTGTTTGGTTTTATTTCTGGCAGGATTTGCATGTATGCTTACAGAGTCATAGGTGACAACGGGCAGGCGGAACGATCTATATTGACATTTCCCTTAGCTGCTTTGAGGTAAGAGCGGGTCTTGTTCCTCTACGACGGAGTTAACTAGCAAACAAAGGGCGATTCAAATTCATAGTAAAGTAGGGTAGAGGGCACGGCAGAAGTACCATTACAAGATGTATTCATTTTTCGTTGTGATCTGATTTAAAACTCCGGGAAGCTAAGTACACAATTTCAATTTCAAAAGGAACAAACTGCAACAGCTTTTGAGACGACATCAAAGATTATTCAGTTCCCGACCAGTTCGTGGTCGCAACTTGAAATTGCAAACAATACTTGCAACAGCTCGCGTCTCGACTATTACCAAATTTTAGTCTCTATCTCAGAATCCCATTCAAGAGCTTCAACGACTTTCATCTATACATGAGGTAGAGCTGTGCTCAATCCTCGTTACTTCTAGAACTGAAATATACAAACTGTAATAGCTTTCGTATTGAGACGAGAATAATCAGTTCCCGCCTTGAACTAAATTTCAAAAATTTTATTCTCGAGACGAGAGATAGATGTAGGTACTTAATTCTTATCTCGAACTCATTTCTAAATCTTGACCGAGATCGAGTCTTACTCGATTCCGTCTTAATTTCATCTAAAACTGTAAAATACAAACTGCAATACTCGCGTATTGAGACGAGACCAACAATTACTCATTTTCCGCCTTGAGCTCATATAAAAATTCAAGACTAGTGCTGCAACAATTCTCTTCAGGAACTTAACTTCAAATTGTAAATCAGAAGTGCAAGAACTCACGTTTCGATTATTACCCCATTTTAGTCTTAATCTCATAATTTCAAAAACTCTCATCTCGAGACGAGAGAAAGATATAGGTGCTCAATTCTCAACTCGATCTCATTTCGAAATCTTAACCAAGATCGGGAGTTGCTCGATTCTCGTCTCCATTTCATCTAGAACTGTAGAAGAGGAACCGTAACAGCTCTCTTATTGAGACGAGATCAAGAATTACTCAATTCGCATCTTCAGGTAATGTAGAAATTTGAGACGAGAGGTGCAACCATTCTCGTCTTGGCCTCAATGAAATTATAGGCAGTTTTAGCCTGAATCTCAGAATTCCATACGCGAACTATAACAACTTTCATCTCGGGACGAGATAAAAGTGTACTCAGTTCTCGTCTCGGTCTCATTTCGAAATACGGAGCGAGATCAGAAGTTACTCAAATCCTTTCGCAGTTTCATCTCGAAATGCAAGAACGCAATACTTTTCAACTTGACAGGTAATACTAACCACGACTGAACATTTTGGAAGCAATCACTATACAAAACAGACCTCCCGCTTGGTTGAATTGCTTCTAGCAAGGAGGTGGACATGGGTTCAAATCTGGTCGTAGCTGAAATTTTGCTAGGAGCGGCGATAGATTTGAATCCATTAATTAATCTAGCTATAAGTTAGATTAGAGTTTGTTGAACTCGTGTGCTTGAAAGTGGGGAAATGTAAGTAATACAAGTCGATGCGACCCACTACTTCCATTGCACTTGCACCGCAAGTGATCCTCGACACCTAATGATAAAGGTAATTTTTGAGGGTGCGAGTGAGACTCGGGAACGAGAGTGACTCCTAAATTTGAAGCAATGACGACCAAAGAGAAAAAAGATAACAATTTTGATATGAACTGATATAAATATGTCAGGTTCTACATTTGACTGCACGTGAATATACCATTAATCGATTAAAATCGTTGAATATAGCAAATGCATCCCATTCCACAGCTGTAATTTCGATAAATAAGCACCAGATGTCGGTTCGCACCCGCGGTCAGAATATGAGGTGCCTAAATAAAAAACAATACAGGGTTTGTACACTTCACACATTTTAGTTGTGGAAAATGCAGCGCCAATATAAAGCGTAAGCCACAGTAAATTCCAATTCGCTATTGATGTGTCCATCAGAGAATTTAAGAACAATTGCAGCATATACTTTGTTTAAGTGTTTTGAAGCATATATATAACGTTTGCAGCTATAGATATTATTTTCTTAATTCTGATTTTGTTTTTCCGAAATATTTGTCTTAGAATTTTAAAAAGAAGTAATTTCTCAAAGAAGTGGTTGATAGGGTGGATGTAGACGAACTGCGTTTTGCCGCTTTCCTATTCTTGACAGTGCATACCTTTTTCTTCTAAGATTTTTGCTATAGCATTATTCCAAGCGATACGTGACCTTCCTCTACTTCTTTGTATTAGTCCTCGAATTTCACACAATCTCCTTCCGATATTTTTTAACGATCGTCCTCGTCATATGTTCAAACCAGTGTAACTATTGCTTTTCTGTGGTCACGTTTAAGGGCTTTACCCTTAACTTATCTCTTATAGCTACGTTTTTAATGTGGTACATTATCTCGGTAGCTTGCGACCTACTCTTTTACCTATTAGTCAACAGCCACGATTCACCCCAATATGTCAATATTGGTAAATACATTTGCTCCTTTCTCGTGCTATTATCATCGATTTGCTTAATATTGTAGCAGACTTTACAAATAACTCACGGAATTCGTAATACCTCGAAGAATGTCGACATCTGTGACTGCTCATTCTCTGGGAACCGCGGAAAATGTGTTACTATGGTTATTTCTACCAATGTGCACTTGTATGTGTTTGGATTATTAAATTATTTCTGTTAATTTACATTATATATTATTTATTTGCAAATAAATTAACACATTTTTTCTTTCCAATGCACCTTTTCAGACGTTTAAGGTTTATTTCAGAGCTTCTTCATTTTTCCATAACAGTACCAAATTGTCTGCAAATGTCAATTCTGGTATGTATACGTATACTGGTTTTACTGGATCGTATCCCCAGTGAAATGTCGTTACTTTTATTTGCATTCCTTTATTATGTTATGTAGCATCACTATAAATAGTAATGAACTCAGTGTAGCTCATTATCGAACCTCTAGTCAATTACTCATAGATTTTTCCGTACTACTCTCATATCACTTTTCTCGGAACCATGCCGTAACCAAACCTGCGACACACAATCAATAGCTTACCTTGAAAATGAGACCTTGAGGACTTCTGCTTGGTCTGCATACATATCGTGAGCCTTCTATTCGCCCTTCTATACTTTCTTTTAGCCTTGCCCCGATAAGCCTTTTATAGAATGGCTGGTACAGTCAATAAAGAAATCTTTCTGCAATTATTACATACCCTTGCATAATCATTTTTCGATTATGGCAATATCACTGCTACTTTCAAATATTCAGGTATGTTTCCGTTGTTCATTACTTTTCACAGAAGTTCTAGTCCTATGCTTCTCATCTACTAAGTAGTCGTATCATATGTCTATTACCTTAGCCGTTATCAAGTCGATTTTATCTTTCAGAACATTCAACGAACTTTTTTTGTACATAGGTATTTAACCACCTTTGATTATTGTTATAACTTTCTTCCCAATATTATTGTTTCGCGGCCCGGACCTTATTATTAACAATTCTTCGTTGTCTTTTATAACATCATTATCTTCCGTGGTGTTATTATTCAAATAATTGTACACTTTCTCTTCGTCTCCTTTATTTCTTTGTCGACTTCTTCGGACCACCGCTGTCTGTTCTATAGTTGGAGTTGTTTATGTTTACCACATGGTTTTTCCAGGTTCGCCCAATATTTCGGCTTCGAGTATGTTCTTGCTATCAGCTTGATAGGATCATTTAAAAATTTAAGCATATATTTGGCGCGCAAGAAAAAGAGGAAAAGCAAGGGTTAATATTTTCGTTTGGTTGAACTCGCGACGACAAAGTGAGAACACGGTAAGACAAGGTAGTTCAGTTTGATAGTTTATTTGAATGGTTGACTCTGGGTTCTAGTTCATTTTTTAAAGTTGGCCAAGGACATTTAAGTTGCGAGTTTTTATTGTTGCGATGTAAGCGCACTTTTCCGAAATGTAGCTATTTTGCCAAACTTCACCCTGCCGCTTTGGAAAACTTAAGACGATTATCTAATCTATCCAGCTTCCACAAAATGCAGGTTACTAAGTTTGAAATTTTGAATTCCTGTCTTGCAGAAAGTTTTATATCGATCTTTGAGCAGATTTAAAGGAACCGTTACCGTCTGTCAACGCCTTGTACGGCAGCCCTTCCAGTAAGTCAACGCTCTTCGAAGGAAACTTTCCGTTTATCGCGTGAAATTTTCATGGAAAATCTTTGAGCTGACGCTGACATTTTTCAAACAAAGTTCTCGAAAATTTTTCTTACACCAAGTGCAGGACAACGCAACTTTGGGAGGGGGACGCCAGGGTTATGCAACTTTCCTTAACTTTCGAATTTCACCACTAATCGAGAACTACTCCCAGTTAATTCATATTTATTTTTAATATTTTGCGTTGTATCTGTGATTTACCATCAATTTAAAATGCGTCTTATGGACCTAGAATAAGTATTTTGCATGTATAAATTGGCGCTTTAGCAAAAAAGTTGCACGTTGCAAAATAAGTTTAAAGTCATATCACCGCTCGCAGTGCAGTAACGCCTTCAGCGCGCTGCAGCTGTGTATCAAATTCTATCGCTGCTCTTAGCGTAGAACTTTACTGACAAAGGGCAAGTATAATTATTGAGAACTTGTTCTTAATAGAGTTCTATGTAAAACTGTGTATTATTTTAATTAGTAAAGCGCAGTGCAGTTTCATGTATTTTAAAATCAAGTGAGAATTTTCATATATTTGCAGGATAAGTCATAGCACTTGTGTATTATAATGTCTTTTATTTACCTTGCATTAGTTACTCTCTTCTCTGAAGCTGAACGCGGTTCAATTTATATGATTCTAGTCTAAAGAGTACTTTTTTAATAAATTTTAGAAAATAGAAGCTATTTGTTACTCTGCAGCACTTCAAATCTGCTTCTTGTAAATTTTTTGTTGTTTTAGAAGAGAGACAGGTGATAGTACTATTAACATTAGCTAAAATTCCAACAATCGTTACTAAATCTACAGATAAACGTCATACCAATACTCAACGAAAGATAAAGAAAAAGAATTTTTTAAATTAAAACGCCCGGAAAAGTTCTCAAACTTACATAAAGACACTTATTGATTTATTTCTGATATTCTGCTGTTTACGCGAGAAATTGGATTAAAGGGAGGAATTGCGCTATGTAAGCTCGATGGCGGGAGAAAACATGTTTTGAGGAACATTATAAGCTTTCGTTTTCCACTCTTCGATTTAAGTTGGTCTTTTTGAAGACAACAAACAATATCCGAGTGAATATAAACAATAGGGTGGGAGCGGGATTCCAGTGATTTATCATATTTTACTATACACGTCTGGCGCAGAACTACAAGGAAGTAGGCTGCAATCCATCAAACATTTCGATATAAAGAAGACAATATCCGCGTATTCTGGGCGGTTTTCAGCCCATTTTCTTTGTAGCAGTGCTGTACAGCTAATGACAACATGGCGCCAGAGTTCTCATTAGAGACTAAAAACTCAAGACATTTAGCTTTAAAGATCCAGCGATAGCAGCCGCGAGCTCGCGATACTCGAAACAGATGTAAATAAGTAGCTGTTATAAATCTACTTCACTTTGCACTTACTGAATAGGCGTTGCGATTATTTCCTTGAATAGGATCTTCAATATGCACAAATGCAACCCTTGTTGAAACAAGAAGGCTGCAGCACTCACCTGCAACAAAGAAAAATAAAATCATTAGCAACGCGGACTCAAGCTGAAAATAATAACTTTCCCGTGCTGAGAATTTATAGTTTTATGCTTAATTACGAATTTCTATTAGCTTTGCCTTTTACAATGAAACGGAGGAATTTGCTAAATAGCGCCCGACAACGGCTAAATAAATTTGCTATTGATCGACATTACTCTTGCTGTATACTGAGGTGTTAGCTCCATATGCAGACGCATACGTTACACGCCTCATTATTTCCAAACACGTTTTTCTACTGCTAATGCCATACGTTTCACTCGCAAAAAATGGGGAATGTGTTCATTTTTCTGCTACTAATTAACATTCATACATGGAACTGGAACTTAGTTATTTTAATGAACCATAAACTCGTCAAGAAAATGTGTTAGAAAGCCCAAGCGGCGTATTCGTAGAATCTTTGTTTGTTCAGACAAAACTTATATGTTAAGGACTGGAAATTATTACAATAACATTATATTCTTGAGAAACGTGTTTCAATAGCTTTTACTTCCACTGAAGAAGATATAAGTTGTAGTTAGAGGTATTAACTTTATGATTAAAGATACAGACTGCATATACATATATTAAAAATAACAGAAAAGATTAACGAACTTTGAATTGGAAAACCGGAACAAATATATAATATCCTAAAAAATACCGATAAAGTTACAAAGAAGCAATAGAAGAAAGAAAAAATTATGGAAAAACTAGCAATGAGAAGGGTACAATATGAATGGATTGTTTAGAAAATCAAATAGAAGTGAAGAAACTATCTTATTGTTAGTGGTTATTAACCGGTACAGAAAATAAGTAGAAACAGACGAAATACAACTGTTACGTTATTTTATCGACGATACGGATTTGTCATTTAGCATTCTGGCGCACTTGTTACTTATAGCAACGCCACCACTTTAATCTTTCACTAAATTCGTCGGCAAGCGATTCTGTCTTAATTTTCTGCAATTTTTTAACACAGAAAAAATTGAGGCGTAGTATTCTTCCAGCCCGATTCGCATTTGTGGGGTAATCTTCTAATAGCGTTTCACTTTGGGCTTCTAAGTATTAGATTGTGTGTAGCTTTATGAATAGGCTATAGATCTATGGATAGGCTATTGGCTGTATGTACACCAAGATGTTCGCGGCCCAGAGAAACCCCATTAATTTTAATTTAATTTAATTTAATTCGCACTCAGCCAACAGCCGTTAGGCCAATTATAGGCGTCGCTGTGCAGTTATGAGGACTTTCAACCCCACTAACGACTGTCATGATGTTGTTATGACCGCCGGGACCAACTTTTTTCCGTGATAGCCGTACCACGAGGCGCCGAGAGATGCAGCCGTGGAACTCCCATCCAAGTTCTGACCAGAGACAGCGTTGCTTAACTCTGCTGATCGAACGTGGACGCTTGTTCAAGCTACACCACTCGGGACCTATGTAGCCAATGTAGTCCTCAATGTATCGTTTGTACTTATCCTGGATTCATAAACCAGTTAAGGTTATCTAATTACGCTAACTACTATATTGCCTTAATCTTTTTTTCCCAGATAAATGTGCCTTTAATTACTGCATTGCTTAATTAGTTGCTGCTACGTCCAATACGTTAACTCAAGTTATTTAATATTGAATTGCTGCTAAACGCTAGCTGCTACGCTAACAAATTACGACGATAATATTGGGCACTATTTTTATTTAACTTTTATTTAATACGAAAAGTATGTACCCATATTGTCGATTAGGCTGTGCGACCATAAACAATCAGGTTTGTAAAAGAATATATCGTGAAATGAAGAGATCACAAAAATAAAATAGTGCAACCTGTTAAAAATAGGTTAATATAGAAGAAGTGAAACTTTTGTTATTCAATTCTTATAAAAGATGACGATTTTCAAAGGCCAGCTGACAGCAAATTGAGATATAGAAGTATGTAGCTTTTCGAACTCAAAACGATATTATTAAAAATATTAAGGATCGAAATATCCAAAGGTCCCAATCTAACCCCATCTAACAGTAGATATGCTTTCTACTGTCTCTCTTGCTTCATTTAACTTTGTTTCCCATAATATGGAATTTAACATGTTTCTAGGTTTCGCATGCCTTATATTTTCCCATTTTTACCCCTAAATATTGAAATCCTTTACGTCCTTTTATTTTCGGTCTTGCTTCTGCCATATATTTTGATTTTTCTATGTTTATAGTTAACCGCCACTGCTCTTCATTAATATTTCGGGCCATGTATGACATATTCTCCTAGTCCTGAGCTATTGGGACCTGATCATTTGCAAACTGCGATGTGTAGACTGTTCATGCCCTATTTAAACACCCATTCTGCTACATTTATTCTTTCATTTGAAATCTGGTTGGAGACATGCTGCACCCTTGTCACAGACCTTTGGTGACTTGAAACTTTTGAGACAACACCGTTCTCATCTTTAGCTTATATTTGTCCTTGGTAAAGGTTCTTCGCAGCGTTCATTAGGATACGAATAATTTCAGCACTTTCCAATGTTTCCCAGATCTGTAATGTGCTTTATTAAGATAGTAGTAATAATAATCGCAAATCTAGCACTTTTGGTTTTTTATAAATAATAAAACAGATTTTCCTTTGTGTGGTCTTTTGTTTTGTATTAACTGTGATTAACTGTCAAAAATTGGACCCCATTATGTGCAAACCATTTTTCGTTAGCTCTAATAATAATAATAATAAAGATTTCCATTTAATCCCATCGAAAATGGGGGTTAAGGGGTGTAGGAGAGCTAGCACCTTTGAAGGGGTTGGCCCGACACTGGTCCTCACCACCCCAGGAGCAAGGACGCGAACATAGTTCCTCAATAGGAACCTTAGCCTCTCCTTGACTCAAGACCGTCCGTGCGTGGTGAAGAGCCACATCCTTCAAGAGGTAACCCTGACCTGCAAAACACGGAGGATCTAGACCAGAGAAGGTCGAAAAAAAATCCTGCTCTGGTAAGGTTAGCAGCCTGCTGGAGACGACACCCTTAAATTGCTCACAGAACCAATAATCAGCCTCGGAACAGGACTGAACAATCGATGACGAATACGGCAGGAATAAGGCGAACGAGAAGGACAGATATAAAGCAAATACCAACAAGCAAACGAAAGAAACAAGAATGGAGAAAGAACATTATCAGATGCGCGTGCTGGAATATAATGACGTGGAACGGAAAAGAACAAGAGATAATGCTAGAGATGGATGAACATAAAATAGACATCTGCTCCTTGGCAGAAACAAAAAGGAGAGGTAAAGGAACAGTAAGGTACCAAAATTATACATTCATATATAGTGGGCGAGAAAAACACGAAAGAGCACAGGCAGGCGTTGGCATGCTTATCAGCAACAAATACGAACAAAACATTGACGAAATACACTATGTTAACGAAAGACTTTTAATGGTAACAGTCAATCTAGGCAAAGAAAAACTCCATATTATCAGTGTTTATGCTCCCGATACCAACAAACCTAAAGACGAGATCGAAATGTTTTACGAAAAGCTACAATCAAATATTGATAAAATCCCCAAGGGCCAAAAAACTTTAATAATGGGAGATATGAACGCCAGAATAGGTAACACACCTATAGCAGGAATAAAACAACGATTTAATGAAAACGAAACTAACAATAGTGGCGAAATGATGACCGAATTCTGCGCCCACAACGAATTACGAATTAACAACACTTTTTTTGCACATAAACCCCAACACAAAATAACCTGGTCCAACACAAGAGGGCAAACTTCCACAATAGACTACATCATATCAAATAGAGCAATTCATCCGTCGCAAATATTAGATGTCCCCACATTAACCTCCGCTAACATAGGAACGGACCACAGTCTAGTTTTGGGAAAAATAAGACTGAACATACAGCGGAAGAAAAAACCACAACCGGAATACATCGAAAAGATAAATATTGAATCAATTATGGATGAAACCACCAAGCTACTATACATGAATAGACTATCTCAGAAAATCGAATCTAACCCAATTAAATTCAACACTACTGAAGAGGAAGACAGTGTGGAAGAAGCCTGGTCGAAAATTTCATTTAACATCAATCAAGCAGCATATGAAGCCTTGGGCAACAGAAAAATTAACCTAAATGCCAAGAAAAACGACAAGCCTTGGTTTACAGAAGAAATAAAGAGACTAGCACAAGAAAAAAGAAAGGCCTACTTACAATACATCAATAACAGAACAACAGACGAGCACAGAAATTATGTCGAAATAAGAAACAGAACAAATGCCCAAATCCGACAACATAAAAAGGATTACTGGACCAAATTTACAAATGACATGGAACATGATCTTTATGGGGCCCAACGCAAGATCTGGGGTATGCTTAAACGCCGAAGGCAAGACATCAATGAATACTCACAAACACAGGCAATAGAAGAAGGCACATGGGTAACATACTTTAAGAACTTATACGAGAAAGACTCTACAACGGCAGAAGATCAAAACGCCCAAAACGAAATAGCCACTGTAACACTAACGATAGAACAAATCACTGAAGCCACAAGAAAACTAAAAAATCGAAAAACACCGGGACCAGATCAAATTCAAAACGAACTTCTCAAATATGGAGGAAACGATTTAAGCATCGAATTGAGAAAGCTGTTCCAACTAATACTGAATAAGTGCACCACACCGAAAGATTGGAAATCAAGCATAACGATACCCATATTTAAGAAGGGAGATAAGAAAAACCCCAATAATTACAGAGGGATCACGCTGCTTAGTTCCGTTATGAAACTATTTACAAACATATTAAAATCGCTCATTACTGATACCGTAGAATTAAGCGAAGAACAACAAGGATTCCGGAACAATAGAAGTACAATCGACGCATTATTTACCATACGTCAAATAGTCGAAAAATCCATCGAGTATAACAAGCCGGCTTTCATGTGCTTCATCGATCTAGCCAAGGCGTTTGACCGAATAAATGTAAATGACGTTCTAGGAATACTAGAAGAAAAACATGTGCCCAGAGAAATAATATGCGTCATAAAACAATTAAACACACACACTAAGACACGCATACGAATCAACAACAGATTAACTGAAGAAATCGATGTACCAACCGGAATCAGGCAAGGAGATTCCTTGAGCCCTTTGCTCTTTAACGTAGTGATGGACAAAATTATAGAGAAGGTAAAAAGAACTAGCAATGGATATAAAATGGGAAACCAAGAAATAAAACTGATATGCTATGCAGACGACGCCGCGATTATTGCTGAAAATGAAGATGACCTACAGAGGCTACTGCACACTTTCTATCTAACAGCTCAATCCTACAATCTGGAGATATCTGCGGAAAAAACCAAATCGTTAGTAATATCTAAAGAACCTAGAAGATGTAAACTGATAATCAACGAGAAAGCCATAGAACAAGTAATGTCTTTCAAATACCTAGGAGTGGAAATCTCAACCGATAGAAACCTAAATACAGAGGTTAAATCGCAAATCAATAGAGCCGCAAGGGTGTCCGGATGCCTGACGGAAATAATCTGGACAAACAAAAACATGAACATCGAATCAAAGGTCAGGATATATAAAACGTGCATCCGCCCCATAATGACTTACGCCGCAGAGACAAGGGCAGACACCACCTATACCAAACGAGTACTCCGCACCACGGAAATGAAGATTCTAAGATCCATAGCAGGACACACACTCTACGATAGGATACGTAACGAAAACATAAGGCAGACGTGCAACGTCCAAGACGTTGTTAGATGGACGAGAAGACGACGTAGAGAGTGGAATGACCACATAACAAGAATGCCCAACGACAGACTGCCCAAAATGGCGAGAGACGGCAAACCTAGAACAACACGCCTACCCGGAAGGCCACCAAAACGCTGGATGGATAGCTGGGCTTCTGGATCACAAGAGCAACCGGGATAATTATTGGAGCAAACAGGTCTCAGACCTATTACAAGAAGAAGAAGAAGAAGAAAATGGGGTATCCGGTGCAACTTAAAACTCAAAGAAAAATATAAACGTCTTTTCAAATCTACAGGTTCTCAAACACATTACATTAACTTAAAAAAAATATGCTGATTACAAAAAACTTAAAAGTGAGAGCTATCGAGAATACCTAAACCTATCCGATATAGAAAATAATAGTAATGATGACCCTAAGAACTTCTGGTCTTTTGTGAAAAGTAAAGACAAATGTGCAAACGTTCCTAGAACAATGATTCATCATAATGGCTTTACAGTTGATGGTGGGTTGAAGGTTGTAAATGCTTTCGCTGATTTTTTCAGTAGCTGCTATGTTAATGGCAATAGTAACAACTTAAATAATAATTTGTTAAACAACTCCAACACCACTTCAAATTTGAATATTAGTGTCTCTAATTTTACACCTACGGAGGTTCTTGGTGTTATTAAAAAGCTAAAAAATACTCGCTCTTTAGGACCTGATAATATTCCCACTTACATGGTTAAAGGATGTGCCGATTTTCTGGAGACTCCTTTATGCTTTATCTGCGTCTAACTAATACTTTTTTCCAAATAAATGGAAATACTCCAAAGTAATTCATATTATTAAAAAATGTTCTAAGTCAAACGTTACAAATTACCGACTCATATCTCGTCTTTGCGTCTTCCGTAAAATTTTCGAATCCCTATTAAATAATAGTATTCGACAACAAATGTCTCCATTATTATCCATAGACCAACATGGTTTTATAAATAAACGTTCGACAACCACTAATTTGGATATTTTTACTCAGTTTATTTCAGATGCACTTAACAACGGAATACAGGTTGACGTCATTTATACCGACTTTGCTAAGGCATTCTTCTTCTTCTTCTTCTACTTTAATTCGACCTCAGGTCTGTTTATTTTTTTAGATGCAAGCATTTATTGCTCTTGAGATGTAGACTCCCAGCTGTCCTTCCATTCTTCGGGGGTCTTCCCGGTGGTGGACGAGTTGTTGGTTTCCCTTCGAAGGATGTGCGGACCAGTCTGTCATTCGATTCTGTTAATCATTAGATTCTCTTATTCAAACTTGACATTTTAGCTTTTCTATAAACTTAATTAAACTACTTCATTCTTATTTAGCAGATAGAAAACAACAAGTTTATCTTAACGGTTATTTATCTTACGAATTTACTGCCTACTGTGGAGTTCCCCAGGGAAGCATTCTGAGACCGTTACTGTTTATTATAACTGATGTCGTTAACTACGCCTCTAAATTACTATATGCAGATAATTTAAAACTATTTTATACTATTAATGAAATCTGGGAATGGTCAGTATCTAATCAGTTAAGTTTTAATATAAATAAATGCCAATATATGACCTAAATGCAATTCTATTTTGTTTCAGTACACCATGAATAATGTTAATTTAGACCGTGTTACAAGTTTTCATGACCTTGGCGTTACCTTCGATCCATCATTAAAATTTAATCAACATATTGAAACCTTATTAAATTCTGCATCCAAACAATTAGGCTTTTTAATTCGTAATTCACATTCATTCAATTGTATTGACACGTTAATAACTCTTTTCAACTCACTTGTACGTACTAAATTGAAATATGTGGACATAATTTGGGATTCATGTTATACTTATTACACAATTAGAATCGAAAGAATACAGAAAAAGTATTGCCGTTATAGGTCCGGTGTTAATGACGTCATCACTAATTATAATTCTCTGCGCCTTCATTTTAATTTGACTGAACTATTAAATCGTAGAACGTTACATTTGTTAATTTTTCTATGTAATTTAATTAATTATCATGTTGACGCCCCTACACTTTTATCACAATTGCAATTCCGACTGCGTGATTTAAGGACCAGATCTCAATTTTCATTTTAATACCCGCTTTCTAGGACTAACGTGTATTTCAAATCACCTATTTTAGCAATGTCAAATGCGTTCAGCAAATTGGACGTAAATACAGATATATTTTCGCTCACAAGTGGTCAGTTTCGTGCTGCAATTTCCCACTGAAGTAATTTTGTACTATTATATTATAATATGTGGATTTAGGCGGTGCATTTCATTTTATTTCATTTTATTATTATACTGTTTCACTGTTGTGGTGTTATGTCATAGTTTAGTTTAGGAGATAATCAGTTAGTTTGTTTTATTTCATTGAAGTCTTGGCGACACTAAATGAGTTATTTATTTGTTTATGTTTCCTGTAATTGGGAATTTAGTTCTCGTTGGAAATAAATCTATTTATTATTATTATTATTATTATGTAACTGTCTTCAGATTTCACCTAGCTCACTTTTTCGATAACCCCTGCATTGGCGTTTATTTCTTTAATTTCTCTGCTCTACAGGTGCTTAGTCCTTTGATCTTTCAGTTCTGTATTAAAGTACGATTTTCAGTTCTATTTCAATTCTTTTCAGTTCTACATATCAATCAGTTAGAAATAGTAAGATCATCTAGTCAGTATAACAGAACATGTGTGGAGCAGTTCACGTTTCTCGAATCGTCTTACCACAGTTTTATTAAAAACTTAGTGTTCCCATGTTTCGTTGATCCTTTTTATATTTTGACTTTTATACTATGGATGGATATCCATTTTACTTTCCTTATATTATTGCAAGCATCTTAGCTTTATGATTGATTGTTAATTTTTTCCTTTTTATAGTGGCCTTAATAAATTCTTCTCATTTGAAATACATGTTTGTACATTTCTTCATATTATTATCTTTCATACTTTGTTAGTATCATTGTTTATCATTACAGCTTGATTTAGATCTGCATTGTTTTCCGTTTATATTGGTTGCCGTTCTTAATTGATATACAAATGTATTATTTAATGCGGACGGTTTCCATCCTACGGAAACCATGACATAAAGCTTCGAGCACGATAGAGCAAGCCATGTTGGGTGGAAGCTTACCTGATAGGATGAGGGAGACATGTGGTTAGACAATAATTTGGCAGATGAACAAGTAGACTTCTGAATTGGAAGCCAAGGATCACAACAGGAAACGTAGAAGAGCCCAGCCACGCTGGATAGATGATATTGTGAAACCAGCATGAAAAACATGACAAAGACTGGGACGAGTAAGATATAAATGGAAAACAAAAGGCAATTTATGTTTAAAAATAGATAATATAAAGGCTAGAGCGAAGAAACGAAGGAGAAGAAAAATGCCATAGGTGGTGTACTATATTCCAATTATTCCTTTGGTATAAAGACAAAGGTCACATAGTGGAGATAATAAAATGCGTTCTTTATCATTTTCGAAGCTCAAATCAAATAAACATGCGTAACTGAATTTCAACTACACACTTTGGAAATTAAAGGAGGAAGTAAATTCCCACTTAAAGCGATTGTGTATAGCATTGATTGAAATGCGAAAAGGTCATTTCAGGATTCTAGCGGTGCGTGGTAGTCTGTCATTAAGTGGATACAATAAAACCCTGTATTAAAACGCCCACAATTTTTAAACAATCTAATCGATGCTTAGAGTGCAAAAGCCTTTGAAAGTAAATAAAGGAACGTATCGGCTCCTGGCTAACCTGAAGCTGTCACACCAGCAGTCAATGATGCAGATAGCTGATAAATGCTGAGCTTGTGATGACAACAAGAGGGTCACAATTACGAGTCTCGCAAAAATATTTGTATTTTCAGTAAATTCGTGTTGGGCTGTCAGCGCCTGCCGCTCCCTCATCCTTAGAAACGCAAACTTCTAATCTGTTTTGGGTTACATCGAAAACAACAGGTTATTAAATTATTTCTGAATCTTACACGCTTCTTTCAAATTACTAATCGATTTAACAAGTTTGTGCGTGTTTCTCGTTTATGAACGGCAGGCTTGAAAATGTATAAAATTAAAGAAAATTTGCTAGTGAAAGATCCATATCCGCTGACTCACTGAGACTTAATTTACTGAGATGCTTGTTACTAATAGAAACAATTAAAGCATTAAAACAGTTTACTACTAGAGCACTTTTTTTAACTATTTGCGGTTGGCCGAGTGGGCGATAAATATGCTTGCCTTTCAGGCACAGGCGGTCATACTAGGTTCGTTCTCAGTAATTACACAGGGATTTTAAAATATTGTACGATTTCCGCCTACTGTACTAACACCTGTGGTAGTCATTATGCCCTAATATGAATTCTCTTGTTAGGGAATGCTCAATTTCGATGAGACAGTCATCATCGCGGTTTACGAGCAAAGCGGGCTGTTAGAGCCACAACTTTATAGTATTAAATAGGCTACCATCCAGAGAAGCAAAAAGTAGAAGATGCACAGGAATGTATCAGTGGAGATCAGAATCAGTATCTCAGGTCTCAAGGCTCAAGTGATTGACATGGATGCGGAAGTTGCTTTTATACTTTTCGGTCTTACTTATCATTGCGGTCGCGGTACAATTGAGTAGGAGCGGCGCTTGCTTGTACAAGACTCTGCGCACCGCTGGTGGACATATTCCTATCTTCTTTTCGAGCTCTAGGGCGATGTAACAGCAGAGTGTGACGGAATTAGTGTTTCGCGAGAAACGAGAGTTTTCTCGCTCTCGCTCTCGTTCTCGCACCGAGAACGAGACCGAGACCGAGAACGAGAGTGAAAATGTAAGCCGAGAGCGAGAACGAGAGGTAGGGTGACCGAGAGCGAGAATTTTACCGTAACTCTCGCTCTCGCTCTCGCTTTAAAAAATACAAAAGCGGACAAAAGATATTTTAAAGTGTTTTATTATTTACATGAAAACGAAATAAAATAATACGATCAACTAATTAACGATTAAATAACTAATTATGGAATAATTATAAACATAAGATAATATTACATATTAAACCCAAATTCGATCTTTCAGACCACATTTAGCCCAGGAATTTAGGCAGAGAAGATATTTACTTGAGTCATCGTTAAGCCGACTTCTGTGTTTTCTGATGATTAGTGAAGCTGGCGAAAACAATCTTTCAACTGGAGCCGAAGTAGCATTTATTGCGAGAAGATCTCTCGTCATTCTTGTCAAATTGGGATAAGTATCGCTATATTTTTTCCAGTATGCCAAAATACTTTGATCTTTTGGTGATCTTTTTAGTGCTAAATATTCATCAATTTCCAATTTCCAGTTGTTTTCTGAAGTTTCTTCTTCAAATTAGGACGTGAAATCCAGATCATCATCGTGATTAGTTTTCTTCGTTAATGTATTATGTTCTTCTCCAGCAACTTCTGCTCCTTTGTCTTCATTAGGTACATGATATTTCGTTTTGAAAATACTTTCAAACGTGGAATACGAAAAATCCTACATGCTGGACAAGTTCTGAAATTAATATAATACATTTATTTACCAATATACAGCGAGGTTATAAAGAACGTTAAAACATACAAATTTTGCACATAAACTTTTTTTTAATTTCTCCCCGCTGGATTAACACAGTTACACCCTTCTAAAGAGGGTGGTTATATTAGCAGATTTTAATGGATAAGAATTTTATTATAAATAATTACTTAGATACTGAAAATCCTCATTAATTTAAAAAAGTCAGGTCTTTAGTACTTTTGTATAGCTAATAGCTTTTATGTAAAAACATAGAATACGTTATAATGCAAAGCATTATGTTGGCTAACTGTACCGTGCATCATAATGCATTGTATTTTTAACAATTTAAAAAAATGACGCAAAGCTAAAAGAAATAGAAATTTTTTAAATAAATCAGGCTTCCTAGTATATGTTTTTGTATAATTAATTCTTGTCCGTTAAAAAATTCTAATATAATCATCCTCTTATATGCGACATTTTTATGTTTCAACGTCCCTTATAATCTACTTAACTTTGGTACCACGTTTTTTAAACACCTTTTAAATAGCAATCTCGAAGTAGTAATTACATATACAAAACGATATAGCTGTATAAGTAATTTATTTTTATTATTAATAAATTTTAGTTTAATAAAAACCATCTTATATAGAAAGTGCTATCTACAAGTTTCTTGAAAATGAGAATCGCCCAATCAGTTTTTAGATATTATCTGATTTATGCTGAAATTTGAAGTTTTTAATAGCTATTAAGGCAACTAGTGTTTTACAGAGGATTTAAAAATCGAGGTCGATCATGTTAAAATTCGAGCGAAGCGAGAATTTTATGATCGACCGAGATTTTTATACTGTAAAACACGAGTTGGCTTCAATATTTTTTCTACAGCCGAGGAGTTTGTTAGCTTAAATGCCCTAGGGGCTTCGCCCCTCTCCAAAGCGGCCCTCGGAGCTCCACCCCTCTCCAAGGGGGCCCTCGGGACTCCGCTCCTCTCCAAGGGGGCCCTTGGGGCTCGGCCCCTCTCCAAGGGAGCCCTCAGGGCTCGGCCCCTCTCCAAGGGGGCTCTTGCAGCTCCACCCCTCTCCAAGGGTGCCCTCAGGGCTCCGCCCTTCTCCGAGGGGGCCATCGGGCTCCGCCCCTCTCCAAGGGGACCATCGAGGCTCGGCCCCTCTCCAAGGGGGCCCTCAGGGCTCGGTCCCTCTCCAAGGGGGCTCTTGGAGCTCCACCCCTCTCTAAGGGGGCTTTCGGGGCTCCGCCCCTCTCCAAAGGGGCCATCGGGCTCCGCCCCTCTCCAATCGGGCACTCGGGGCTCCGCATACAAATCGGTCCGATATAATAACTGTACTTTTAATCTTCACAAATAAGGTTTTATAACCTCTTAAAGTACTCCGTGCTTTAAATGGAATGGCGTGTTTTATAGACAACATAAAGCACGCCGCATATGACCCTTGGAAACAGTTTAAAATCACGGCTGTAGAAAAATGTTATTTTGTAGGATGTGTGATAAGCATAAATTAATCTTTAAACAGCCTTTCTTTAATAATTTCGAACAAAACTAAGTAAAATGCAATTATTTTCATTAAAAAACGTTTTTTTACAATCTGTTGTGGTAATCATGGATTCTATGGAATAAAATTCCTAAATTTAAAAAAGAACTGAAGCTACTGGTCACAGAATACAACAATTAATATCTCAAAAAGTAACTGGGCTATTTTCATTTTGAAAAAACACAAAAACATGGTTCTGTATATGATTTTTCCTATTTAAGTAAAATGAATTTAATTTACAAATAATCACGTTTAGCAGTTGCATTGTTTTTAAACAGATTCACCCTGAATATAATTTTTTACAAAGCAGACACTTTGCCGATTTCCCGGACGGATTTGATTCATTCTTGTCGATGTCAAAATATTCTGAAAACTTGTTTTTCCTTCTATTATATTCAGTAGAAGCAGATGTGGGAGTGGACGTATTTGCCTTGAATGTTGATGTTGATGGTGTAGGGGACATGCACATTTCGGCACCAGCGTTCTATTTCTATCATTTCTTGCGATTGTGACAAGCTCGAGAAGCTCTGATTACTATCAATTTCACATTCTATTATCACTTTCGATTTTTTATGATTTTTCTCGTTTTGTGGACCACTAAGAAAGCGTTTCATTTTCGCTACTAATTACACAAAAATTCTGAATTAACATTCTTCGACTACTAACCTGCACACATGCAGGCACAAATAATGAATGGGATTATTGTTATGTTTGGTACTTCATTCAATACTAACTAAAACAAGCTGCATTTGATATCTACAACGGTGCCACGTAATCAAAAACTTGCCGATCCAATCATTGGTCACTGGAGATACAATTTTAGAAATTAACGAGAACGAGAGTAACCGAGAACGAGACCGAGAAGTAGACAACTCTAGTCCTCGCTCTCGTAATCGAGAGCCAGATCGAGAACAGATTTTTCAGGATTTACGAGAGCGAGAACGAGAGAGACCACTTCTCGCTCTCGTTCTCGCTCTCGCGAAACACTAGACGGAATAAGCGCTGTACAAATTTCTGGCATAATATTGATGCTTTAGATAAATTTGTTGCTGGAGCTAACAGTTTTGTTTCTTAAATATCGCCGTTCGGAGAAACATTAACGTGCCAATTTGAAACAACATTCGGTTTCACAACATGTAGCATTTGAAATTCCGAATTCCGTCTCTCGGAGTTTAGTGGAATTTCATATCTACTGGCAGTTGGCTACATTCACAGGAACACCCTGTATCGTCCGGGTACGTCCTATATAACACACTTACCATCGAAGCCCTCTACATTAGTTTGTTTCGCAACAGTTCTGCATCGCAACGAAGCCCTAGAGAAACCATTCGTTCATCGCGTGTGGATTTACGCCAGTTGCTAGTAGAAAAACTTTGAACTGCCGCTGTACATTCTCCAGTCACATTGCATGCTTGTCCGCTTAAATGTACTATAATGAATGTTACCTTGATAGCATCTTTAAATTTACTGTATTCATTTGTAAAGCGCAGTGCAGTTTCTTTTATTTTGAAGACAAGTAAGCGTTTTCAGAGAGTAGCAAGGTTAGTCATAGATATAGCTTGAGGACTGTCCACATTTTCCATTGTCTAGAAGGTTTCCATGGTGCAACGTTCAAGTCCATCACTGGTATCTATGCCGTTATCTTCCAAGACACAATTATTTTGATTATCGTGCTTGAGCTCCCTTTTTATTTTAGTCTACCGTCTGCCCCCACGCCACTGAGCTACTGGATACTTTTTCAGATTATGGCGTACCATAGACGGGGATTTATCGGTAACATCTTGAGATAAAGATGTTGCAAAAAAATTAGTTGGTTTTCCAATTACCATCGTTTAAGCTATTATAATTTCGATATTTTTCCATACTTATCTGTCTGGTTCTCGATACCAACATTATTATCAGAATGACTTCACGGATTCTTCTCAATTCGAATTCCGAAGAAAGTTAAGATCGTATGCCTAAATTCATGAATACTTATTTGGTGAACTAACAAAATGCAAGTTTATAGGTAACGTTATTTTTGAACAATTCCGCAGTTGAATGAAACACTTTAATGACATAACATAAACTTGTTTCTTGTAAATGAGGATTTTATACTTTCATCTACTAAAACCTGCAAAAATTGCTATTATTCAAGATCCCGATAAAATCTACCAGCAGTAAACATAAAACAGCAGACTCAAAACATACTGGCCATTAATTTTACAACCTGAAACACTACTGTAAAAATAAGAAAAGAATTATATTAAGCAGCTTTAAAACAACGAAAGTTTCAAAATTGAATTTGAAAACAACTAACGATACTCCTAAAACATACCAGTTGAAGGTTGACGTATGCTTGTTTAAACTGTCAATAAACAACATGCGGGAACAGCAACAAGGAAACGGAAATGATGCGAACACCAAGCCAAATTGGAATAGAAGTAAATTAATCTAACAGCACAAAGGAGGTTACCACTGTACATTTCAAATTATAAAATCCTTAGATAAACTAAGGGTTGATTAGCGGCATTTGCTATCTAGATTAATGTAAATTTTATAATTTCCTTTCGTAGTTGTTGTTTTTCGCCCGGTCATGCCAGTTTTATGAATTAAACTAAAACATGAAAGTGTTAATTAAAAAATGCGCTAGAGCTTCGTTTTGCATGTACAAAAAGCCTTACCGCAGTAGTCGTTGTGCCGGGAACTTCTTATTTTTTCTTGTTTGACTTTTTACTTTACATTTTAAGTGGTGCACGGTAATGAGCATTTTGCAGGCAACTTCAAATGTCTTTGCTGTTCCTGCTTTCCATTACGATTTCAAACAAAATTAAGGGGTTGAATATGTATGCCCCAGAATCTAACAGTGAATGAGGGCAGCGAATTCCTATTTTATTTTTAGAAGGACGGCAGCGATTCCCTAATTTCGGCTACATCTAAATTTGACACACGTACACTTTTTAAATGAGACGAATGAAGCACATGACAACAGCGATCGTGCAGAAGCCAAGTACACAACTCAGGTAGTATAATTAACGTAATATGACACCGAGTGTTCAGTTTATTGTTCAGTCCAATACCAGCTAATTAAATAATTGCTTTCGAATCAGCTGTCTCGTCTCCTAACTGAATTTTAGTTACCAAACCATTTAAAATCACCGTAGAACCAAATTTGCTAGGCCCCAAATCGCAGTCGCCAATTACATTTTACTTTACTCAACAACTCAAAGCCCACTGGAGTCAGTTATTACATTAGTCAACTGGTAAACATGTTTAGCACTACTCTAAGCAAAATCACAATTAATTGTAATTTTTTTATATGAATAATGCTATAAGCGTAACTCGTCATACTGTTCTCAAATTTTCGACACTTTCGTTTTTTTTACTTTGAATAAGAAGGTGGCACAATTTATTTATTTATTGGAATGTGTAGGTGGAAAATAAAGTCTCGGTGACAATTTTGATGAAGCAACCGATAGTAGCAGCAACTCTCATTAGTCGAGAACTTCATAACGACAGTTTTTGGGTTACTCAAAGTTACAGTTAATTTTATAATCAATACAAACGTAGGGAGGTTTTGGCTATAAAATCGTTTAAGCGAAGTTGGAGCAATATCATACTAAAACAGTAGTTGCTAATAAAGCGTTTAGCTTGTTGTTCGCTTATATTTAATAAACAAAATAGGAAGTGAATTAACAAAACCAATTTAATGTTTCAATCGTATACAAGTACACATTCGCAGAAACAACTTTGAAAACCCTTTCATACAGTGCTGCTCATTGTCCATTCCATCGTAATGTGGTAAGCTTGGCTTTGCGAACTTTACAGGCAATGAGCATATACGGAGATTGACATTCTTCGAAAAATTGAGCTGTTTTGCAAGGCTCTAGAGTTCCGGATGTGGACAACCTAGAACCAGCCTACTTGTCCGTCCATCTGCGGACTTACTATTACATTTCTGAAACTAGATTTTTTGCTGTAGCTGCTTTTAAAACCAAATACCGGTCAAGATACAACATAGAAAGAGAATGAAGGTTGTGGATTGGAAATATAACATTCCACTTAATAAAAGGTATAGGCAACTTAAAATGAAATGCATAACTTGGCGTAGGACGCGTAAGTATTGTTGAAATTCAACCCCAGAATTATATTCTATTTATTAATGCAATTATTGTGAAGTGTGCTAATCCAGGTAGCAGAATTAGAATTCGGTCAGCTCATTTTAGGTAGACTATATTGCATAGGATAGGAGTGCGTTATCTATACATTGCTATAATGTTAAATTATTCGAAACAATTTCAATTTACCCGAGATGGAAATAGAGCTCAATACACATTTTTGTATGTCATAATCTAATATTTATTTGCAAAAATTTATCACAATTCCATTTTAAACACTACGCACCCAATAGTTTGAGAAACTCTGTCAACATAACGACGAGGAGCATATAAAAAATGTTATTAAGTTTATTTGCGTTAAATTGCAATTCATAGGACTATAAATAAGTATACCTTACCCTTTCTACCTGCTGTGAAATATCTTTGTGTCGCTAACCACCTAAAAATTTCATTTTGCTTATCATTGCAGTCTGAAGAAAGCATACCTACTTGGACACAGGTGCAATCGATTATTACCTTTTATACATTTCCCACATTTTTAAAGTTCTTATTTATAATGGGATTGAGGTAAAAGTTGCTAATGTTTCTTTTTTTAAGTGACAGGAGCAAAAGTATTAAACTCAAAATAATACCCTAAACATCGCTGTTTTAGGGGCATAGCGACTAAACAATAGCACAAGGAAAGTATCCCTCCCACGTTCTCTGTTAGACACCCAACAAACTTTCTTAAAATACACACAAGGAAAATCGCTGATTAACTCGACTCGTTAAAGACAAACTAAAACTGAAACGCTTATCGAAATTTACATTGGGAATAACCTTCGTACTCAAAGAAAAAGTTTCAGCAGTTTGTTAATCGGTCTAAAAATATTGACTTTAGTAGTGAGAATCCCGTTGAAACGTTAACTCGATTCGGGGTTAATGCAGCCTATGGAAGAGCCAAATGTAAATATCTACGTTACGTCAGCGTTCACGCCGCTAATTATAAAGTTAATGGAGACACATAATGCACTTTAGCATTAGTCGGATAAAATCTTGAGGTTATAAAATCTACAAAAAGAAGTCACAGTGGCTGATTGTCTGCAATGATAAAGCAAAGTAGATTGAAGAATGAAGGTAAGCTATACAAAATTATTAATAGCTAACTATTTAGACAGACACTGTTTCTAACTATCTCTAAACAATTTTGGTTTTCATTATAATAATCTCATATTTGCCAAAAACGTTTTTCGTAAGGATTTTACATGAAAACTTGTCACACTAGGAGAATGTGTATAAGTCGCAATAAATTATATCAGTAAAATGCACTGAAAAGTAAAAGAATATAAGGATAAGGCTATATAAATGAAAGAATCATCTGGCAAAAAAGATGTGAAACAATGGAAAACATATAGGAGGAAGATCCGAATCATCTGATACCAACATCACGTCGGAAATATTCGCACATCAGTTCCACAGCGTCTTTCTTAATGAACCATCTAACTTACCTACTTTAAATGCATCTAATCGACGCCATAACAGCTTAACCACGGTAAGATTCAACAACGACAATGTCCTCGAGCACCTAATTGCGCTGAAAACGGACTCAAGTCCAGGACCAGACGGTATTTCCCCAAATTTTGTCAAAAGCTGCACATCATTATTGGCGGAACCTTTAACAACTTTAATGCAGGCATCACTAGACCAAGAAACTTTACCTCAAGGTTGGAAGAAATCAATGATTGTATCCATTTATAAAAAAAGAAGATAAACTTGCAGCTAGTAATTACAGACCGATCAGTCTTACTTCGGTCATCTGTAAGTGCATGGAGAAAATGGTGGCAAAGGAGCTTACTGAATTTCTGTTGTTCAACTCTGTAACAGAAACCCCTGCTTCAACTACGTTTTGAATAAAACGATGCTCAAGGGGGTTAGTGATCAGGCCGACCTTGGTGTATTAATGAGTGGTGGCCTAAAGTGGACTTCGCATATCTCACGCATTGTGAAAAGGGCAAACTCTCTGCTCTATTTAATAAAAATAGCTTTCAAGGGCCTAAAACCTAGTGTATTTTTAAAAATCTACAAAACGTACGTTAAGCCCATATTGGAGTTTGGAGCTTCCATCCGGAACCCATACTTTGTTAAAGACATATACCACCTGGAGAAAGTTCAACGCAGGGTTACCAAACTAGTTGCGGGTCTAAAAAATTTACGTTACGACCAACGGCTTGCACAGCTGAAAATTCTTTCTCTAAATGATTGACGCCGACGCGGGGGCTTGATCGAAACGTAGAAAATAATTAGTGGCTACTATAAGTGTTCGTTGCGTTCGAAGTTCGAATTTAGTGACAATCTTCATCTAAGAGGTAACTCTCTTAAGAGACCAGAGATTCCAGAGCAAAGGGCGACAGAACATTCTTTTTGTGCGTGTAGTGAAAGAATGGAACTCCTTGCCGAATAACATTGTTAACGCCCCGTCACTCAACATATTTAAAAATCGTTTAGCCTTGTTTCTTTTTTGATTACTCTCATGTATTACCAGTATATCCATGTACTATAGTATCTACTATGCCCATACTTTATCTATGTCTTATTATTGCAGGTGTCGAAATTTTGTATTTTGTTTTCTTTATTTTGTGAACTTTTGCAAATTTTTGCAAACCTCTGTAAACTGCATTGTTGTAATTTTGTGCGAGTTAATCGGCTCAGCCGCTTCTCACTAACTTCTAATAATAATAATAATAATAATAATAATAATAAAGAGTTAACAAGAGAGCAATATTTCATTACTTCCTACGGGGAAGTGAGATAATTACTTTAAGGATCTGCTTGCAGAAACCACACCTTGATATAAACAGATAAAATAGCCGAGTACTGATATATCTGTAACAGCATCCCTATTCGACTAGCAATGAAGAGTGTACAGAACTCGGTCGAAGTTCTAAGCGGACTTGGAGGAATAGCAGCAGAACTACTGAAGGATGAAACAGAAAATCTTTCCGACATCCCGAATGACTGCAAACAAGGAACACACGGGTTTTCAGCTGGTAGTCCATAGTAGACTGCATAACACGGTTGACAGATAGCATTAAATCATGACATACACATGGTATTTGTTGATATGAAAGAAACCTATGACAGCATACCAATATCACCCTTAGCGCAAGCTTTTGAATAAAGAAATGTAAATACTATAAAATTATAAAGGTAATTAAGCAAGAATTAAGCTGCTCAGA
The DNA here is from genome assembly GCA_940337035.1 of Agriotes lineatus. Lineage (NCBI taxonomy): Eukaryota > Metazoa > Arthropoda > Insecta > Coleoptera > Elateridae > Agriotes > Agriotes lineatus. Next base: position 30,964,717 of record OW679202.1, on the reverse strand, counting down.
AACAGCAACTACCTATTCAGTTACAAAAAAATAAGACACCTTCATTATTTAAAACATATATGTAGAACAGACCATGCAACAATGAAAGGGTTGTAATCTGGATATTCCCTTATCATAAAATGAGCACTTAGACACCTTATAGTTAGAGAAACCAAATGGTGTTGGGATAGAACTACTGCGATGGCAGATGGCCAGAAAATTGATCGAGGAACGGGAAGCTGTGTATAAGGGCCACACATATATTTCTTATTCTTATGCTCAATTTAGAACTGGTTCTGTTTGATCTAATATGTGCCGTTAAGTGTTGGAGTTTTCTTGAAATGTGGAGGTTCAATATTTACCCCATCTTTTTGGTGGATGGCCTGGAGATCTTCTCGATTGGTTTTATCTGTTCTCGTCCATTCTGCTTGCACAATCTCTCCACTGCCTCCGTCTTTCTCTTGCCCACCGTACCACATCTTGGATTTCACATGTCTCTGTGATGTTACTACCCCTTACTATATTCTTTAGTGTTACTTCAGCTATGGTCACAGTGCTTCGTAGTAGATATTTTGTTGTGGAGGTTTCAGCTCGCTTGTTAGCGGCATAGGTCAGAATTAGCTTGATACATGTTTCAATTATGTAAGTACTCCTAGGTGATCACGATAAAGGATAGACCTACGCAGGGATCTAGCGCCCCTGGCCACGCGAGCTCTTAATAATTTCTCCTCACCATTTATAATCGAGAGTAGCCATGTCCTAACCTGAATTTCTCCCACCTACTATTTTATTCATTACACATCCCAAAACTATAGAAGAAGTCCCATAAACACATCTATGATGACTTAGCTCACTTCCAACTTATCCGGAAGTAAAACTAGCTTTCCCCTCGGCTCACCGCAGAGAGGGGAATTAAGACAATTAACGCAACTAAATAACAACTAAAGATAAACTTCACAAGGATCGTGAAACACGCTGGGTCTACTACAGACCAGAAGATTGTTTTTTGTCGAAAACGCACCATATATCTAGCTACTCTTTTGTTCCACTTCCTGTGATACTCTGCAAATCCTGGAAAAACCGCATTTTCTACTGACGCTACGCAATTTACTTGAACTGGGACAAATCTGGAGGCTCGGACACACGATGACTCTATTCCGCAAGGTGTATTCTTGACGTCCACTAACTTTCCGGACTCCAATCACTCAAAAATATGCCAAATCCTACCTTATAACTTTGGCCGATCTTCACCTCGGAGCTGGTTGCAGGTGACGCCGATGGCTTTATCCACTTGAAGTCGCTTCCCTGGCAGCAAATGTTGTTCTGGAATGCTCGTACACACCTCCCTGGCTTGTTGGACTAGAGACCCCAGGCTTCTGCAGCTCAAATGGTCCGGTGTCGAGGTTCGAAATCTACAGGTGCTCGGTGCCGTTTTCCAGCCGAAGTTGGTTTGATCAAATTTATAATTTTTATGTCGTAGAAACTTTTGCTAACACTTTCACAGATGCCTGGCAACTTGTTGAACAAAATAGTGTACCTTTAATATGTGGAAAATAATTTTTATTATATTAAAACATTTAATTTCCTGGAGCACAATTTGCCCACACTTGTCTAATTACAGGAATTAATTTCTTATTATTAATTAACAAAGAGGCATCGCGTTGCTTAGTAACCGCGATCTGAATTTGTTTAAAGGAAACAAGTATTAGTTACAATTTTACAAAAAGGAATACAATATGATAACATGTTTGTTGCTTAAATCTAGTTGTCTTTATTTCTTATACATAAAAATTTTTCTTTCCCGTCACATACAACGTTTTTATTCACTTCTCTGCTATACACTTAGTTTTAGAATGCACTGGCACTTGAGTTTATTTTTAAACACGTTACTGATTTTTCTTCCTTTCATTTGCTCTCGTTCTGTATTGCTCTTTGCAATTTTTATCTTATCTTGCTTCGATTTCCATCTACCTTTCAGCTTGCTTGCTTTTCGCTGGCCTGTACGTTTATTAATAACTCTGCGCTCATATTAATTATGCACATAACCAACTTTTTGTATTATTTACTTTCATTTGGTCCGGCTTCAAATATGCTCAAACCTATAATATTACTTATATTATTTTTTTTAAATCTGAAAAACTCCTAGATGTATTCTAATGAAACTTGGTTTACGTTAATATTTCATAAAGTGACATTGTTTTTATTTCTACCTATGGCGTGCATCGGGGCCACTTCAGTTACCTTATTTTATAAAACCGTGATACGCCCCTGTTTTTTAGCCAATACGACAAGTTTTTTAGCTTCATTCGTTGAAACTGTACAAAAGATGTATCTATCATTTTTTTTATAGAATAAACCGTTTTCGAGAAAAACGGAAAAATCTGTAACAGCAATTTCGTTCCTTGGACTTTAATGAGACCTTAATGGCTTGGGTTTCAAAATACTGTTTAAAGAAGTTCTTAAAAATATTATTTAATAATAAACAATCTTACAATAGCTACAAAACTTTTGGCTAAAAACAGTGGCGTACCAGATTTTTCTAAAATAAGGTAACTGAGGTCACCCCGATGCACGCCACTAGTAAAAAGAAAATTTATTTAGTTTAACCAAACAATGCCACTTGATGAAATACTAACCTACACCAAGTTTCATTAGAATACCTCTAGCCGTTTTCCAAATTTTTGAAAAAAAAAGTTTTTGTTTAAACTTCAACATCCTGTATCTTGAAAACGTAGCCGTTTAGGTCACATGTTTGTATAAACTTTTTATCTTAGAATTGATCAAGGAATCACTCTTTAAAGTTTGTCTACGTACTTAATTAACACCCTGTATAGTAAGTCTTACAAAAGTAAATAACAAGGATGTTTGACCTGCTGACGGTACTTCAATCGAGCGATCCGCTCAGCAGTTCTAACTGGAAGAGGCCCCACCTCTTAGGACCTTTGAAACTTAACCGAAGCCGTCCAGAACCGGAAGATACATATGAGTTCATGGACCCAACCTTTCCTAGCACACCAAACCTTTTTGAACCCGCTATTTTGGTCGCCGGTTCTCATATCAAAGAGTTACTCTAAAACCCGATCAACGGTGTATCAGTAAACACCTCCTTGAAACCGCTCTCGACGTAGCTGTGGTCGCCGGATTCGGTATCAAGGTACGACGCTCAAGTCCGCCCTTAAAACTAACGCTGCATTCTCTTTGGGCTAGAAGTACGATACTGCAAATTTTGCTTGTTGTATCACTCTGGGTGCCCTCTAAAGTTGCCCCGGAGATCGTCGAGCACCAGTGCTAGCTGATTCACCCCCGATTTGTCAAAATTTAGTACCATGAGTTTTATCGAATATAAACAAACCCCGTCATTTTATGCTGATGTCTAATTCCAGAATCGCCCGTTCCGACATACAATGCGCAAAACTAGGCGAGTATTATGCCGCAATCGTTTCGACTATCCAGCCATTGTCCTGGTCCGAGTATAACGGGCTCAAAATCTTCGAGAGCCAGCTTCACCTCCATCGTTTAAAATAAATTTTTATTTATAATTTTCAACATTGCATCTACATTACTAATTTAATTTTAGTCTAAGATCTGGCTTGTAATTTATAGACTGATATAAACTTTATAGCTAAGGTGTTCTATGTCTATAAACGAGTTATGAATCGGACCTTGGCACCGATGGAAAAATTAAATAAATAAAAATAAATTCAATAAAATTATCATTAATTCAATTAACAAAGAAAACTTAAAATTAGATTTATTATCTGTAAATTTCACAGCTACTTTGGTTTTATTTCATGAAGGAAAGTGAAAATACCGAATGGAATATACCCTGTCGCCATGAAAAGAAAGTATATCCTCAGAACACGCCTGTAATTGGTTCAAATATTGAAAATGAAAATGTTTATTGCATAATGTAGTAATAGAAATTATATAAAAGTGGAAAATTGAAAATGAGACCACCTGTATTTTTTACACCACATCCTGTGCTAAAGATAAATAGCTCCTGTTGTTGCGTAGGGCAGAGATGTATAATTTTCAGTCAGACTACTCCCAGCAATAATTTCGCTAGACATCAATGTCTGCTAATGAATTGGGGGAACGTTCGCTGGATTTTAGCTGCAGTAGGTACCGAATAACTGATTCCATGGCACCATTTAACTGAGCTCAGTACAACGCCGAGACTCTGTTGCTTACGATGCACGACGTTGCTGATCTCCAGATTACCCCAATAAGATTGTCTTCGCTTAGTGGAAAGTGGACACCGGAGCTGCAGTTCACTGAAATAGGGGATTGTAAGGAATTCCATTTAAAATGAACAATGGAAATAGGCCCACATGTGTAAACTACTGTCTCCCTTGAAGAGAAGAAAAGTAAAGGTGCATAGTGCGGATTTTCAAACCGAAATGACAAGTGCTTCATCAACGTGTAATTCCCACTTAATAGATTTAACAACTCAACTTTGAAAGTTAGCTCGATACCCGAATAATTCAAATAGCGACACGGAGTTCAATTTTTAATAGAATCTGAAAGTTTACCTACCGACGAGAGCGTGGTGTTGGCGTAACTAATGAAATGAGCCTAGCTGGAGATTAAATGTTTAGCGCAAATTTTGGAGAAACTTATCTGCAGGAGCACTCGCCTACGAAGTTGCTGACTAGAATTTCTCCTTTTTCAAAAATAAAAGTCATGAATGTGCAAATGTCTCCTTATCAGTAGTTGTACATTAAGAAAGAATGACGAATTTATTTGGCTGGTTTATTGATCACTGTCGCTATTAATAATATTAGACAACGTAAATATACTTTAAAAAACCTTAATATCAGTAAATCAATTAATGGTTTAAATCTCAAATTTGCTAATGCTCTCCAACAGGTAACGAAGAATATCGAAGACAAGTTAACCAAACATGGCGTACCTTTAGAAAGTAATATAAAACAATTAAAGATGTTTCAGTCACAAAATAGGTCATTATCGCGTTATCTTTACGATGATTGGGAATGTGTCCCAAAAAATCTTTAATATGAAAATACGCCTTTCACTTCAATTTCACTAAAATTAGATTTCTTCAAAATGCAGCAGGATACACCCTTAGGTACAGAAAGGAAAACGAATGAAATGCATTCGAAGGTAAGATATAAAACCATCGAGTACATACATGATTTGCTAGAAAAATGGAAAAATATCAAGGATACAAGTTAGGTATAATATAGTGTACTGAACACAATTTAGAAGATCGGCTAAGAAAATAATCACAAGAGCAAATGTAATTAAAATAATTCATAATGTAGTAAAGCATCGAACAACTGTACAGCATAAGAAGAAGACGAAGCCGAGATCTTTCACATGATGTATTTCGGCAGCAATATTGCTTTCTACGAGTTTCAACATAGCAGAAGAAGATATTAATGTTCTCGAACAAAGTAGATTATTATCGAGGAAGTAACTGTAACTACTAGCTGTTCAAGGTGTTTAATTATACTTGAACAGCTAAAATAACCCGGTGGATGAAAACTTTGCAAGGTAAGGTGTAGGATATATGGTAATTTCATCGATGAAGCAATCCCTGGAGCAATGTTAACATTCGTGACTACTTATTGTCTGAAAAATCTGGAAAAGCGAGCAGTTAAAAGCTTACCAAATTCCAATGGGACAGTGTGCAGCACTGTATAAAGAGATTTGCAAAGTACGTTTCTCCTTCACTACGTCAACAATAACCTTGGGGTAACTATGGTTGTTTCTACTAACTTGTATTTATATACGTGTGGAATATTAAGTTCTTTTATTAATTTACTTGATATTTTATTTATGTACGTGTAAGTAAAGCAACGGAAACATACATAGGACAATTTTCAATCGGAACTAGAAACGAAAGAGGAACAATGCTGGCTAACTTGTTAGAAAGAGAAAAACTATACTGAATGAATGCTTTATTTAAAGAAAACGAAAAACAAAAATGGACATGGAGAAGTCCGAATGGGCAAACAAAGAATGAGATAGATTTTATCATCTCAAAACACAAGCATATAATCCAAGACGTAGACGTGGTCGATCAATTCAGAACTGGTAGTCCAAGATGCAAGGTGATCATAAACACCAAAATAGAATGAGCTAGGAAGACCAAGAAAAAACAACTAAAATAAACGTAGAAAAACTGTAAGAAGAAAATAAAAAACGTAGAAAACAACTAAGAGGATATTTCTCCAAGAATCCAGGACAACCAAATGAAGACATCAATGAAGCCAACAGCAGAATAACGAAAGCAATAAGAGACACAGCGGAGAAAATAGCCAAACCCTTGAAGACAATCGAGGATAAACTGTCAAATAAACCAATTCAACTATTAGAGGAAAGGAGACACTTAATAAAAGAGACACAATAGTATTTGCGGAAATCAATAAGACAGCAAGAAAAATGTCGAAGCAAGACATACTAAAGAATCATACAAGATAAATAGAGACCTCAATAGAGAACAATAGGGGTTTGAGAATCTTCAAAAGACAGAACACAAAGAAAAAAGAAATAATAAAACCAAGAAACAAAAAAAGTAACACAGTAGAAGATAGGACGCAGTTACTAGAGGTGACAGAAACCTTTTACACAAATCTCTACGAAACCCAAACATCCAATAAAGCAGCTGAAGAAGAAAATAAAAACAAAAAAAAACAAAATTGTTAATGGCAATTCGGAAGAACTGTCAGAGATAGTATTTGAAGAACTCGATAACGCTTTAAGACAAATGAAAAATGATAGAGCAACAGGGGAAGACAATATCCTGCCAGAGCTGCTTAAAGAATGTGACATAAACGCCAAAGAAGAAATAATACGTCTATTTAATAAATGCTCAGCACAAGAATACATTCCAAATTCAATAGTCGTCTTAATTCGTAAAAAAGGGAGACCCATCCAACCTTGAGAATTATCGACCTGATTGGTCTGGTGTCTCAAAAATATAAATTGTTCATTAGAATAATTACGAATAGATTGGAGCGAAAACTTGACATATATCAACCAAAAGAACATCCCGGTTTCCGAAGCAATTTCATCACTACTGAACACCTCCACATAGAAAAGCAGCTCAAAGAGAAAACGACTGAATACAATATACCAGTATGGATGGCATTCGTAGATTTCAGAAAGGATTTCGGTAGAGTGGAAGTTTGAACCATAATAAAATTACCAAGAAATGGTAGAGTGGATCAAAGATACATAAACCTAATAGAAAATATATATAAAATCTCAACAATGACTATAAAGGCTCACGAACTCACAAATAAAATCAAAGCTAAAAGAGAAGTCAGACAAGGAGATGTAATCTCGCCAAAGCTGTTTACTTTGGTTTTGGAAGATATCTTTAAGGAACTCAAATGGGAAGAGAACGCAATTAATATCCAGGGAGAACATCTACACAATTTGAGGTTTGCATTGCACGAAGAGGCGACCTAAGTAGGACTGCAGATGAACAACACAAAGACACAATTAAACAAATATTAATACAGTAGACAAGCAAACTGCGCGCTACGCGCACGTGAAATAGGATACGCGAAAGGTCAAGCTCCGAGCGAGCGCTAAGATAAGAAAAACAAAACCTAAACAAATATAAACATCTGTGAAGCCGGAACGTGAGATTTTATTTTGTGCCACATATACACAGACACACATTAAGGAAAATTATATTATAGATAACACAATTACAGTTCACGGACAAACAATAAAAAAGACGGAAAAATACATATACCTCGGATAATCACTTACAGCAGGCAAGCAAAATCAGGATTCTGAATTCAACAGACGCATTAGATTAGAATGGGTTGCTTATAGGTAAAATACATCTTAAATATGAAAATTACTATGATATTAGGTGGTTACATATGGTTCTGAGACATGGGTCCTGACTAAAGCAGTAATAAACAAATTAAGGACACACCAGAGAGCCACAGAGAGAAAACTATTGAACATATAGCTGAAAGACCATAAAATTAACAAGTGGATAAGGCAAAAACACAGATAATCGACATAATAGAAAGAATCAGCTCATTGAAATAGTGATGGTCAGGTCATGTCGCCAGGATACATCACTCGATGGAAAACCTAGGACGAAAAAAGAAGTGAGGGTAACCCCCAGCAGAGATGGTACGATGAACTTAAGGAATTTGCTGGTCTAAACTGGTACCAGATCGCACAGAACAAAAACAGATGGTCTAATATGAGAGCAACAAACTAAACATTTAATACGTAAACATCTACGAATTTGTAAAAATAATAATCATAGTAACGTAATAGCAACTGCCTCTATAGTGCGAGAGAGCCCAGCTTTCCAAGCCCTTTTATAAATTGCTGCCCATTGTCTGTTCCAAAAAAGCTAACAGCATGATTAATAAAGGTTAAGTACATTTTAAATTGGCCCACTATGCTGTCAATCGATTTTGAAATGGTAAAAGTCAGATTCAACTTCTTATGCCTGGTAAACGGGTTGAGTGAACACGTTTCAACTCGTAGAAGTAAGAGAATATATAAGAGCAGGGCTCCCTGTTACCTCTTGCAGTATTTCGATTGTCTTCCGCTTGGCTACGACAATGTTAAAGCCAAAGTTAACTCAACTTAAACACGTTGTGTCATCCTTCAGTTTGTAATATTCCAAACATGCATTTAGCATAAGATCCCGAAGAATTTCTGAATGTCTCTATACATATGTAACGGCAGGAACAGCAAGCACTCGCGCATCTCCGATTTACCTAAAATAAACATATTTTATTTGGAAGCATCGCGGCCTGGAAAAAACAATATACATAAGAAGCGGCGCAAATACAGACGTTTCTATTCTGGATATCGGGGCAATATTATTTTTAATGCTAAAATAAATGTTGGTTCCGGTCAAATAAATCAACAAGCGCACATCCTTCCAAGTTAATTCGAGGGACCACAATACACAATACTAGCGATTTTCAATTTTAGCGGTCAGAATAACCAGTAGCATTGCCCTATGCCTAGGGTATTTGTTTACAAGTCATGATTGTAACGGGTATGGCCTTAAGGTCTACTTGAATCCTATGTAAAGCAAGCGTCAATGTTCAATATTTACTCAAATGCTGCACCCTGAGCCGGGTTTTAGAGTATTCGGATTGTCAAAACCTATATTATTTTGCACGCTGTTTGTGCTTGCTTTAATTTCGGCGATTCTCCGACGATAGTATATCAGAGACACGTCTCTATGGCCAGGAAGCCACATATCCGACCTCCGGGTTAAAGGGATTCGTAAACAATCGTTCGGAGCTAGCACAAAATATATATTAATAAACCTTTCGTGTATAGTCAGAAAATCCGCTTCTTGCAAAGCGTATATATTCGTATTTTCGTCATAAAATATTCCGTACAGAATTGGCAGAGAAAGATTAACAACCCACACACCGTCTTACCGCTATTAGTGAGAGGAGATTCAGAATTCATTCGGTGTAAAATATTTCTTGTCTGTGAGCACATACCTTTAATCAAACACAGCTCGCGAATAAAATTCGCTCTGATGCTTAGTCAATTAAAGCACAAGGAGATCTGTACGCCCACCTACAGGTGTTGGATGCCACCTACGATCATATCTGCGTCACAGCAGCTCTCATTGTGATTTATTTTGCAAAACGATATATAATAAATTCAGTATGTGGGCTCGCAAAAGCACAGTACTGTCGATGTGGCTGAATTTATAGAGTGCATAGGTCTACATAATTTTGCACTTTAATGGGTACTCACTTTCTCTTTCTCTCTATAGTTCCATTCCGATCTGATTTTCTCTTCGGCTCTTCGTAACTATTACAGAAGCACTGAAAGAACTGATAAATATGAAAGCTAATGCAACATGTATTACGTAATTCACGAAACTTAATAATTTTTGTCCACTTTCCTAGTTATACCTCATTTAAACAGCATAGTCAAGCTACATCGCTGTAAGATACCGTATCCTTCAGCAAGATGTGATTTTACCAAAAACATTTAACTGGTTATTTTTAATTATTAAATTATTTTCCGTTGGTTCCAACTATAGATAAAGGGTCCGTAACATGAGGCTTAAATATCTTTATCCACTTGCATCTTTATCGTTCCAAAAATATAATGTATCTTTCGAATTCCGCACGCGGAAACTGGGGACTACGTAATTCGTCTCGTCTCGCGGAGGAAAGATCAGTAGTTTGACTGATACGATGAGCACAAAGGTTGAATGTGCTGTGTTATCTTTTCGCGAATATAGAGGTTGGGAAGCCCTTACCGTGCCGATTTGGTAAATTTGCGGCAATTTTCGAATATATCCAGTTTCAAGTACTAATTTGAAATTCCGATTCCCGTCTCGTTTATGAGTTTCGCGGAATTTCATATTAAACGACGGTCGCACATCAATCTATCACTTCGAAACCCTTCTGCAGCCCGACGATGCTCTGGGGCAGCTCCCCGAAATGGTGTAGAGAATTGACGCCAGTTTTTTCAGTGGAGCTGTTAATTTTCCTTCCGTTTTGGAACCACGAGTCACATTTGCAAGCCGTTAAATTTTGCTCAACTTTAAAGGCCAGCGATCTAGTAGGCTAGACCAAAATTTTGTGCAATTCTCGGGATTTGGGACTTTTCTTGGTTTTTACATCTTGCTGTCGACTGAACTGCATTTCAACTAAGTTGAATACGTGTTTGTTGTCTACTATTGCATGAGCAATTTACCGCCAATTTATAATGTACTAGAATAAGACCTTCTATGTGTAGATTATCGCCAATTTTGTATTTGCTTAGCAAATAATTGTGAAAGTTTTGGGACACATCTCCGCTCGTAATGCTGTAACACCTTCAGCGCTCTGCACCAGTGTATTAATATTATTTTTCCCCGTAGAATTTCTCTTCAGGTCAACACATCTGTATGTTTTGTTTATCATAACAAGGAGGTAAAAATGGTTAAGCAACCTTAAGCACACACCATATGTCACACTATTACAAAACTTAAAAAAAGTAGACTAGGTTTTTGCTTCAAAATTAATTTCTAGTGTATTTTATTATTCCAGAGTAAAACGCCATGAATGAGCTATTAATCTGATCGCTGTAAACCAGAAATTTCAGATTTGAATTTATTTCTGTCTTGATAAGAGCAAGTTTAAAAACGATACAAGACTACAACTCGGTAAGCGGAAAATAGCTAATTTAAGGTGCTTTCTTAATCATTTGAAGGTGCAGGGGAGCCCCAGCGAAATAATCTGCCCGAAGATACACGATAAATCAGTCACAGTGTTAGCTTTTAGTAATGGTTTTCCTTCCAACAAATAGAATTACTGCACGTAACAATATTAGAGCGGATCTTTTACTTTCCTGAATGTTATCTATGTTTCGGGCTATTGTATAGTTCTTGTGCTTAGAATGCTGCGCTGCAAAAATATATTTTTATCGATTTTATATTCTAACATAACCATTGGTACATCTGTGACCTTTGTTAATGTAACTAATGAAGTTGCAATTCCATTTATGCCAAGACATGTTCTGAGTTTACTTTTTTCTTCTAATTCTAAATACTTCTGCCTACTACTGCGAATATATGGAAAAAACTAGACCGGCTACTATCTGCACGACACAAAATAATTTAATAAATGCGAAATTGATGGAATGATAACGATGAGGCTATCCTGATACAATGATATGGAATGTGTCGTGATTTATGAAGCGGAAATACAGCATGTGAATAAAACAAGTACAAGTAGAAAATTCTTATCCACAGTGATAGGTTACATAAGAAAAAACTGTTAAGTATCGAAACTATAGAGAGTTAGAGATAGAGAGATAGCAGAACAGATCAAATTGACGAGAATGACCACGTAGGTTTATGCTACCATATTGAATTACATGGCTGATACCAACGGATGAATCCAAGAAAAATAATGCAAGCGAAGTTGAAAGAAGATAATTATGATTTAAAAAACGAGAAGAAAAGAGTTGACTAAAAAGAATGCCATATAATGGGTACCATCTGTACGACACAAGAGAAATTGACTGATGTAATGGCACTATTTGAAGGTCGGTTGTAATTATTCTGATACTTGCCTTGGGCCACTCGGAGTGAGTTGAAGTATTTGAATATGTTTTAGTGGCTGTGGGTGTGCTATCATGTAACCGGAAAATGCTCATATTATGTAATATAATATAAGCGTGATTACTCACGCATTTAAAGCAGTCGATATAATTCATTTTACCACTGTCTTTTTGTAACGAATCTAGTGTGGTAGTTTATTTTCACTAGTTTTTAGATTAAAAGTTATTAGGGTGGTTGCGCCTTACGCCCCGCCTAAGTGATTGTATCATCGAAATTTGTACGGCATTTACATGACACGTCACGTTAATAACATAGAATTGGGTTGAATCCAACCTTAGGTTAACCCCGCATTTGCAAGAAATTTTGCGTAATATTTTTTTGCGACACTTTGACATCGGTTGGGAATTAACCTTAGTCACACCCCGGTTTAGAAAGCGCTTTATATTAAGGAAACAAGATCGTGGGTCTGTAAGTGCGTTACTGCTATTTTTGGTAAACAACAAGACGGCTCTTGCATTGTGGGTAATTGGTCGAATTCAACTAGTCATTCCAAATTTAGGCTGTAATAAATGTGTCATTGTGCTATCTCCAACTTTTTAGTAGTGCATTTAGCCAAGTTAAAAAGTCAATCTGTAATTTTCTTACGCATATTTACTTACAATAATCCATTAATCTACATTAATCCATTTAATTGAATTACGTCAACATTTCTATTACGCTTTATTCATTACGTAAATTATGTGCCATTATTTTGGTGAGTTTTAATAAGACGCTTTACTACTTTGATATCATCTGCCCATTGAGATTTTGTACTGGTTTGCCGTGTGATATTTTATGTGTTTATTGTAGAGCACCTCTCCTATTATTGTTGATTATACTGAATCCTTTTGTGTGATTAGCAAAGAGCTGGGTTATCTGCTGCTTGGCGCCCATATTTTTATTTTTCAGCTGAAGCTATTGAATCCCTTGTACAACCCACGACCTCCTCCGGCTGAGAAGTCGGCTACCTTTGCTTATCTCCCTTACAACCAGAGCGACGGTAACAACGTATAAACCTACAGGACATATTGCAAGGGAAGTTGAAAGAAGATACTTTAGTTAGTTTCGGCATACAGAAAAATAAAGTAAAAGAAGACTAAGGCGAAATTGAAAGAATGGCGTGTTGTGCTTTATGAGGCAGAACTGTGGGATACATGAGTCAAGCAAGTAGAAGACAATTATTATATACAAATATAGATTACATGAGAAAAAAACTCTTAGGTATCGAAAATATAGAGACCTAGAGATGAGTAAATAGGATAAAGGATCATACACGTTCATTCCTTGCCTGTAAAGACCATGATTATCGTTACCAGGAGACGTCCCACTGTTGAAGACGGATGAACCGTCGAGAAATATTGGAAGAAATGAGGAAAGAAAACAATTACAATTAAAACAGAATAGAAGAGAAGAGGCGACAAGAACAATACCATACCTGAATAATCTATACCTTACTATTGTGATTTATAAGGCAGAAGTATAAGATGTAAACAAATTAAATAAAAGGAGATGATTATCTACAGAGATGGATTCTATTACAAGAATCACTCATAAGGAAATAGCAAAATTGATGAACAGGAAGAGAATTATTAGACGCGAAGTTAAGAGAAGACAATTGATCTGGTTCAGGCATACGAAAATAAGGGAGGAAACCAAATAACCAAGACAAATACTAGAAAAGGCAACTAAAAGAGGTTTTTCGAGGTGAAGTTAAAGAGATGATGTCGAAAATGAACAGGCAGCATCAGTGGTGTATATCCATTCTTTAATTGCATCCGTGTTATTTAGTTCACATTTTTTCTCTCTAAAACCTTGGTATGAATCATGGCGTACATGAGAAATTAACTATTCTATATTCGGTATAAAACACGAGAATAATCTGGTCTGGTACTACAGAGCTTAGTAATATTCTCCGCAAATAAAGCAAAAATCGTTGTGGTTCAAACAAGCATATAACATTACAGACTTGGGACCGCTCGTTTACACAAAAGTTGCCGACGAGGGTAGCAGGAACTAAAATACAAAGGACAACTATCGATTCCTTCAATAATAATGTAAATTAACACCTTCGCCTCTCTGATCTCCGAAAGTATAAAAACAAAGCCTCCCGTTCGGACAAATTGAATGAAACAGGCGATGCAAAGTTCAATCTACCAGAGACGTCGTGCTACAACCTGCAACGTCTTTGATGATGAGATACGCCAATGCGGAATTCGCCTATATGAATGATATATCTTATGAAGCTGCTTGATTCAACTTATTATGGAATGGGTGTGCATGAAAAATTTAATCTTTAGCTTAAGCTCAGCGTGTTTGAGAATGGCTGCGTCGTCGAGCCAGTCAGCATGCGGAATGAAGGTGTAAGAACAAAGGCTCACCTCTGCAAGCATAAAAGAGCAGTTTTCGTATTTCTCATTAAATTTTGATTCGAAGACGTAATTGAATAGTTCTTTGAACTATTCAAGGTATTTGAACGTAAACTAATTAATTCGTAAGATAGCAGGCACCGTAGCTTCCATATTTTCATTGAATTAGAAGAGTTCATATCGTTGCAACTAAAATTCGCAGCATTATTTGAACGACTTATTTGCGTTGCAAATACGACGCCACTCCAATAAGAATAAAAAATTCAATTTATGATAAAGAGGCAACGTTGCAGTAGTTTTGCAATATTATAATGGCGACAAGAACTTGCACTCATAAAAGGTGAGCAAATGGGCAACAGTTTTATTAGCAGGTAAGTGTTCCCATTCTCATATAAGTAGCTCTACTGCAACACGTTTTTATTTTTATTTTAAATTAACTTGTAAGATTTTAATTATCTGAATTTACAGCACTACAATGCAAACATAATCTGTTCCTTATAAAACCAAGAAATTTTAATTGTTGAAACTAACTTTCTCATATATAGGATGTATCTATCATACACGACCCCGGTAGAGCAATGGACAGAGTGTCAGGTTTTGCAAAATGCAAAATAACCATCGGTTCGAAGCTAAGAATGTGAATAATTGTTTCCGCAGTCGACCAGATCGGTACAGATATACAAAAAACGCCATTCCCCTCTGAAGACTGATGTATAAGAAAGAGTAACAGAACCAGTTCTCCAGTTTCTGTGATTCCTTGTTTTCTACTTATTTATTCTAGCATGCGTATCTTGGTATCTGCCTTTCATATGTTTTGTACCAGGAGCCTTCTAAATCTTTTCGCAAACTTCAATATATTGCTATCATTCTACAGATGTATTTTTTCCTTGTTATTGACTACTTACTGTTGGTGTGTACTTTTTACCCTGCCCTCCCTTTCTCTAATGAATAACTCACATTTTGATGGCTGTTTTTCCTTTTAAGGAGTTTAAGAGTTATTTTGTTTCCAGCTGATCTTCTAATATCCATCGTCAAACCTCTGATAAGTACTTTTTTCTGTTCTCCATAGTTGGTTCATTGCAGTTCTAACTTTTGTATTATTATACTTTTAGTGCAAATGTAGATTATTATTCACTGGAAAATTGCACCCTACACTTTTTTACCATTCAACCTTCAAGGTCTAATATAACAATGTGAAATGTGTTTGTATTGTTGTTGTTGTTGTTGCATAAATATATTGTAACGCTAAATAGATATTTGCCTTATAGTTGTTTGAATATGTTTTGTTGCATATCTTTTCCTAATACTGTCAAATGCAGGTTTTGGATCAACAAAGCAGAGATAAACTGTTTTCTTCACCTTTGAGATTTCCGTTTCTATTGCATAAATTAAAATGTAGATGTTGTTTAGACCCTTTAGACCTTTTTTCAATTTTCTACTTCATTCTTGTCATTTCAAATCCTTAAATATATTTTGTATTTTATATTAAGATTTGTTATTCTTTTATACTTGTTTACGTTTTTCTTATCACTTACCTTCTACGTTCTTTTTTCAACATGACTCAGAGCTGGCCGTTACTATACATTTTTCTGAGAGTGCAGAAAAAAATTTACTTCAAAACCAGGTTTTGATGTTGGTTATAAATGAAGTTGGCAACGTAACAGAACTAAAACTTCCACTTATTTTCAAAAAAATTCCACTATACTTACGAAAGCAATCATTAATCTCTTGCTTAGTTCCTTTTATTATATTTTTTTGGTATTTTGAAAACATACTTTATGGGACCTAATAAATTGTATACTGTTCAAACAGCTGTTAAAAGTGACGCTACTAATATTTGTAAGATTGGGCTAGTACACTGTAAAAATATTAGAAGTCACAGCCTGCTCCGAGTCATGTTAAAACAAATAAACTATAACTATTGAATTTTCTCTAAATTTTCTTAGACATTCGATTCTGCCGTCTGGTAAATGTATCCAGGTTTCATTTGGGATATTGGTTATGTCTGTAGCCCTTTCCTTGTTAAGTCTTGTTAGCTGTATTTCTTGGTATTGCTAGACGAACGGATTTGCTCCCGAAAAATGATCGATTCTGGGGAAAATTTAGTCTTATCTGTGAATTACTGCACCCATCTGATTAAATCAGGATATGATTGCATTTTGGAACTAAAACATTCGTATGGTTCAGTAGAGTATATCATGGTAAGTTATTGAACCTGAAGCCCTTAATTATAGGTTTGTTACTATTCATGACGATTAGACTGATTTAGTGCACATCCCCCTATGCCGACGACCTCACTCCTCCAGTCTGTTATGAGTTACTTATTTTGAATAGTGGAAAGTACTTTCATACGTCTGTTTCTTACAATTTTCGTACCATTGCTTCCATTACCATTGTCTGCAGTGGAAGTTTTCTTAAAATTATACGATTTCTTCATAGAATAGTATCTCGAACTTTACATTTAGAATTGTTACTAAGTGACAAAATAGAAAGTACATCCATGTGCATAGATTTTCTAACACAGTAAAAGTAATCGCATCTGCAGAATTCGAAAAAGATCAACATAATTAAATATCTATACGAATTTATAATTTGTTTAAACGTGTGTTAATCAACAAATTATTATTATTGTTATTTTCAGGCATGTTGCACAATGAATAATTATAAAACTGGATGTAGTAGTTAATTTAGCTATTAACACTGGATCAAGAATAAATAACAAGTAGTTACTTACTTGTTATAATAATACAGGACGATTTTAGTTTGAAGTTAACATCTATTCGAAGAATATTTATCACATTCGAAACCCTTATAATGTACACGTCTTCTATACAAAAATGTGCTCGCTAGTTCAGTCAACATCAAAGCACAATTTGTAAATAGTTCTAAATTTATTCGCCTACTCAACTATTCGTGTCTCATAACCCTGAATCGCTGCACTAACGAGATTATCTTTTCTGAAGGCAATTTTAATTAATTAAAAATTTAACGACCGCCTTGGGTAAATTACGTTTTGCTGAACCCACTTATTGTTTTGCGAGTGCTGTAAAGTTTGGTTTTACCTGGAATGATTCACTAAAATGAGGTGTGACTTGCAAAAATGATAATTTCATTTTTTAGGTAGTTACTAACCAAACCTGTTTAAAAACTCAAGATTCGAACGTTGAATATTAAAGCTGCAAATAGCTTTGCAACGTTAATTACGAGATAAGACAAATACATGTGCATATTAATTGGGCAATCATTTTTTCGCGTGTTTGAAATTAATTATTATAGCAGGAAGCTCGCCAGCGATTCTGCAGAATTTCCAGCGTTCCGGTGATGAGAAGTGCAGAATAAACATGATAAAATGCTAAGGGAAAGCTTATTTCAGCATTTTCCAGAAATGCATCAAGAATTCTAGCTGCACTTAGTGGAACACGTTTGATAAGATTTTTTCAGGAGGAACTACACAATGTGACTGGCGTCTGCTAAAATTGGTAAGAATTTCTTTTTTACGATCATCACGCAACTTCGGGAGCTGTTTAGCTTCACCAGTTGATCTTTTGGCAAACAGGCGAGGCTTTTATATGATTCAAAGCCGTTAGAGGCAACATGCAGAAGTTCTGCAACCAAGAAAACAAAAAATTGCCGTGGTTTGGAGCAGAAACGTGACGCGATGTGAACTTTTTCATCTAGTAAAATAAATAAGCTGCGGTGGATTTCCACGAAATATTTTACTAAAACCAGGAAATAGGTTGCAAAAAATTGCTGCAATTTCACATGCCAGTGTTCAGATAAATCTCCAGGAACCTTAAACACTTGTTAAATGTTTTAGCTTAATGCCTTGCAATAGAAAAGCCATTTTGGGTTGTGTTAAATAATAGATAATTGTTGTTTTTCATAGTAAGCTGCAATGAGTTCACGAAAAGGCGACGACGAACAAAAGCTTGTCACAAAAACGAAATGTTTTATGAATCAGACGACAAAACTACTTCGTAAGCAGAAAACTCCCTGGTCTTAATACTGCAATTAAAATTCTTAGAGTTAAAAATTCTTTTAAATATTAATCTTGTTGCAAATAGAACTAGCAGCTAAACAGTAAAATATTCTTCAGTTTAAAAGCGTGGAAAGAGACAAATTTTGGACAAGGCTGCTTGTGAAGGTTATTTGTTTTATATTATCTGTCAGTAATGGCCAGTATAGGAGAAAAAGGTCCCTCCCATTTAGTTTTATTCGTTTCATTTGGGCTTCAGTGTTAACCTTTTCGGCTCCACTTTTCTGAAAACATTTTTAATCAAGTCAGTAACGCGCTATTTGGCAGAAAGCGATTTGAGTAGCACAAACTGGATTTAATGGTTTAAACTAAATCTGACCATAATTTGAGTATATATCTAAGCAATCTAATCATGCATTACTATTTTGTACTGTCTTTACTGATTCAGTGTTTGTAATAATGACGAATCAGCGATGCTATCAAGATTCCTGTTGATGTTTACAATAAAAACAATTTAAATACAGGTACTATAAAAATTGACCCAATTAGTTACCTTGTGATAACTAAACATCAAAAACGACCGATAATAATGATTATAAGACCTGCTAACTTTTGATTCAGGGTTACGGATTACATTTCTGACAGACTTTATTATATATATTATTAGTATTACGATTGACCAATAAGTCATTATTTACCCTTTCAGTACATTTAACAGCAACCTATATTATAATTTATAATATAATATAATATATATTTTCAAAAACGACATTACAACTACAAGTTTTCACTAATAACTGAACTTTTTACTTCCCTCGTCTAAAAACGAAGGAAGTATTGTAATTATGAAAAAATCACCTTCCGATATTTCTTCAGATCTTCACGTTTCAAGGTCCCTAGATGACGAAAAAGAGGTTTTCTTAATTCCGTCTGTCTGTCTGTCTGCCTGTTGGCAGTATAGCTCAAAAACTATTTGTCGGAGGAAGACGATATTTTGCATACATATTATATATCTCTACCTCGCATGAAACCGGTACAAATATGTACACGGTGAGCACCTTAATTCTGAAATAGAAGCAAGTAATAACTTTCACATAAGTCAGGTTTTACATTTTCCGAAAATAAGACTCAACCGATAGAGGATAATGTAACAAAAGAGTAAAAACATTTCAACAATAACAATGTTCTGTTCAAGAGAGGCGCGCGCCGGAATTATTTGAAAGAGTCTCGGTAGCGTAGTTGGCTTTATCGGTGCAGATACGATCTCTCCGTAGGGGCGCTCAGGGGGATACATTTTTTTATTTGAAAATGTATTTAATTTATTAGAAACGTGAAGATATTTTTACTCCTAACTTAATTTGATTTTTAAAATCATTTAGTGTCACAATGTCGACGAGGAAAGTTCTGGGTAAAACCTTTTACAGATTTTTTAATTGTGTGTTTCCAATTAGAAATAGTCACTTCAGTAGAACTGGAAATGTCAAATTTCTATTCAAAAAGTCAAACGAAGCCAAATTGCATGTTCAAAAATCAAATTTTCATTAAGACTAAGGTACATATTACCACACTGCGGTTTTATAATTGCATACTGTTCCTATTTGGAAACTCAATACAATAAAACTCACAGCTACTCGCCTATACGGAGTTTTTAATCTTTTTAATATAGAGTAATCTTTCAATCCAACTACCCGGCAATAAGGTCGATAATAAAAAACTTTTTTCTGATGCGCTGTTATACGAGGTCATGTTCAAGGGAAGTAAATTACTTAAAACAAAAGTGTGCACTGGTAGCTAATGTAAAGTTCGGGCACTTCATTCCATGGAAGAACATGGCCTGAGACAAGGCGAGTCAGGGTCGTCGAAATATCTCTTTCCGAAACCCAGTAAATCTGGCACACGTTAACGACGTACTGGGTGATATGGTTAGCATCACGCCTTCGACGGCTGCCTTACTTTCCCTACTTCCACAACTCTGGTTTTGGTACCCAATTTTTAACCCCTGTGAAGTTAGCACCACAACTTCAAAAAATGTTATTTTTTTCAAGAGTTCCCGTTGCACCCCAAAGAGTTCTAGAGTTCCTTGCTATTTTTAAAAATAGTTCTATGTATTTAAGAGAAAAAAATGTGGATCGAAAATTTGGGGTGCAACTTCACATTTTCATCGGACAAATACCACTATAACTATTTTTTAGTCATACTTACTGAAAAATTTCATTACACTTTTCGATAGAACTCGTCGGGGTGCTACTAGAACTATAAAAAAAAAAGATTTTCAAAATTTTTTTTTTCATTAACCAGAAAAAAATATCTTTTTAATTTTTTTAAGTTCCGGTAGTTCTAATGGGAGTTCTAGTAGCAATCCGGCGAGTTCCATCGATAAGCCTAATAACATTTTTTGATAGAACCGGAAGTAAAGAAGTTACGCCGATTTTTGTGTTAGTATTTTTACAAAACGACGAAGTCCTGAAAGCAATTTTTTAAAAGTTCCGGTAGTTCTAATGGGATTTGTAGTAGCACCCCGGCGAGTTCTATATATAATTTATTCTAATAACATTTTTTGATAAGACTCGAAGTAAAAAAGTTACGTTTAGTTTTATGTTAGCACTTTTACAAAACGACCCAAGACCTGAAAGTAATTTTTAACAGTTCCGGTAATTTTAATAGGAGTTCTAGTAGCACCCGGACGAGTTGTATTGATAACTCTAATAACATTTTTTTATAGAACCGGAAGTAAAGAAGTTACGCCCATTTTTGTGTTAGTATTTTTACAAAACGACGAAGTCCTGAAAGCAATTTTTTAAAAGTTCCAGTAGTTCTAATGGGAGTTGTAGTAGCACTCCTGCGAGTTCTATCGATAGTTCTAATAACATTTTTGATAAGACTCGAAGTAAAAAAAGTTACGTTTATTTTTATGTTAGCACTTTTACAAAACGACCCAAGACCTGGAAGTAATTTTTAACAGTTCCGGTAATTTTAATAGGAGTTCTAGTAGCACCCGGACGAGTTCTATCGATAACTCTAATAACATTTTTTGATAGGACCGGAAGTAAAGAAGTAACGCGTGTTTTTGTGTTAGCACTTTTACAAAACGACCAACGCCTGGAAGTAATTTTTTACAGTTCCGGTAGTTCTAATAGGAGTTCTAGTAGCACCCGGACGAGTTTTATCGGTAACTCTAATAACATTTTTTGATAAGACTCGAAGTAAAAAAGTTACGCGTATTTCTGTGTTAGCCCTTTTACAAAACGACCAAGACCTGGAAGTAATACCCATAACCTTTTCAATTCTAGTTCTATGAAAAAAAGTCCTTCAAGTTTGCCATAGAACACGCCAAAGTCCCACAAGAACTTCCGAAGAAATTTTAAAGAAATTGCTTCTAGGATCTAGTCGTTTTGTAAAAGTTTTAGCACAAAAATGCGCGTAACTCTTTTACTTCGAGTCTTATCAAAAAATGTTATTAGAGTTACCGATACAACTCGTCCGGGTGCTACTAGAACTCTTATTAGAACTACCGGAACCGTAAAAAATTACTTTCAGGTCTTGGTTCGTTTTGTAAAAGTGCTAACATAAAAATAAACGTAACTTTTTTACTTCGAGTCTTATCAAAAAATGTTATTAGAGTTATCAATAGAACTTGTCCGGGTGCTACTAGAACTCCTATTAGAACTACCGGAACTGTAAAAAATTAATTCCAGGTCTTGGTTCGTTTTGTAATAGTGCTAACATAAAATAAACGTAACTTTTTTACTTCGAGTCTTATCAAAAAATGTTATTGGAGTTATCGATAGAACTCGTCCGGGTGCTACTAGAACTCCTATTAAAACAACCGGAACTGTTAAAAATTACTTCCAGGTCTTGGGCCGTTTTGTAAAGGTGCTAACATAAAAATAAAGGTAACTTTTTTACTTCGAATCTTATCACAAAATGTTATTAGAGTTATTGATAGAACTCGTCCGGGTGCTACTAGAACTCCTATTAAAACTACCGGAACTGTAAAAAATTACTTCCAGGTCTTTGGTCGTTTTGCAAAAGTGCTGACATAAAAATAAACGTAACTTTTTTACTTCGAGTCTTATCAAAAAATGTTATTAGAATTATATATAGAACTCGCCGGGGTGCTACTACAACTCCCATTAGAACTACCGGAACTTTTAAAAAATTGCTTTCAGGACTTCGTCGTTTTGTAAAAATACTAACACAAAAATCGGCGTAACTTTTTTACTTCCGGTTCTATCAAAAAATGTTATTAGGGTTATCGATGGAACTAGCCAGAGTGCTACTAGAACTCCCATTAGAACTACCGGAACTTTAAAAAATTAAAAAGATATTTTTTTCTGGTTAACGAAAAAAAATTTTTTTTGAAAATCTTTTTTTTTGTTAGAGTTCTAGTAGCACCCCGACGAGTTCTATCGAAAAGTGTAATGACATTTTTCAGTAAGTATGACTGAAAAATAGTTATAGTGGTATTTGTCCGATGAAAATGTGAAGTTGCACCCCAAATGTTCGATCCACATTTTTTTCTCTTAAATACATAGAACTATTTTTAAAAATAGCAAGGAACTCTAGAACTCTTTGGGGTGCAACGGGAACTCTTGAAAAAAATAACATTTTTTGAAGTTGTGGTGCTAACTTCACAGGGGTCAATTTTTAAGGCGACTGGGTGGACCGCCCACCAGTTGCCAGATGTCGGGGTTGAACCCCGTACCATGGCACCGCAGTCGAGCTCCCTAACTCGGACATGCTGGCTTAGTAGCTAATGTATGAGCGACCTTTCCTGATGTGCGATAGTCATGTTTTTTTTTAGTAGAAAAACCAGATCAACAGCCAGTAACAAACAGTATTATGTATGACAAGGTACAACTGGGCACCGCTGATTTGGAACCGCCTACAGGGCGACCGCCAAGTGGGAGCCAAGTCGACTCGGCGCGAACCCACCTGGGCACCAAGCCAACTGGGCAGTTGGGCTGGCGAAACTTGCCGCCAAGTTATACACAGGGATATGCGAACATCGCAACACAACATTTTCCATGAATCTTTAATTACTAAATTCTGATGAGCGGGATATTATTATTTTGACAAACGCTGGAAGACTTTCTATTTACAACAACCAATTTATAAATTTCTAAGAATTTCGTAATAATTGTGCCTTATAGTACAAGTGGTTCGATGAGTTCGATGAGGTTAGGTTAGGGTCGGTTAGATTTTTAGAAAAAAAACTTCGGGGAGTTTTCTCAGCATCCCTTCCGCCGTGTGAATTTGTTCCTTTTTACTTCCATTTACTACTATAAAGGAAGTATTGGATTCACCCCAAAAATTCGAAATTGAGTTTTCAACAGATCTTCACGTTTTAGAGTCCCCTGATCCCAAAAAACATATTTTTTTTCATTGGTCTGTCTGTGTGTCTGTCTGTCTGTCTGTCTGTGTGTCTGTCTGTCTGTGAACAGAATATCTCAAAAACGAAAAGGGGTATGGCATTGAAACTTCATATATAAGTTTTGTGTACTATGTAGATGAGACAGCAAGCTTTTGAAGAAAATCGCATAACCGAAAGTAGGTGTTTACTCTTGTGATTTTTCAGTTTTTTTCGATTTTTTCAAAAACGGCTCTAACGATTTTTTTTAAATTTTTACATTTTTCTTACATTTTTAATGTGTATTGATGTGAGATAGGTGATTTTCCAGTTGAATACTTCTAAAGTGGGTTTCTTTTGTTTTTTTTTTCTATTTTTTTTATTAACTCCTATTTTAAATAAAACACCCGGTATATTATTACATTTTTGAATTCACCTTAAAATTCTAGAGAAAATTTGTCTCTTCAACTAACACTCGATTTTGTACCGTTTTTGTAGAATTTGAATTTTTGAAAATTTTTAACAAATGGTTAAAAATTAAAAATGAAATTTTTGACTAATTATAAGATCACTGTAAAAGGAAGTTGTGTGAGTGTATCACACCAGATTTTTTATTTAATTATTAGTTTTGGGAATTTATTCTGATGCTGGCGCCGAGTTAGCGGGCGCCCAGTTAGCCTGGCGGTCAGTTGGCTTGGCTTCGAGTCGACTGGCGCCCAGTCGGCGGCGCCCAGTTGTACCAGACTTTATTATGTATGGTTGTGATGTATGAATTAGTATTTAGTTTTTTTCTCTCTCTTATGCTGACACGGAGGACACCACTCCTTAGAAACTTATTGCTTATTCAATATCGCTTCCACTACCATTTTGGTTCAATGGTAAATCTTGGAGAAGCCGTCTCATGAATCGGTGATGTTCCCATCAATTTTTTCGAAGGTATACTATACTACCGATATGGTTGCTTGACGGGGAAGGGGGGGGGGAGCAATTACAACAAATGAGTTTAAAATTTTTATTATTTTTTTCCATATAAAGTTGAAAAAATCTATTAACATAATTAAATGTATTGACAAAAATTTTTTTTCGTAATGCATCTTCTTCCTTGTCTCTTTTTTGCGTTTTGTAACCTGACCACGAGGAGCTGAAAGTGCCGATTGATAGTCTCGCAGCCAAACCTTCACGTATCGTTGCGGAATACACCCTTCACTGCTACTCGAACGGTAAAGTGGTGGGATAAATCTTACAAACACTGGCGGCCTTAGTGCAGACAGTTGTTTAAGTAGTGTTCGACTTGATGTTACGCCTAATTTGTAAGCACATTCAACCAGTTTTCACAAAATTGCTTGAGAATATACGCAGTATGCTCAGAAAATCCTGAGAGTATACGGCGTATATGGAGTATACCTTATGGGAACACCACTGCGGGTGGTATATATTCGTATTTCTTGGGCTTAGTTACTGCATGGTGATGTCGGTGAAACTTAGATTGGTTAGGAATTCTTTGGTAGTTCTCTTTGAATTATTCGATGATGTCAATTTTTAGTTCATGGTAGATTTGATCATTTCGAACAAACCAGGAAGCATTAACAGCTTTAATTAATCTTCTTCCTCTTAATTTAGGCTGAAAGCCTGTTACTAACTATACAAAGTGTGGATTTATAAGCCATCTTAGACGCGGCTGGGGTAGGTGGCCAGACAAAACCATTGAATTAGAGAATAATTACCTTCTGTAGAGGTCACGATGACCAAAAGCGGTGGTATGGTGACCCGAGGGTGTACGATATAACCGATGTCCTGGTGTGGGGTTCAAACCCACTATATGTCGACTGCAAACGCAAACGCTTTAGTAGCCGGCTATCGGCTCTCTTTTAACAGATATACGTAGAACTTTCTTTTGAAATGTCTGTAGCTTTTTGATAGCGGGTCCATAGGTTGCGCACCAGACGAGACAGAAGTGCGTTATATAATATAATAGTGCAATTAAAATGTAGGTTTGTGAATACGTTGCATTGAAGAAATGTCATATACCATTTGTCAGCTAATGTGATATTGTATCTACAATTTACTTTTCTTTGTAGAATCGGAGGTCCATTGCCCCTAGAAATATTTATGGTGCAGCTTATCATGTAAGAGGCATCCCTGGTAGAAGTTTAGATTCTAAACGCCACAAATACATGGCTGGAAAGATACACTTTCTTTATTTTACTTCGTTTCTTTTTTTGCTTATAATTATATTAGTTTTTGCTTGTAACAGTGGAAACTTGGTCATGTATATAAACACATATTGTACATCTATAGTATCAGCAAAAAGTAACTTAATCAAAGATACCTTTGGAATTTTGAAGTCATGTGTATTATAACACCAGAAAATTAGAAGCTGTCATTTGGCATTTGTTATGTAATCATTTTTTAAGAATAATTTCTGAATAATTTATTTTAAGTATATTACCAGAACATAAAATATTTATAACAAAAGCATATTTTGGACAATGGTAATTGGTAGTACTCTGCACATGCTTGTTTAAACGAATTTAGAGAAAAATTTCCTAACGTTGAAAAATTAGCAACGTACTTTTTTTTATCAAGTACAACGTACTGTAGCTGCTTTCAGGGAAATTGGTAGTGTAGTAGATAGACCAAGAAGTGGTAGACTATATGTGGGAACTGCGGAACAAATTGCAGATGTCCAAAATCGAATGCAAAACGTACCCTCCACATCAATCCGAAGGCTTGCTCAAGAAGTGAATTTGAGTTATGGTACTTGCCGTACAGTTCTAAAAAAAGATTTAAATATGCATCTATACAAACTACAAATGTATCAAGAGCTCTTACCTCCCGATTACAATAAGATAATTTTATACTGTAACTGGTTTTTGCAACATTTAAATAATAATGTTTTGGATTTAACTTTTTTCTGAGTCGTGGTTTTACTTAAATGGCTACATTAATTCACAGGTAATGCACTTATGGAGCGCTGATAATCTACATTTCTTTCGCGAAGCTGCTTTGCATTGCCCTAAAATAGGCATTTGGATAGCGTGCTCTCGTGAATTATCGGTCCAATATTCTTTGAAGATACAATAAATGCCGAAAGATATGAAAATAACAATCTTGAAGAATTTGTGAATCAGCTCCATGACGATGAAATTCGACAAGGGTACTTTCAACAAGATAACGCAACACCTCATGTAGCTGGAACCACGTTGGAATATCTACAGCAGTTCTTTGTTGACCGACTAATTTCAAAAGATCTTTGGCCACCCAGATCTTGTGATCTCATCTTGGATTACTTTTTATTTCCACTTCTAAAAAATTCAGTATTTAAAACATCTGTACATACGATTCCAGAGCTAAAAGAAAGAATCACCCAGGCATGTAATTTAATAACTCCAGAATTGTTGCAAAGTGTCTTCGAAAATATGAAACGCCGTGTCACGCTATGCTTGTAAGGAAAAGGAAGGCATTTTCAGCACATCTAGTAAATGTGTGTAAACTGTAAAATTTTGTGAGGTTATGTACGCCTAATTTAGAAATGTCTCCATTAACACAAACGTTATGCTAATTTTATTTTATTAATTTTGTTCTAAATACTCTCCGTTGTAATTTCAATTTTCTCTTTATTAAATTTAGTAAGTTTCCTTACAAAACTGCATTTTTTAATTTGAACGTCAATAACTGTATTGACAAGAATCAGCAAGAATTATATATAATTTTCTGGTGTTATAATACACATGACTTCAAAATTCCAAAGGTATCTTTGTTGGAGTTATACCTTGCTCATACTATATCTGCTATATCAGATTTTAGTATGGGATTTTATTTATTTGTTTAGTCAACTGTTTTGTTCTTTGCATGACTGTTAGCTTTTTGACGTAGGTCGTGGAGAGTTTTATTCAAATTTAGCCCAATTTTTAAAAACTCAAGCATATTGTAAAGCAGGCACGGTAAAGATGTATTTAGTGACTCTAATGAAAGTAAATATAAAACTATAGTCTTAGGAAGAATGTCCATAACGATTGCAACTGCCATTAACTTATTTGAGAACTTAGTTGAATATGTTATAAATAGTGATACACATGATAAGCCAGTTTAATAAAGAAAATATGTTGCACAATATGCTTTTACGGAAGTGTTCCAAAGTTCAACTAAAATAAAGAATAGGCGACTTATAAATGACAGAATGTCAAGCTATGCGTTTTTCTGAAATGTAAAAGTCAGTATTAGTGATGACCATGAAGTAGCTCACCTTCCTCCCAAGCTAACCTTGCATCTCTTCAAGTTTTTAATATCTCCATGATGAGGCTTGTTAAGTGAGACATATTAAAATGTACCTCAAAATTCTCAAACAAATCCAAACTGTAATATGTTGTTAAGTGCGACTGTTTTCAATAAAGTAAATGAAAATATTTAGTCATACCGCAAATATATTAAAGGATTAAATATATCGTCAGCCTTACTGGAATCATCCCTACTGCAGGGGCATCGGCCTTTCAGCGTTGAAGCATTTTAGGTATTAAGACCCCCAAACTACCACTGTGTCACGTCTAACAAAATATATATAAGACGTCGATAGGTCGAATAAAAATATAAACCATAAAAAGCTACCAAAGTTTTAATAAAACTAAATAACAAAAAAGAATAACGTTTCAACACGAAGTGCATATTAAGAGCAATTAAATACAATCACAGATACATAGTTTCCATACAAATTAATGATACACAACTAATACCAAGATCGTTCGATTTGAAATAAACCCACACTTGAAATTACTAATATATAAGTTATTACACACTGTTTTATAAGCAATTAGTATATGGAAATTAAGCAATAAAAAGGGTTGGACTAAATAAGAGCACTCGGAATGGTTTCGTTTGTAACGTTGTAAAGTTTGTACAACCCTAATTGAAGTGAGCATCTGCTTGCGCCCAAAAAGCTATCAAATGACATGATTCACGTATCGCATCTCAGTTTTCGAGGAGGCCTCCTCAAAATATGACGAATTTATAAATGAGGTAATATTTATCGCATAAAAAATAAGTTTACCGTACAATCGCCTAGTGGGCGCATGTGTCATTGTAATTACCTGATTGTTGATTACTGGGTAGTACCAATATTAGAATGAATTTAAAATTTATATTAAGTAAGCTCCAGTGCAGTTTTCGAACGCAGCAGGAAACACAAGGGGTTACTTGAAAAACGGAAAAGAAAAAGCAGGCCTGAAAATATATTCGACCAAACGCTAGCTTACGTGAAGGTAGAGACCAATGCACACTTGAGATTGCGCACGATTTGCTGGCGACTGTACTCTCAAAATAGCATCAAAATTCCGAATCAAGCAGACAGCCCCAGCGCAAAGCTATCGCTGAAAGGGATGCCAAACCCGAATCTCAAAAACTAACAAAACATACGCAACCTAATATACACAACGACGATAAAGGTTGCAAAAGAAATATGAAAGAAAATATTTTACGCCGTTACAGCGTAAATGGGAGATCCGAAAACATTCATTGATTATCAATCAAAATAAGAAATCTCCAATCTGAATGGCGATGATTTTCTTACACAAATTTACGTTATTTGCAAAATTTTATGAGAAGTCAATTGGAACTTGTATAAGAAAAAGCACAACCTGCAGTCCTGTTTTGTTTTCCATAGTTTAGCTTAGTGTTCCAGTTGCTCATTCGTTGTTTCATATCACCTTTATTTAACACTACATCTGTTAGCTAACGGTTTTCCTGTAATATGACTTTTTCACACAACCTTCACCTTAACATTTTAACATAAAGGGCAGACGCAATATCTACAACAGCTCATTAGACTATTGTAAAGACTTGGTCTGAACGCAAGCAAACTTATCAAACATATCAGGTAATTTCATGAAGAAATTAGTTTCACTCAAAGAGGTTGCCCTGGTAACCGGTGCTGGTTTTGTAATCGCTGTCGACTTTTTAAAAAGCGAATGCGTCATAACAAACCACCCCAAAAAGGTCTTCTGCCAGAAATACGTTTGGCACATTATTTTCCGTTGATTAACGAACTCATTTATAAAGTAAAACACTAAACCTTTTTGCTGACGAAATAGCCTTGTCGGAGCAGGGAGCAGGCTAGACTTTTTTTGTTGCTGCATAGCCTTTAGCAACAATCGGGCAAAACTACCTGGTCAATTGCTTCAAATTTTTCGGGTTGTTAAACAATTGGCAGCCTTAAGGGCTTCAAAGCAGGACCCTTTTGGTGGTAGTGGAGCGTAAGAGTTGACCACACAACTACTTATGTAATTTGTAATTTAATGCATTGATAGACAATATTTGAACATTCTTTGCAGCTCTATACTGTGATGATTTACTGCCTATAGAAATTCAGATTGCCTAATTAACTAAATGAATAAGGTCAACATGAGCACACTTAAATATTTTATCTATTGCAAAATAATCAATACTTTACATTAATAAGTGCACTTGTTGTGAGCAGCAATAACTAATCGTTTGAGAAATAGAAGTTAGCATGAAACAAAATAGGTTTTAGAAGGGTTACATTCATAGTTCAGAAATGATAAATGTTAGGAAGGGCTAATGCAATTTAATTTGCAACTGACGAATTTAAGCTTATTAATATCAGACATAATGTGAATAGAATAATACAAAATGATTGGTCAAATATAGAAAGAATATGAGCGTTATGTAGTAAAACTATATAAGCCAGCAAAAGGCAGATTAGCTGAAAGGTAAACGAAACCGTGCTAGCAAAATAATAATTGCAAAGAGCAATGAAAATGGAAATCAACCGATCGAAAAACAATTAGTGAGATGTTAAATGAACTCAAAGTGTCAGTGCATTATAAAGAAAAGTGATTTTAAAAGCAGAGCAAGTGTTGTAACAATTATTTCAAGAAAAAGACAATATTAGCGATTAGGTAAAAACATGACATTAAAACTGTAGTCCATAATGCTATTAATCCTAATTTCCTTCATAAACATTTGAATAGATAGTTGCTAGGTAACCAGACTGTTATTTATTTTAGGAACTAAACAATCTTGAAAATTGTGTGTTGGGGCCAGATTGAGCTCCCCAATT
Source organism: Agriotes lineatus (assembly GCA_940337035.1). Taxonomy (NCBI): domain Eukaryota; kingdom Metazoa; phylum Arthropoda; class Insecta; order Coleoptera; family Elateridae; genus Agriotes; species Agriotes lineatus. The sequence goes on along the minus strand of OW679202.1, from coordinate 30,933,892 downwards.
ATCTTGTAAAATCATAAATAAATAAGCTATTAGTTACTGCAATTGTGTGTGTAGTTATTCGCAAGTGTCCTGTGCATGTGTGGGTTAAATTGCCAGTTGTGAAGAAGTCCAGGTGGAGCAGATAAGCCAGCAGAAGAATCGTCCAAGTGCTAGTAACTTCGGGGCCCCATTTCCAGGAGCAAGCAGCTTCGTCCAGGAAAAATAGCGCCTGCTACGAATAGGGAGTACATTCAGGAAGCAGTACATGCAGAAATCCCAACCAGCAAGCAATTTCCAGGTCCAATATTCCCGTGGCGTCGCTTGGGGAGAGGTCTCCGATCAAGGTAGATTTTCACAGGGAAAGCGTTAGCGTAGGTTCATAAATTTTGGACTGCTGCAAGTTGAGACCGTCTACGAGCTCAAGAGCCATATTCCAGGGGTGCAGAGCCGTCCAGTTTCCAGAGAAATAGGTAGCGTCCTTTGAAAATGCGAAATGGTGCCGCATTTTGCAGTTTTGTGCCGGATATCAAACAAAAACCAGTCGCGAGTCGCTTGTGACGTCATAGCTAGAAACAAAACAAACTTAGTAGTTTCTACGTCACAGAATTAATGCTTATCTGACGCGCCTTTGCCATTTTGGTGGTTTTAAAATTCAATTTACGCTATTTTGTACACCGCAGATTATTTCATTGTCGAGTCAAATTTATAGGTTAGCTAAATGTCAGATGGAATTGTGCATTTGCCCGAAATACTTATCATACAAAAAGTTATTTTTCATACTAAGTTTTTCCTAAATTTTATGAATCCACGACCGTGAAACCAAGATTGTCTCAAGTTCTATCGAGCTAGTTCCGAATTTAATGCAAATAGATAAGATAAGAAAAGGGCAATAAACCATTTATTTGTTGGAAATTTCAGTATACTATTTTAATTTGCCCTGAGTATGACAGGTGAATTTCGATTGAAACTAAATAATTAGAAAGTGATAGTTTCCCTTGTCACTATTTTTTTAAAACCCCTATATTTTCATTATTATATTAAGGGCACAGGGTCATTACAATACATCTCCTCCACATATTCGTGTCATTACCAATGTGTAACAGTTATATTTTCCCGCTAACAGTGACAATAAACCAAGATCTGCGTTGATCAATTCTGCGTACTTGTAATAAGTATTCTCCGTTGTCTAATATTGTACTCCGCTGTTTAAGACAAAGGGAGTACACGCTTGCTACAGCTCAGGTCGTAGTCGTGGATGGGTCCGGACAAATTAAATAAGATTACCTGTGATAACCTGTAGACGGCGCCACGCCGTTGAACGGCTTCTTAGTTATTACTCCCAGATGAAATGTGTAATGGCGAACCTAGGTAAAACCAGAAACACCAGAGATGACACCTAAGATGGCACGCTCCACACAGAAATAAATAAGACACCAACACATTTTTATAAGTTATTTTCATGTTTATGGGTATAATTGGTGAAATAGGAAAAATAATTGGCATAACTACGGTTGCCCCAATGTGAAGGAAAGTTGCAGGACAAATGAATAAGTTAAGTGTGATATGAGCATTTAAATCTAAATAATGGGAAATATTCCAGCTAAGTATTGGAATAATAAATGACTTATATTCGCCGTTGATCAAAAGTATTTAAAACAAGGAATAAAACTTTAGTCTTAAAAAGATGAAGCAATTTAATTGTGGTACTCCCACTATGAGAGCAATACACCCGAGCGTCGTTTTGCAGCACACCGCTGATCAAATAAACGAGCAGCCAAAAGCCGTATTATACAGATCTGTATAATTGGAGTTTAACAAGTAGTGACATATCACAAATTCGTTAAAACTCTCACCACACAATATTTAACAACTGCTAAATACGTATTTCGACAGCCACGCTGTCATTATCGGTAGCTACGAAAAAACTTACACAGCAAAAAGGCAACGATATACTCGTGACCAAATCACAAATGGAAGTGGGCGATCTCCGCGCATTTTACATCTATTTATACTCTCTGACCCGGAGAGCGTGGCCGAGGGCCAATAAACATGGCCGACGGTCAATGTAACTTCAACAAATTATACAAGATGAAGGATCACCATCTTTGTTCAAAAGTTTATTATCTCGGTTCTTAAAAATGGCCAAGCTTTCAAAAGAATTTAGTTGCTTTGTTGAAGTTAACGCCTTTTAGGACTTTTAGGTCATCCTTTTTTATACTAGACCCTGTCTCTCCTCAGCCGTTATTCATCCAATGTTGGATATATGCCTCTTCTAATTTTTTCCATGCTGCTCTATCTCTAGCTTTTCTTATCCAGTGTTTTCCCGCCAAACATTTAATATCGTGGGCCCATCTCTTTTGTGGCCTTCCCACGCTTCGCTTTGTGCCTCTTGGTCTCCAGAAAGTCACTCTTTGTCCATCTTTCGTCCTGCTGTCTAGGATGTGCCCAGCCCATTGCCACCTAAAACTCGCCGTACGCTCCATGATATCCGTTACTTTTGATCTTTCTCGGATTTCTTCGTTTCGGATTTTATCTCTTATTGTGATTCCCAGCATGGCTCGCTCCATAGCTCTCTGGGCGACTCTCAGTTTTTCTATCATTGTTTTAGTCAGAGCCATAGTTTCCAAACCGTATGTGAATACCGGGAGTATACAACTATCGTACATCTTCCGCTTTAGGTTTATTGGTACACTTTTATTTCTGAGAATGTAACTGAGTCTACCGACGGCCGCCCATGTTAGATGAATTCTTCTCGTAAGTTCTGCAGTCTGGTTTTTCTTTCCTATTTTGATTTTATGACTAAGATAGATATATTGGTCTATGTTTTCTAGATTGACGTTGTCCACAGTGATATTCTCACGACTAGTACTCATTAGTTTGGTTTTGTTAAGGTTCATAGTCAAGCCTATTTCTTTAGATTTTTGTTTAATTCGCTTAGGATGATATTTAGTTCTTGGATGTTTGTGCTCATCAAGACTATGTCGTCCGCGAATCTCAGGTGGTTTAGGTACACGCTATCTATGTTTAACCCCATATTCCGCCAGTTCAACTGCTTGAATACATTTTCTAGTGCCAACATAAACAATTTTGGCGATATAACATCACCCTGTCTAACGCCCTTCTCTAACAGTATTTTTTATGGTATATGTGCTTGATGAGGTTTGAATAACTTGAGTCCATCCTAGCTTCGTCTAATGCTGTCCATTAGAGTTGGACTCGTATCAAGCAATAGAACAGGCTGGGTTTCGAAAGGGGTTTAGTACTATTGATCATTTACAAACAGTAAGAACAGTAATAGAAAAAACAACTGAGTATAATATACCTAAACACCTAGCATTCGTAGACTACCACAAAGCTTTTGACAGCATCGAAACATGGGCCTTTTTTTACTATGACCCGTTTCGTAAATATGTTGGGCAATACTGGATTTTTCGAATCTATTGAATCTAAAATGAGCTAAGTGCTCTTTAAACCTAGTACCAAAACTACGACGTTTTACCCAATATATTTAAAATCACAATGGGAGCATTTAATTTCATAAATTCCAGATCTCTTTAAAGTCCTCCATTTGTCTTTTGGATTTCCCAACAAATTAGTAATATTGTTGTTTGAACCATACACAACTTTATGGCCCAATTCTTTAAAAATGTTTGCTAGGCTCTTTGTAGCCGGGTGAAATGAAATTTTGATGTACTTGAGTCCTTCACTTCTACGACCGACGAGAGTTGTGGAATTTCGAACGTGCAATTTTGTTTCCTAATCAAATTATCGATAACTTTAGAAGAGAAACCATTGTACACAGCGATGCTTTTTATGTTCTGAAGTTCGGTGGTATATCGATCTTTGTTTAAAGGAAAGGTTAACAGTCTCTGCACTAAGAAATTTAGAGCAGCCATTTTGTGTTGAAAAGAATGACTTGAATCCGCTAAAATGAATCTGTTTACATTGGTTTCCTTTCTATAAACATCGAATTTCAATTTATTTTTATTTATTATTATTAAGGTATCTAGAAATGGCAGTTGTCCTTCGTTTTCCATTTCATATGTTCCACAACTCTCGTCAGTCTTAGAACTGAAGAACTCAAGTACATCAAAATTCCATTTTACCCGGCTAGAAAGGGCCTAGCAAACATTTTTAAAGAGTCTTGCCATACAGTTCTATGTGGTTCAAACAACAATATTAGTAATTTGTTGGGAAATCCAAAAGACAAACTGAGGACTTTAGAGAGATCTGGAATTTACGAAATTAAATGTTGCTATTGTGATTCTAAATATATTGGGCAAACACGTCGTAATTTTGGTACAAGGTTTAAAGAGCATTTAGCTTCAACAGATTCGAAAAATTGAGTATTGCCCAACATAGTTACGAAACGGGTAAAAATTGTAAAGGCGTTAACTTCAACAAAGCAACTAAATTCTTTTAAAAGCTTGGCTATTTTTAAGAACCGAAATAATAAAATTTTGAACAAAGATGGTGGACCAATACCATCCTCCATTTTGTATAATTTGTTGAAATTACATTGACCGTCGGCCATGTTCATTGGCCCTCCGGGTCAGACAGTATTAATAGATGTAAAATGAGCGGACATCGCCCACTTCCATTTGTGATTTGGTCACGAGTATATCATTGCCTTTTTGCTGTGGAAGTTTTTCGTAGCTACCCATGATGACAACATGGCTGTCGAAATACGTATTTAGCGGTTGTTAAATATTTGTGTGGAGAGGGGTTTTAACGAATTTGTGATATTTTCAAACCACAGGCTCCAGCAGTGTTTTATTTGAAGTAGTGACATGTTTCTAAACCAGATTGATTTCATCATCAAGCCCAAACATTAATGTGAATTATCATAAGTAAAGTAGCACATGGTACGGGTGAGGTTCAAATTCAAAGATAAACATATATAAGTCAAACAAGGCTGTAAAACACCATCAAAGTGGAGAAGTGAAATAATTATGCAGTTTTGGCATCTTCAACGTCAATCACTTTTTAACCTGTTCTTTCAATAATTATGTTTTAACCAGTATAGCGATGTTTATTACAAAGTTTACTGCTTAACTATTACACTTTTCCACTTTGATGTTGTATTTATCTTTAAATTTTAAGCTCATTTTTTCCATGTTCTACTTTAACTATGTTAATTCACATTAATATATGAGCGTGATGATGAAACCAGTCTGGTTTCGAAACGTGTCGCTACTTACTAAACTGTAATAAACTCATGGAGAAGACTAAATGATTATATTGCTGTGTAATTTAGTCACCGCCAGTACAGCAAAACCACAAAGAGTAATTCGGGTTGTGTAACAGCTTACAACCGTTCAAGTTTACAATCAGCATAACAAATTTTAATAATAATATTAGAAATCCAAAATGCATGCAAGGGTGACTTCGGGTCATATCTTAGCTCCTTGAAAGATAATATTTAACTAAATACCTTAAAATGATCCAAGATAACTACAAACGCACATACGTTTAAAATAATAATTAAAGTTCACATTAATTAATCGAACCAAAATAACTCAAACCACAAGGGAAATAACAACCGAAGCTTACAATGAATAGTCAACAGCCGCGTACTAAAATTTAAGCTACTGAGTAAAGTAAATATTCAAATAAATCGTACTCAAGTATACTCTACAAAGCGGAGTCAATTAAATTGAACTAATTATCAATTTAAAAACTGCGAAAGGTAGGCAAATTTTAGCAATATAGCACCTGGACCAAGGCCACAGAACCTGCATCTCGATTCACATGCCGAGGGGTTTTGGACATTGATGGTTCTGCACTCTGCGTGGTAAAATAAACAAAATTAGAAGGTTACAGGTTGAGAAATATCCTACCTTCACAAATCTTCTATGCAGGCCAAGACATATTCAATGTGGGGCACAGAAACTAGTCAAAATGACCACAAAATTTACTATTACAAATTAATGTCGCCTTAGAATTTAACCGACAATAAAAGTGTTGTTTACATACTAACATCCTGCTATAATTCACAGTAACGCATTGGGACTGCAATTAACTAACAAACGAAGCACATTATCAAAGAATCAAATGGATCCTTGCAGATTGCAAAGCATCCAACATCGTTAATTACAACAGAACAAGACGGAACGTGACTTGAGTTCCAGCTCCTTCCCGAAAACGAACAACAACGTGCGAAAGCCAATCAAAAGCTCCGAAGATAACGAGAACCAATCACAGCTGCCTGAAAGCCCAAGCAAAATGCAAACGCCACCTAACGTTGTCAAAAAAAGTAAAACTGAAATATGTCTGTCAGACAATGAGACTAACCTAACAAGCAAAAACAACATATTTTTGAATTGCATCCCTGCCGCGAATTTTGCACTTTTTTAATTATTCTCCCTTATTATAAAAATTAGTCAGTAATAAGAAGTCTGGAATACAGTACTGAAACCTAAATCAATAAATTAATAAAATAAGCAGTTCTGTAGAGTCTCGTGAGTAATTTTAGAAAGTTTTGAAACTAGCTACGAAGCTGTTTATTGACTCTAGTTTAGTCAACTTCTCAAAAAATCAGTCACTGGCTTTGGTTATTAGCAACAGAAAAGGCACTATCAATCCAAAAATTCAATTATTCCAAAAAACAAACGTCGCAATCATTATCAATTCTTATCCTGAAAGCTGCGACGTCCAGGGAACTGTAATGGATGAGACTAAAACAGCAATTGTGTTGTCTTAAATCGGTCTTTTGATTTATGGTTGTCCAGGCTGGACCACGATGGCCTGGTTGCCCTTCCCGCATCAAGTCGTCCCTAGACACCATACCGTCGACAGCTTGTTTACGACGCCGGGAGACGCCAAGCCGGAAGCCGCGATATTTTAGAACAAGCTACCGGAAGCACCACCGGTGAACATGTCAGATCTGGGCAACAGACGTGCAGTGTGCCAACTATTTGTTGTCATTTACAAAATTTCAATCGCACTGAAAGGAAGCTCCCTCAAGCGGTCAAATTAAAAAGCGCTGTCCTCCTGCGAATTAATCTTGAGCCCAAAATACCCTCTGTTTGCGGCCTAACAGCTGAAAATGAAGGCGCAACTTTGACAAAACGGGTTTAACAAGGAGCCATTTGGCCACTTGCGAGCGTACGCCTGGTAAGTGTCGTGCGGGATTTGAAATCCAATACTGGAAATTGATTTTGGTCATATCTATAAAGCTGCACATAAAACAATAAATAACGTTATTACTCGCCAATAAATTACGTGGAAATAAAAGCAGCTATATGGACACTTGCGCCCATTTTATTTTTCTTTAACTGAATCAAAAGCCGATGCAGTAACTAGGAAAGTTACATGGCCTATAAATATCTGCAAGCCTCGATTTTATATGTGACACATCCCAAAGATACATCAAATTAGGATATGTGAGATATAAGATTAATATTTAGCACACACAGTGGGGTGGAGTAAAAAATAGTTTTCTTAAGTTTACGCTAGCCTATATGAACGCAAATGGGCTGTGTTTCTACCACCCATCACTAAGTTTTAAAAAATTTTAACGGAATTGCATGATATTGACAAAAAGTAAGTTCTGATCAGAATACGAAATATGGAGGATAGGAAATACAATGGTACTTTTATTGTAGTAAGTGAGATTCACACAAATCATAAACATCGTAATCCTTTGAAGAATGTCAACACCTGGGACTGCTCATTGCCTGGGAAACCAAGCGTATGTTTGAATATTAATTAACTTCGTTAATTCACTAAGTGTTTTATTTATCTACACCAGCAACAAGCTATGGGCAAGCAAGCAAGGGCGACTGGTAACTTATAAAATAGACAACTTTTAATTATAAACTTCTAGTATAAACTCAAGAACGGAATAATAACATCAAAGAAAACATTTTTGATAATAAACCATTTCTAGGGTCTTCTTCTACTAGTCTGCTGCAGCAGCATTTTCACCAACCACACCATAGCTGATTAGCATACGGGTATCACAAGTAATACTCTTTATTAGTATAATGATGTCTATTCATTAGTATGGTTTTGAAATCCAACATTTATTTCATCTTCAAAAATTGATGTATTAATTGACCTAACACGGACTACTATCTTTTTTAATTGTTACTAATCTAAAATCAGCTGTTCTAAATAAGTGACTAATAATATATAAAATATTGCATTTTAAGTATTATCGGATTCCACTACCCATTTATTACAATTTTTTGTTTTGGACTCTTCTACTAGTACTGTCAGTTAACTGCATAACTTCTCACTCATCTTGCATAATAAAATAGAGAAATATGGGACTAGCAAAAAATATGTAAATGATATATAATATATATGTGGTGAATGATAAGAGATATAGACCACCTAATTTGATTGAACTAGCTTGGGCACACAGTGTATTATAACACCTTCTGTGCTAAAAACAGCATTAATTTATAAAATTAGGTAAGTAGAATAAATCTATTCCATTGGTTATTTATTATGGTTTTGTTAGAATTTCTATCAGTGGCATCAACTATAAAATTGTTATAGCCTTCAGATTTCTGAATCCTTGAGTTTGAGCAATCGGCCGTATACTACCGTATACCCATCATGAAGAATACTGGCCAATGGAGATTCTGTCGGTATATAGAGAATGTGATGTTGGTGTAGAGTAGTTATTTATGTAAAGCGAGTTATTAAGTTAGATGGTTTAAACCCTAACATCTTCGTCATTTGGTGGCGGGGCGTTTGGCTGTCTTGTGACTTTGCCCTTGTATTTGATACAGCATTTTGTAATTTATAACAAAATTGTTTCAATTATTTCGCAACCACTCGAACTTACTTCGCCATCGATCGGGCCTACTTTCTTACGTCGTCGTCACCCTTCTCTACGTCAGACAACGATAAGACTCTGTGCTACGTAGCTATCCTAGCCGATCCGCCAAGTTATACGTTTGAATATTATCGACTGTAATATTCTTTTTTCTTTGCCGATTAACGTACCTATAATAGTGATTTGGCTGATCTAGCCACTGCAGCTGTTTTTCAGATGTAGCAAAAGTATAAAACAATGCTTTGAGGTCTCAACCATTTTACAGACACACCTATATAACATACTTATCTGAGCTAGTCAATAGTGGTTAAAGTTAAATACCGATAAGTGCATTGTTGAAATGTGTAAAATCTCATCGTAACCTTAGTGTGATAATAACCAATAAATTAAATTGGGAAACTCATATATCGACAGTTGTTAAGGTAGCCAATTCGTTAATCTATTTAACAAACAAGACTTTTAAGAATATCACTCCACAAGACTGGAAGACGCATCAAACGACTTGCAAATTCCCCGTATAACTTAAGCCTCGGCAAACTAAATACGTCTTGCGGATGAAAACGCGGATATCGACGGCAACTCGTGACCACAAAGTAACTTCATTATAAGCACAACTAAATCCAAGGTTTCACCACAAAGAACAACGAAACTTTGACTTGGGGCCCCGACACAAAGAACAACGGCTTCAACAGGCACCTCCCGAGGCTGCCGGAGCCACTACTTTAAAAGCTGCTTGTTAACCCTCTGAATGAGTGGTAAAAGAAGAAATAAACTAAGCGTCACTTGCTGGCCCACTCCCACACGTATATGTTACACTATATGTTACGCTATATGTTACAGAGGCATACAAGCCGGATGCGATGACCAATTACTTCTCAACGGTGTTCGAGCAATTTGTTACGTAGCGCAAAGATAGGAGAAGAACCTATCGTTTGGAGCCGATCCCACAACACTGAAGCCCGTTACAAGCGATGACGCCAAAGCGTAACATAGAGTGACCTCTGTTATTTGGTGTCCAAAACACTAACTGCTGTTTATAATGTAAGGGGGTAAAATGGAGATGCTTGTGATGCAGGACCCTATAAGCATGCGACGATTTTGTTATGAGTTTTTATACTAAGTAGATTGTCCTAACAAAGAACTAAACCTTTCGTATTAAAACATTCAAAGGGTTGGCTGTCTAAATTACGTATTTACAACACAGAATCATTAAATTCTTTAGAGATGGGTAAAGTAAAATGTTCTAAAGCATAGAAAAATTGATCCTTCAAACGACAATCCGATGAGAAAACCCTAGGAAAAGCTTTCCAATGATGTGGAAGCAGAAACAAATAACCCTTTATTCAGTTTAGCAGGAAATAAAGTATTTAAATAACAGTTTTATATGGTATAGAGATTAAAGATAAGAATTCCTTTGACAAGAAGAAGAATATAACATTTAAGAGCTACAAGTAGCTTACCATGTAAATTTCGAGGTCAAACGCAAATTTACCTAACGGCTAGACCGGTACATGATCCACCTCGTGACCAGCTAAGCAGGCGGATTGGAAAAACCTATGACGACGCGTACGACTGCGACGAGGGCTCGGACACCGCGTAACACGTATTAATTGTTCTAGTGCCCGCTGGTGGCGCAGCACAGAGATTTGGAGGACGTTCCTGCAGTCGCGACTGCGACGGAAAGGAGCGAGTATTTCGGGAGTTGGCGGGAAAGATCAAAAGATTACTAGTGGAGCTCGATTGAAAACGAATAATGGGCAATAGGGTAGTTTGGTTATGGTAATTAAGAACATGAAGTATGAAGTATGATGAAAATTTAACATATCATAATAGACCACTGCCAAAAAATGACATTCAGAGAACAAATTTTTTGACTTAGTTAACATTAAGATTGAAATATTAATATCGTCGTTAATTAATAGAATTTGTTATAACATGTGATGACTGCCGGTGTAGTATCGCAAGGCAAAGCACTAGCGCAATTGTGTTTTTGTTTGCGATCAATAAATTGTATTGCATGGGATGTAAAATTTTCCAAATATCGTTGCATAAATAGTTCTATTGTATTTTGTAAAGTTGGCAATCTCATATTTTTAGTCTCTCATCTTGCAATACATCTGTCATAGATGATATATTCCTCTCCAACCAAAATAATGACAATTTCTACTCATTTAATTTTTACTACCCTTGAACGCAAATTCATAGGCTAATGTAGGGTCTGGAAAGGCAAGTTCCTACGTGAAAACAGTCGAAACCATTTACTCCATGCCTGCTATTTACGAGGATAGTCTCCGATTCCTTTTCAATTTTTGTCCAATGCTCATGAATGTTCGATGAACATCTGACCAACGTTGGTCGAATATTTTATGAGCAAAGCTGGTTTGGAGAAACGTTACATTGCGTGGTAGTGAATTAGGATGGAACAATGAAAAATGAAACTGAGAAATGCTTTTGTCCTTGCAGTTTGGTTAATTAACCCAGTTAAGAACAATTACTTAATCAAATTCAAAACTGACAGTTACCGTATCTGAGGTAGGTATCTAATTTGCTAACTATAGTGGGCTTGAAGATTTGTTTCTGGCCGTGATGCTATTAGGAAATATGACTGGTGGGAGGTTATCGGATTGCAGCCCTCCCACAGTCGGTATGTCCGATTTGTCAAATCTGACATAACTAGATATAAAACAAGGAGCAATTTTGTTAGTGAAAATCAAACTCGTAATGACAGCGTGATGGGGCAGGTGTACTCTAGACCTATCCATCAGTTTGCAATAAGTAAACTTGCGTGACATTAGCACTAGCAATGTTGTCCTGCCAATTCATCTGTGTCAGAGGATCGAGTAATACATGTCTGCTATTATTGGGGTGGTTTTGGCGGCCCTGTACTAGCAGCTGTCAATACGCGCCCTTAGTTGCCAGATATTCCCGCGTTCTAATGAAGTTCTATTGTAAGGAGCCCGGACTGAGAAGGATTCATTTCGAAGATGGGGCAGTTTAATAATAAACACTGCTTCGGAATAGCTCTTTACTTTCTTTGCGAAAATAATCTCGGGGCTTCATAAAGTTGAAAAATCTTAAAATGAGGCACACATCAAAAGGCACCTTCGGCATTTCAGCAATGCGAAGAAGATGTTTTTAATATGTATTTTTCGACGGCAATGTGCGCCTTATTACTCGCTGATGAAATTAATATAAATAGAATTAATAAGACTTACTTAGAGGTTTTTGTTCTGCGTAATTTCACATTCCGAGGGACAAAGAAACGCTTAAAGTATGTCCTTTATAAAAAAGGAATGCAGTGGAATAAATTAATATCAGAACTCAAAGGAAGCATCGGAAACAAAGCGGATCCTTTATTTCGACGTGAGGCGACACTTTTAATAACGCTATAATAAAAAATTACTGTTTACGATTAAGATTACCTTATCCTTTATGACACGCTTTACAGCAAAGGATAAAACAAGAAGCCATAATAAAAGTGTGTAAAGTTTTTTATCAATTTTTAATGCGCCCCCGTGAAATTTTAGCCGATAATTTCATATTTTTCTATAAAACGGCGGCCCTTCTTTTTATTCGAAACAACTCTCTTTTACGCAAAATCTATTAGCTAAGAAAATTAATTTGCAAAGTTAAAGTATTGCGGTGATACGCCTACCGTGAGAGTTTGAATCTTACAACTCATTACCATACTGGTAATAAGTTGTAAGATTAAAACTCTCGCTCGCTCGGTTATCAATTCGAGTGCCGATCAGGACAAGCGTTGAGACCGTTTGACCGGCTTCTTTAGTAGTGGGCCATGTAACCAGCTTAATAAGTACAATATCACGAACCTCCTAATAGTGAAACCAGGAAAAGATCTGCACCTTAACTGCTCAGTCAGTCTAAAAGTAAACAAAGCTCAGGGGTCAATTCTAATGCAATTTCTTAAACTAACAGATGATCCAGTTGCATGTAGAAACTATTTACAAAAACTAAAATCAGAGGAAGCTAAACTACACTAGATAAACACTAACCAAAAGAACAGTTTACATAACGGTCCAATACGGTGTGAATATTTAATTAACCAAATTATGAATTAAAAATGCGATTAATTAGTTAATTAAAATTAGTTTTGCTGTGTAATAAATACAGTTATTAGTAAATATCACCTATAAAATGACAGAGAATTATTTATAAACATTGCAGTTACCACGGTTCACACCAAAAGATAGATTTCTTTCGGCTTTGACACAATTTAATATTTATCGTACACAAATACAATTGTATAAAATATTATGTTATTTGTTACAAATCGTGAATTTTATTTAAGCTGTATTAATTAAATGTTAATTAAATTGCGAGCACCCGCTTAAATAACGCGTTTGAAGTTATATACTATCCGCCGACAAACATCCAGCTCTATAAAGCCCTACGTTATTTATATCACATGATGAAAACTGGCAGAGCCGGATCTAGGAATTTTGGTGCCAGGAGCTACGTAAGATTTTGACGCCCCTTGTGTCGAGAGATAAAAAAACTGATCATCAGCGGGCTGTGGAAATTCAAACGTATGAATAATATGTTGGTAGCACTGTAAGTCTATGTCAAATTCGAGGTTAGCAGGTTCGGTTTCGCCTCAGTTTATGACACAGGCTGACGCAAAGCCTAACCTGCTAAGTTTGACGAATTTGACATAGACGTACAGTGCCACCAACATATTATTCATAGGTTTGAATTTCCACAGCCCGCTGAGGATCAGTTTTTTTTATCTCTAGATACGTGACCTCCCTTTCAAGCTATTAAAAAACATGGGGTATTGCATGAGATTAACACATATATGTGCAGACCACGTTAACTTCATTTGCAGACTTTTCCTTCAAAATACAGGAATAAACACAGATAATTATAGATATATTTCCTATTTTCTTCTTAGCAAAATGAATAATTATTTTTAATTACAGTGCAGTTTATCATATAACAAAATACAAAGACGAGGAACCTAAACTTTTACATATTTTGCTTTCCTTTTGCAAAGCATCCAGTGGCGCTACTTGTGGTAAAGTAAAGTAGGCTCTTTTGTAGTTATAACTGGAATAGTTTATATCCGCAAAGCTATAGACTACATAATAGTCGAGAATCTAGCATTTCAAAAGACGAACGTCGAATCCACGACTCGAAGATATAATTTTGAAAAAATGTATACAGGTGGAGAAATTTCAATGTTTTCATAGGAAATCTCGATAACTATAGAATATATGGCAAATGAACTCCTCCCCCTATCCTCGATTTCTTTTTTCCCGAAAAGCTTAATGGTGAATACCAAAATTGACTCTTTTATGTCCTAGGTATAAAGAAAAATTCGATTTTTCCACTTTTCTTTTTGTGGCTACATCTCACTTATTTATTAAAATAAGGAAAAGTTATTTTTAAGTTCTTCAGGCGTAGTCAGTTTATTGGAAAAAAATAAGTTATACCATTTCTATATCGAACCCATTGTTGTCTGAGGCATCATGAGAAAGAGGATTTTTTTGGCACTCCAATGATATATTCATGATACATAATAGAATATACAGTGTCCGTCATAAATTTCAACACATAGATTTTTCTATTATCCATTTATCAGAAAATTTTATTTCTGGTAAAAGTTCCTGCATCTTCTCAAACTAAAAACGCACTGGCCAAAATTTTAATAAATATCTTCTTTCTTGTACCGGAGAGCTTCAAAAATATAAAAATGTTTCAAGAATAAAGTACCCGTATCTTTCAAAATAGATAAAAATGTTATTTTAAGAAGCTGCTTAGAATAGAAAGTAGGAGTCAAATATAAGGTTGCAGCTGCACTTGCTCCGAAAAATACTTTTCACTAGCTTCTCATATTTCTTCTTACCACCCTGTGTATTACTAAATGACGTACTTAAAAGTTAACTTATCAACGGATACGGAAAACGCTTCCCTCACTTAGCAACCAGGATATTAAGTGATTCGAAAATAGTCTAAAAATCTCATATCTGTGTCAAAATACAGAACAATTTAATAACAAACGATCCACACATGAAAAACAATTTAAATCAATTACAGTTTTAAACAGAAATGTTGTAACAACTATTTCAAATTAACATTTTTGTGTGTTTTAAAAATAAGGGTACTTTATTCTTGAGCCATTTTCATATTTTTTCCCCGTATACTAAAGGGGATATTTAAATTTTTCCAAGTTAATTTTTTATTTGGGAAACTGCAGAGACTTTTATCAAGAATAAAGTTTTCTGATAAGTTGATAATGAAACAATGTTCCATGTGTCCAAATGTATGGCAACAATCAAACGTGATTAATTCTGTCAATCAAACCGTGGTATTGTAGCAACGCAAAGAGAGATACTTTGTTTAATCACGTATATGCTGAACGGCACAAGCCTTCAACTAGAAAACGAAAAAATATTACAAACTATTTTGAAAATTGACAATTTTGCTATAAAGTAGTGAAACTGAATAAGTCGATCCCATATGATGAATGCAACAGCAAACTATGAGTTCTATATAATACAATATTTTAGGTTATATCTCCACTGCATTTTTATAAAAAAGTATTTGGAAAACGTCAAAAGCACTCTTCTCTATTTTGGTAAATCGGCGAGATATAGCATAACAAAAAAATCTGGTGTGATACACTCACACAACTTCCTTTTACAGTGATCTTATAATTAGTCAAAAATTTCATTTTTAATTTTTAACCATTTGTTAAAAATTTTCAAAAATTACAAATTCTACAAAAACGGCACAAAATCGAGTGTTAGTTGAAGAGACAAATTTTCTCTAGAATTTTAAGGTGAATTCAAAAATGTAATAATATACCGGGTGTTTTATTTAAAATAGGTGTTAATAAAAAAAATAGCAAAAAAAACAAAAGAAACCCACTTTAGAAGTATTCAACTGGAAAATCACCTATCTCACATCAATACACATTAAAAATGTAAAGTTTAAAAAAAATCGTTAGAGCCGTTTTTGAAAAAATCGAAAAAAACTGAAAAATCACAAGAGTAAACACCTACTTCCGGTTATGCGATTTTCTTCAAAAGCTTGCTGTCTCATCTACATCTACGTTTTTTGGGATCAGGGGACTCTAAAACGTGAAGATCCGTTGAAAACTCAATTTCGAATTTTTGGGGTGAATCCAATACTTCCTTTATAGTAAAAGGAAGTAAAAATAATAATCTCCCATAGACCCCACATGATTTGACGGTGTTTTCTTTATGATGGGGGTTTTTTAGTCCGGGGTTTTTGTCCAGAGATTTTTTGTCCTAGATTCGTCTGCATTGCCTGCTGTACAAGCCTGTGTTAAGTTTAAACATAACAAAAACGAAGGATGTGGAATTGTGGACGTCGAACGAGTGTATCTTTATTATAGCTTTAATTAACGCAGATGTTTAAATCAGCGAAAAACCTGATTTATATTAAAAAAATCCGGTTTAAATAAAAAAAATCGATTTTTGGATTTTTTTTATTTAAATCATGATTTTTTTGTACCCTGGTTTACACCAAACTTCCCTCGGGCGAATTAGAGCAATTTGCAAATTTAAAAGAAATATATCTCCCTGGGTTTGAACCCACGCATCTGCATAATGATCGTAATTGCATCTGCGTAGCGATCGTAACCGCATTGATAAGTCGAACTGCGTCATCCAGCTTATTGAAATGAGTGCGGCCCACGTCTCTATTTAACGGAACAGTTTTATTGTTGAAATGTTTCGACTCTTTTGTGACATTATCCTGTCTCTGTTGAGTTCTATTTTCGGCAGTGTAAAGCCTGACCTATGTGAAAATTATTACTTCCTTCGAATTCAAAAATAAAGAAATTTTATTTTATTAAGGTGCTCACCCTGTTATATTTGTCTGAATTTTCACGGTTTCATGCCAGGTATATACCGGGTGCTGACTTGCGCGACGCACCATAGGAATTTGCATAGTAAATTCTTTATGTTCAATTATTTGCTCACCTAATTATTTTAGAGCTAAAGTGTAAATAAATTTTTTGTAGAGAAAAAAATACTTCATCCATTCATACTGTTGCTAACAATTTTTCATTTTCCGGAACCGAAGGAATGCAAAAAACAAACTAGCATTTTCACAAAAATCAGTGATGCCATGGAATTATTGAAACAAGTCAATGCCAACGTGTTATAATGTTTACCGGTTTCAGGATATTAAGCCTTTGTTTACATATAACTCATAACATTCCTAGATAAATTAATAGCTATAAATGTATAATAAATGTATAATAAAAAATGTAATAATAAAACATCACAAAGGGATACAATTTTAAATCTAATCAAAAAATGCAAGTGCTTCGTTTTCGTGCCGGTGAGTGTATAACAGGTGGCGTAAGTTCATTGATTTATCAAGGTTGGTAAAACTGAAAGTGTATTTAGGAGGTTGCCGTTTCCGTTTAAACCCATAATTTGATTATATTATCCCGCAAAAAGTATTTCATAACGTCATATGAACCACGCGAAATTTAAGATCGCAGTCTCCATATATCAATGTCAAATAACTGTTGCTAAACTTTACAATGCCTGTGACTTCTGCAGTATCTGGTTGCTCACTAATTATCAACGTATCAAAAAAAGCACAATACGTTTATATTTATTTCCAAATAATGACCGCAATCGACTCTTCAGTCCTAAAACTTGGAATATAAATTCATTGCATTTTGCCGAAAACGATTTTGAAAAGGATCTTCAAGCAGAAGTATGTTGAAATATATACCAAGAGAACGAAAGTTAAAATTAGGGGCCGTGCCAACTTCTATTCATTGACAAAGGCATGACACTGAAGTTAATGGTTCATCTATGCACTGTACCCTCTTAGAACAAGAATCCGTGGAGATAGAAACTTCAAGTTGTCGTATGAGGAAGAAAATAGTACTATAATAATTTAGAAAATACGATTGAGATATTTGGGCAAGAGGAGTTACATCTATCTGAAGAATCCTTGAATTATACATTACCAGGTTAATTGATGATCCATTATGTTATAACAAATCAATAAAAATGATGTCATACCACTCCTAATTTTTTTTTTTATTAATACAGGAATTTCGACATTACAATGTTGGATTTCTAAAATGGACATGCAGCAGGGTTTACTGAAAACTGTTTTTCAGTTCCTAAAAATTGCAGGAATAACTGTCAGAAATAGAAAAGTTAGTAGTTCTTCAATATGATGAGATGAACGTTGCCGAATCGTACAAATATGATGTCAAAAATGACCGAGTAGTTGCACCTCTTCACAACTGCAATTTGTAAATGCTCCAGGTTTACTTGGGAAATAGTGACTCCTGATTTTGTCAACTTTGATCAAAGGCTGACTCCAGAAATCCTACATAATGTTATAAATGCGCTGTACCAATGTAACATATAGGTTTTAAAGTTGTTGCGTGTGAAAGTGATTGCTGACCAACAAATATTTCACAGTGGCGTGATTTAAATGTTATTTATGAAAACCCATTTACTACGCATCAATTGACTGGTTCAAATATTTACTTCTTTGCGGATGCCCCAGATGAAGTTTTTAAATTATAAATATAGTACTATTATACAGAGTCGAGGCCTGGACGCTCAAGACAAATACGGAAAAGGATTAAACACGTTCGAACTCTGGATATTCAGAAGAATGCTGGACAGAGCACATTACAAATGAAGAGGTGCTGAGAAGAATGCACAAAGAAAAGCAACTGCTAACAATTATAAGAAATAGGAAAACAGCATATCTGGACACTTATACCAAAATGATAATGCGACATCTTACAGCTCATTATGGAAGCGAAAATCAATGGAAAAAGGGGACGAGGTCGAAGAAAATGCTCCTGGCTCAAAAATATCAGAGACTGGACACATATGAGTACCCATACATTGATCAGAACAGCTAAAGACAGAGAAAATTTTGCCGAAGTTGTTGCCAACATTCATTAATGAATGACAGTGTTTAAACGGTATGCTTTTATAGGTTTGTCTGGAGTGTTTCGCCATAAAATTTTGTGAAAATCCATGTTCTTAGTATCAACAACAATTTGTCGATACATTTTGTGATGTCAGCTGTACACGCATATTTATGAATCCTAAATCGGATTACAATAGAAAACAAGTCTTGTTGAATTGTAGGACCAACTAACAATGTGTCATTTAAACTCATCCGGTTGTTGTTTTGGCTGATCCGTTGAATACTACCCTTACTTTTGTGGTGACACTCAGTTTTGAGTACCACATGATGTGGCAAAACGTATGCATTTAGATCATTTGAAGTTTTGTTTAAAGGCACTAATACCATGTGTCCTAACTCCAAATATTCTTTAATGAACGAAGCATATTTTTCCCTCAGATCAATTGTTTTTAAATTTGCATTCCAACACAAAAACCAGCGTACATACATCAAACAAGTAGAGACACTCATGCCAAATATTGAAACCTGTCTAGAGTGCCTGGGACAGTAACTCGGGGGGTATTTCTAAGCTTGACTATCAGATGGCAGCACAAAGTTCTACCAATCAGAGCCAGTCACTGGCTCTGCTACCAATCATATGTGATAAAGTAGTGGCGCCATCTGTTAGTCCTATCGGAAAGGGCACCCCCCTCCCAGAGCCGTTCAAGATCATCAAAATCGGTATTTGACATCAAAGGAACCAACAGCGAGTGTCTCTACTTGTTTGATTTATGTACGCTGGTATTACAATATCACAATGTCGAGGTCGCAATAACTAACAGCTCAATATGAAATGTCTGTTTGCTAGCGCAGCTCATGGTGAACTCGACATAACTTTGACAAATACTAGTGTTGATAGCTAATAAGTGACATAACCTAACATATTTTTGACTTTCCAGCAGTGCCATTACACCAAAAACTATTGTCTTCCCTATTGCACTTGGGAAATTTGCATTTGTTATCTTTATCTGTATCAATTTTCTTAAGCAAGGAATGAAATGGCGGTAACTCACACTTAGTGCGTTGATCTAGTGATCTTAGTAAACCACGACGTCCATCAATCTCAGTTTTCAGTTGCCTTCGGAAAGGAGGTCGTCTCATGCATTTCCACAATGTATTGGGCCTGAAAATGGCGGACGCAGCGGTAATTTGAAAAATCAAATTTCTATTCCTTGTCGAATGTGCAACATAATTTTTTCGATATATCCGCCTACACGTAGTCCCAAATTCCTTAATTTTGCTTCGGGTCGCTAACAATGTCATATATAATATTTCATATCCAATTTATTCTCCTTGCGTTATAATATTATTAATTAAATTAATTATCAAACTGACACTGGTAAAAAGAAATGTTGCAGGTTTTCATATCCAACTGCAAAATGTCCCTAAATAATATGTAATGCAAGTACTACCAACGTTGTGAGTATATGTTGATTTACTAATACTTATTTTTTATGTTATAGTTTTGGCACAAGACCTAAACGACGTCCAGCTATTCCGCGAAGACGTGTGTCACAACCTTCAAATCCCTTTCCATTCTCACCGTCAAACTCGAACCGAATACCGCCCCTCTTCCCTACCCCTCCACATATACCTCCTTTATTACCCACACCACGCATACCCCTCTAATGCCCCCACAATTCTTGCACATGCCACACCGTATGCCTTTAAGCCCCTTCCAATTCGATTATAACTACTCACCGCTCCCGAACAAGTCAAAAAACACTGTGTTACCACCTGTACATAATTCAGCAGCCAGACAACCACCGAAACCTCAAAGGTATTCACCCCCACCTCGATTTAAACCACCACCAAAGTTCCAAGCCACGCTGGTTCCCTCAGGCCAAACACTTGGGCAGTCTCCCGTCATGAATTCCTCCCCTCAGACTCCAAAAGACACACCTAAAAGTAAGCCTCCAGACCCCACGCCACCAGATGGCTGGTGGGTTAGTAGTGGAGCAATTCCCAAGCAATCGAGCTGCAGAAGTCTTTCTTCGCCGCCGCCTAGTGAAATGTTTAGTGATGATGTATATATAAGTGACTCGGAAGACACAGATGAATATGAGACTTACATTCCTGGATTGAAAAACAAGGCTGCTAATGAAAACTTGCTTTTCCACGAACAAACTTTAGGAAGTGTTCACATAACTGGGTCTGCGCAAGATCCAAGGCCTGCCAGTCCCAATGATAGTAATGTTCCTTTCAACGTTCAGAAAAACCTTCGTATGCTGATTAGTAAATATGATGATGGTATATGGTGCGCAAAGCTGCCGAGCATTTACCAGTAAGTATAGTTGATTTTTTTCTGCTTTAGTTACATGCTTTGTAATTTTAGGAAAAATGTTCGGCAAAGAATTATATTTCATGGATTATGGGTATAGATCGCTCATTACTATGTGTATGGAGCTGAAGGACATATTTTATTGCATTCGACCCGATAATGGCGACTTCAAGCTTTACGACAAACAAAGACCGCTTCCGAGGATTCTGACAAGAGCATGAAAGTCTCTGAGCTGCTGAAAGCTTGCAATAGTTTGGGCAGTGCACCATGCACAGAGCCTGCTCTAATGGCAATTGAGGTTTGTTGTTGCTATTGTAGTGTTACTTTGTCTACCCTGCATATCACAACGTGGTGAAATACATAAATTATTATTGAATGATGAAAGTTATTAAATATGAAATATATACTACAGCTGTCCAAAATTATTTATAGTTGATGAGTTAGATGTGTATGACCAAACATTCACAAAACTAGTGAACTATCAAAACACTGTCAAGTTGGTACCTTGTTTAAATTCTGTTTGGAACTTCTGCTTGCTGATTGTGGCTGCACTGAAATGTTTGAAATTTAACAACTTTGCTTACGTCACACTTTCTTGTAAAATAAATAATATCCCAAATTCTTTAATTTTTGTGCATACACTTCAGTTGATTATTACAAGGAAAAACTAGAAGAAAATAGTTTTGACTTTTGACACATTTAACATAACCTTAACTTTAAATATTACTAGAAATCACTATACTCCATTTACTTGACATCAGCACTGTCAAACTGACAGTATGTGCACCACTGCTATTTTTCACATTTTAACAATTAAATTACTGTACAGTCTAATAAAAAAACACATTATTTTGGAGGTACAGTCAAGACATTTTTTAAAATTTGACATAACAGTGCAGATGTCAAGTAAATGGAGTATAGATCCGAAGTACATTCCCAAAAAAACTGTAATTTCCAGGTACATTCAGCAAATATTTAAAAAAATTTACATTGACAATTCATGAGTTTTTTGAATGGCTAATAGGGAAGTTGTTTTGAGCGGAAAATTCTAAAATTCATTCACTTTAATTTTGGAAATAGTTATATCATTTGTTGAGGGGCAACACTACAACATTTTCAATAGTAATTTTCACCTTAAATTTTTTGCACTTACAATTTATAAAAACGTCATATGTTTTAAAGGTTAAGTAAGTGTATTACTTAATACCTAAGGTAAGGTGGGGTAAATGCAACTGGTTTTGCAAAAAAAACTGAAATAAATTAAAATATTATAAAGTACTTTTTTTTCTATAATAACTGACAAAGTGTTACAATGTTGGTAGATATGTGATTAAAACGCTAGTAAACTTTTATACCTCGTTTTGGTAGAACTTTTTCAAAATTATGTCAATTTTGAATGTCAAAGTTTCTTAATTTAAACTCTAGACAATTTTTTTAACATGGAATCATCATCATCGTCATCAATAAAATCGGATAAAAAAATAAAACCAAGAAACATTTTAAATGCAAAAATGAAGGAAGCGATATTAAATTATGACATATCTGTCAAAATGACAATCATTTTTTAGTGGAAAAAGAGAACTAAAAATCTATGTACCAACATTATTAAAACTAGGGACCCTGCAGGAATGCAACTTATCCCCTAGAAAGTTAACCTTAAAAATTATTATAGAAAAAAAATGTACTTTAGTATTGATCCATGGGAGAAGTTTGATAAAAACTGAAGCTGTTTTTTTTCCTATGCAGTTTCTTAACACTTTATCAACCTGTCACATTTGTCCCGGTAAAGGGTCAAATGTAACCACAGCCCTGAAGTATGATGAGATATTGCAATACGCATGAATACGTGGAAAATGTAAAAGATCTGTTTCTTTACTAAAAAATGGTTCAAACATCAATTAATTCGGATCAAAATTAAAGAAGTTCTAAACTTTTAAAGAATGTATGGCCTGAAGGGCGTTTGTTTCATACAAGGACGACTGTAGTAAAACAAGAGAATGTTTTATCATTTATTTTAAGTGATTAACTTAGGTGCAAAATAGTAAAAATGTTGAAAAATAATCGGTCATAAAAATAAAACATAAAGGACTCAAAATTACACAAATAGAATAAACTAAATCAGGTTAGTACTAGGGCTGCAACGAGTAGTCTGAGTACTCGGTGCTCGGTCTTATATTCACTACTCGGCAGGGTTGGCAAAAAATCAGGGTTTTTCAAAAATTATCAGCTCACTCGTTTTTTCAGGTTTTTTGTGTTTTTTCGGGTTTTTTAGGTTTTAGATAAATTCACTGTTCTTTGCATTTAGGTATTTTATGTAAAAATCTGACTGAATATTAATTTTTATTGTTAAGTAAAACGTAATTTACTTACAAATACAGAGATAAACATTCTTTAAACATGTAAATAACGTAAATGGGGTTATACGTATACTTTAAGTAGGTTTACTACTACTACTACTCCTTGGCTTCATCAGTCTTTAAAGGACCATAGCCTCCCTCTCGGTTTACGGAGCCTGGTCTTTCACAGGGCGCGACGGCTGCCCGCACCCTAACCTTGCTGTTATAGTCAACAAGGCTGCCTGTTCATCTCATCGCTGTTCGTTACAGTCTGCTGTTGTTATTATATATGCTGTTGCAGTTTTTCTTTCGCATCCCTTACAATCCCTGCCCACTCCTTTTTATTTTTCGCTTTCTTCTTCCAGTTCTTTATTCCGAGCTCCTGTATGTCTGTTTCTAAATTGTCAGTCCATCTACTTCTTGGTCTTCCTTGTGCCCTAGTTCCATCAATTTTTCCCGTTAGAGTCTTGTTAACACTTCGCGTATCCTTTATGTGTTTGCAAGTGTCCTGCCCAACTCAAACGCCTGCTTCGTATTTCATTGGTAATACTCGGGCCATTAAACATTATTTTGTGTTCATGATTCTTCTTACTCTCCACTCGTCATTCTCTTGTACCGGACCGTATATTTTTCGCAAGATCTTCTGCTCCCTTGTCTTCAACATCTGTTCTTCTTTTCTTGTGAGGCTCCATGTCTGCTGCGTATAACACTACGGGTCTAATTATTGTACACTTTTATTTTAAGAGTTTGTTGAGAGCGTTTTTGACTTTGGCACATTTGTAGCGAGCATTCACATCTTCCCGTATTTCATTTCCCCCTGTAATCAACGACCCTAGATATCTGAAGCAGTCGACTTTTTCGAAACATTGCCTGTTTATGCTTATATCTGTAATATTTTCAAACTTCCCAGTGTTCCTTGTTGTTATCATGTACTTAGTTTTTGTGGCATTTACCCTTAAACCCTGTACTGCCGCTGCTTCCTCAAAATATTTATACATTTCTTCTAGCTCTTTCCTGTTTCTGCTAATGAGATCTATATCATCTGCATATGCTAGTACTTGGCAATGCCTGTTGAAGATTGTGCCTCCAGGGTTTATTGGTAGGCTTCCAACAAACCTTTCTAGCACAAAATTAAAAAGTGTTGTTGAGAGAGCGTCTCCTTGTCTCAACCCCACCTCTATTTTGAATTCTTCTGAAAGTTGGCTCTGAATTCTCACTTTTGCTTTAGTATCTGCCAAGCACATTTCCACTAGGTTAATTAACTTCGGTGGTATTTTAAACTCTTGTAACCCTTTGTATAATTTGCTTCTTATTATGGAGTCGTACGCTTGCTTAAAATCAATAAACATATGGTGTAA
Source organism: Agriotes lineatus (assembly GCA_940337035.1). NCBI lineage: Eukaryota > Metazoa > Arthropoda > Insecta > Coleoptera > Elateridae > Agriotes > Agriotes lineatus. The sequence goes on along the minus strand of OW679202.1, from coordinate 30,909,196 downwards.
ATCGGTATTAAATTCATAGAATCTTTCAAAAGTGTGCCTTATTGTAAAGATCTGATTGATTGTCGGTTTTTTCGGAATCCACACTGATAATCTCTTACCGACTTTTTCATATAAACACTTAATTTTTCTCAGTAACTTAATAAATCTCGGATATTATGGCTAAATTAATTAAAATGGACCAAATGAATCGTAATATTAAAAGCAAAATGAAGAAACCAATCAACTGAAGGAAGTCGTAAAAACAACAAGAAGCACGAATACTGATGCTGGAAAAAGAATCAAGGAAAAGAAATTTAATGATTAAATGATAAAACTTGAGGGACGTATTGATTGATATAGCAAATAAAATTGAAGTAACTTTACGAGAATTTGAAATAGACTTTATAAAGAGAGTAGGAGCCCGACAGAACAATAAGAACAGACCAGTTAAAGTAGGTCTGACAACAAAAATTAAAAAAATGGAGATCATGAAGCAGCAAAAAAAAACTGAAGGGAACAGAAATATAGATAAAAGAGAACATGGATAAAAAAACAAGAGAAATTAAGAAAAAACTAGTACCTCACATGATAAGAGGCTAGACAAAAAGGTAACAAAGCAATAATTATAAACGACAGATTGGAGAGCTAGAAGAAAGTGCAGAAGAAGAGATAGATGAAGAGAAATACGAAGGAGAAAACACAATACAGGACAAAACACAAATACAGGACAAAAGAAACTAGGAAAAAAAGAGTTAAGATCAACAGATGAGGAAACTGGTGGAGACTCGCCCACAGGAGCGTCCAGCAAAGGAGCAATCCCAAAGAAGAATAAAACATGGACACAGAGTATACTTGCACCATCTACAAAACAAAATGGATAAACAAAATTTGGATTCTCAATACACGGAGATTCCAAAAAAGTAATTAAACATAGACCAATAACAACGACACAGGCAACGAACAGGCTAACGTACAAGGAAACTGAGACAAATAAAGAAGAATTAGAATTTAAATAAAAAAAGAAAAACGAAGGATCAGGAAAGCAACCCAAAAAAAGAAACAAATGAAGATAGCAACTTGCAACATTCAAACCATGTTAGAACCCGGAAAATGCAACAAATAGCTGACGAGATGAAAAAATGCAATGTAGACATAATGGCAGCACAAGAGATAAGATGGGCTGGTATAGGTGAAATCACCAAGGAAAAATACAGTTATTCTTCTTAACATGGAGTTTCGGCTTAGACCGGGTAGTATTTGTATATGAACACCCAGCATTTTCTGGCTTAATGTGCCTTGCACCTTGTGAAGTCGAGCAAAAACTCGCGTGATGGTCATGCTCTTTGGTGGCTCGTGTTGTTTGAGTATCTTGAGAACGAGGATACTTAGGCAGATTTGGCCGTTTTGCTGTTTGTGCATCTATATTCACTAACGTTTGCAAGACTTTGCAGCTTGCATCATCAGAGTGAAAGTCGCACAAAATCAACAGATGTAGAAACACACTGGACTCAACTAAGGACAGATATAATAGAAGCAGCAGAACAAATTATTGGATACAAGAAACCAGTAAGACCAACAGAAGAATGGTACGACAAAGAATGCAGAGAAGTTAAAGAAGAGAAGAATGAAGCTAGAATAAAATGGCTGAAAACAAAAAAGGAAACGGACCTAATACAGTATAAAGAAAAGAGAAATATAGCTACCAAACTAAAGCTGAAGAAAAAATAGAAAACGCTTGCTCGAAAAACATGAGATATTTTTACAATAAAATAAAACAAACAAAATGTAAACCGAACATTAAAACAAGAGGAATGAAGAATAATGAAGGAAACCATGCTACGAAAAGAAACAGGTAGAACAAATATGGAAAGATCACTTTTATGACCTATTGAACAAAGAAAACAAATGGAATTTAACAAAAACAAAAACAGAAGGCAAAACACCATAGACGAAGAAGAAACAATAAATAAACCAACACTCAAGGAAGTGCACGAAGCCATAAAAAAATGCAAAACAACAAAGCACCTGGTAATGATGACATAATACCCGAATTTCTAAAATATGGAGATCTTAATAATAATAATAATAATAATAATAATAATAAGTGGTCTTTATTGCATTCAGAAAATTACAAAAGAAAAAGCAAATAAAATTAACAGTATATGCAAATGGCGAAGTTCAGATGCCATTTCGTAGTAATGGCTCTGTTCTTCCACTTAACCGTAATTGATATAATTAGCAAAAAAAATATATGTATCTATTAATAACGTTAATGTGCCCGATGTTTATTATAAAACAATTACATAAAAAAATTAACACGAGAAAGGAACTAGTAAAATAAAGAAAAATAAAAATGAAGAAAATGAACGAAAATAGTAAATATTACATAGTATATAGTACATAGTAGATCAATAAACACACCTCCAGGAATTAGAATTTGATGACTGTTTTACTGATTTTCAAGCAGATAATCATGATAAAGACGTTTGAATTTAAGAACACTAAGTGTCTGAGAAAATAAAGAAAGGGAGTTATAGATTTTGACAATGTTATATGAAAAAGAGCGTTCGTATACACTTGATTTGTGAGCAGGCAAAGTTAAAAGCCCTTTACTCCTTATATTGATATTGTGAACGTCAGTTCTGTATCGTAGTTTATTGTAGAGATAATCAGGATTTTTTGAAGTTATCAGCCTATATGATAAGCAGGCAAAATGCAGTGACCTACGATTTTTCATGTTCAACCATTTAATTAGAGAGAGTTTGTCGGATACATGATCGAACTTTCTTAAGCCAAAAATAAATCTTAAACATGAGTTTTGCACTCTTTGCACTCGTTTGACATCAATACTGTCTAAACAAGGACCATATATTGTATCAGCGTAAGTAAAATGTGACAGAACCAAAGCATCAGATAAACAGATTTTGGCGGTTAGAGACAAGGAATGCCTACAGAGATATAGGTTTTTTAGATTCATATAGGCTTTTTGAATGCATTTATTTATGTGCTCTTTGAATCTAAAGTTATGGTCGATAATTAGGCCCAAATTTTTACATGAGTTTTTAATAGATAGCTGAGTATTTTCTATGCAGATATTTACCAAAGGCAAAGCTCGCTCTCGTATGGAAGATTTACCAAAAAGCATAACATTTGACTTTTGCGAGTTAATGATAAGACAGTGTTTTCTCGAGATATCTATCAGATTATATAAGTCACTGTTGATTGCTTGGATAGCAGTATGTATGTTAGAGATGTCAAAGGAAAGATAGAGCTGCGTATCATCAGCATAAAAATGACAGCGACATGATTTAACAGAGGTTATAAAATCCGATGTATAAATGATATACAAAAGGGGTCCCAGTATGGAGCCTTGCGGAACACCCGCTGTCACAGCTCTTAGATTAGAGATTTTATCATGAAGTTTAACTTGCTGATATCTACCCTTGAGAAAGCTACCCAATAAATCAACAGCGTCCTTATTAAAACCGAAATAGTGTAGTTTAGCTAAAAGCAAATCATGATCAATCATGTCAAAGGCTTTGGAATAATCTAAAAGTGTTAAAATTGTTAGCATACTATTGTCAGTGGCTGTGAGAATATCATCAGTAATACATGTAAGAGCAGTGAGGCAACTATAGCCTGGTGTGAAACCACATTGAGTAGGAGGTAAAATGTTGTGTGTGTAGGTACTGGCGGATTTGTTTTGTCATAATTTTCTCCAATAATTTTGAAAGAGCTGGCAGAATACTGATAGGACGTAGGTCCTTACAACTAGAAGGTGAATTAACCTTGGGGAGAGGTAAAACTTCCGCTATTTTCCACGCACTAGGAAAGTACCCATTTAATAAACAGGAATTAATAATGTGAAGCAAATAGGGAATCAGAAAAGGACAACATAGTTTAATCATGGCTATACCTATATTGTCTACCCCAACAGAGTTAGACTTTATTGTGGTTAAAACATTCACTACGTCATTTTCGGAAGCAAGAGTAAAGCTGAACGTATTCGTTAGATTTGCTACCAAGTTAGAATTGTAATAATTGAGAAGTGTATCATCTGGCACTGCTTTATTTTTGGTAACTGCATCTAAAAAATAGTCATTAATATTGTCAACACTACCAATATGTTCAGGAATATCTGAATTTTTAGATTTATTGTAGATATCGAGAGTTTTCAACGCCTTCCAAAATTGTTTACTGTTAGTTACTCCTGCAATAGATTCAAAGTAAGCACGTTTTTCCCGTCTAACAGCATTAGTTGTGAAGTTTCTTAAGTCTTTATAATAATTCCAATGCGCTTGAACTTTCGTTTTTTTGAACTTGGATAATGCTTTATCACGCAGATTCATCATAAATTTAATATTTTCTGTTAACCACGGTGCCTTAGGTTTAGTAAATCTGGCTGTTCTAACAGGGGCACATAAATCAAATAAAAAAATAATATCATTAAAAAACTTCACTTTATGGTCAATATCTGATAACCGGTAGATCTGATACCATGGTAGTGCAACTAAATTTGGAAGAAAGCGATCATAATCAAAATTTTTAAAATCTCTATACGTTTTTAAGAACTGTTGATTAGCAGTTGGTTTGAAGTTCAAATGACAATAAATCAATGAATGATCAGAAACGTCATGCATACTTACCACACCACTTTGGGTTACCAAATCTCTGTTAGAAGTGATTATTAAATCAATAAGAGTGGATGAAAATCTGGTTACCCTTGTAGGCTCGGTAATAATTTGCTTCAGACCAAATGTTTCCAACGCATTTATAAATCTTAAAGTCGTGTTATTATTTAAATTTAAAAGATCAATGTTGAAATCTCCGATACAGAAAAAATCATTCACGTTAGGAGCAATATTAGAGATAGAATCTTCAAAATTATTTAAAAATTCATAAAAGTCTTTTCTACCAGCACGGTAGACTACCCCAAAAGCAATCTGTTTGTTTCCAATTTTAATAGATAACCACAGTTGTTCCAAATCAGTGTTGTTCATATTAATTAGAGAGTAAGAGATTTTGTTTTTAATATAGAACGCAACGCCGCCGCCATGAGTTTGGCGATCTTTTCTTATAAAATTATAACCTTTGATATTAAAAATGTGTTCGGAATCATTCGTACTTAGCCACGTTTCCAATAATGCAACGATGTCGTAATCACATCCCAGGATATGTTCTTTAAATTCATGAAAACCTGTGTTTATTGATCTAATATTTAAGTGAGCAATTTTAAAACTCATATAATTATATTTTCTTAAAAACCTAAATAACTTAGCAAATAACTTTGATTAAATTAAATGACAAATGACAAAAATAAATCAAATACCCAAAATTTACAAATGGTTGTGACAATACGCGTAATCGCCTCCACATTTTAATTACCCATTTTATTGCACATATTATCTAGTTCTCGCATGGTATTTATGTAGAATTTCTTATTGTCTTTATTTATTACTATTGTCCCATCGCGAGTCCATACGTTTCTGAGAGTGAATCGTTCCGTCGCGTTGTTAAATAAATTAACCCGGGCCTTCGTCAAATCTTCCCGGATCATTATTTTGCTGCCTTTTAATTTCCTTTTTGCGGCAAATACTGACGACCGATACCGATGGCTCACAAATTTCACAATGATTGGCCTTGGAGATCCGACTTTCTTAACTGGCCCGACCCTGTGACACCGGTCTATGTTATCTGGAGTGATAGAAACATCCAGTTGATTGTTGCACATTTGCAGGATGGCTTCTTCCACATCCTTGTTATTTTCGCCAGGTTTTTCTTTGATTCCGAAAATCCTTAAGCTGTTCCGTCTAGTGTATTGCTCAAGGTTATCGGCGACATTTACCAGTTCCTCATTTTCTTTTTTGAGTTTCACAACAGTTTTTTCCAAGTCCTCACATTTTTGCGTTAACTCATTCAATTTACCTTCAAGTTTGGTTATCACCATTTGTGATAATTTTGTAGCTATGGCTTCTAAAAACGCCTCCTCTTCTAGTGTACTCCTTACGGTATCACGTATGTCTTTTAACTGTCCTTGCGTAAACACCATTTTGTTTTCACTTCTATTACTCACAAGGGATCAATTACACAAACGGATTCACGCCCTTATTCTAGAAATCTGGGAGCAAGAGAAAATGCCCAAAGGCTGGAACATTGGAACAATAATACCGATATACAAGAAAGGTGAAAAGGAAGAATGCGCAAACTATAGAGGAATAACACTACTAAATGTTAGTTACAAAATCCTTTCAAGAATCCTCAATAATAGACTAATCCTACACGCAGAACAAGTATTAGGGCACTACCAACAAGGTTTTAGACCTGGACGTTCAACTACCAACGCCATACATATCCTACAACAGATCATAGAAAGAGCAGTTGAATTTGGTATTGAATTACACATCATATTCATTGACTTTAAAAATGCTTTTGACACAGTAGACAGGAGAAGCATGATACATATTATAGAAGAGCTGAAAATACCAACAAAACTAATACACCTAATGAAAATGACCCTAGAAGACACAGAAGCAATGGTTCAAGTAGAAGGAGCTTACACTGAAAAATTCAAAATCAGCACTGGAGTAAAGCAAGGCGACATAATATCCGCTACACTATTCAATCTTGTTCCATGAAATTTAATTTTTATTAAGCTATTATACAATTCCTCCGCAAAATGAAAAAAATATAAGAGTAAAGTACCACTTCTGGTTAACCCATTTTAACCAAAACTCACTGAGATCTCTGAATTTATATCGGAAATGATGATATCAATTTTCAGGCGAATTCATTATTATACCGTCTGGGCTGTAGAGAGGAAGCAAACAGACTGATAAGACTCAGACTCACAGACTGACAGACAGACATCGCTTGGAAAACCACTTTTTTTTATTCAAAAGACACGAAAATTAATATTTCCGCAAAAATCTCTAGTTAGCAAAAATCATGATTTACTAAATGATTGAAATTGTTATTAATAGAAGATTTGATACCACTTACAGCTTTAAAATACTTTCCTCTGCCAATTTTTGAAAAAACCCACATTTAGGCCAAAACCCGGGTTTTACGTGAAAAAACCCAGTGGGTTTTTTCGGGTTGGAGAAAGCCAATCTGCTGATATATATTTCTTTTGCTTTATCTGCTTTTTTAAGCTCAACAATAATAAGTGGCATTGCTATTTTGTTCCTGTTTAATAATCGGGTTGCTTTAATGACAGAATAATTTAATTTTTTCAGTTCTTCGCAGATTTCTTCTTCAGATATTGATAAAGGGACACTTCGTATTATTACTGATATATTAGAATTATCTGGGTTCTTGTAGGTGTAGAAATTTACCTTTTGTTCTTGAGAGTTTAGATTGATTCTTAGTTGTCTGCCTTTGTATGCTATTGAGAAATCTTGTTTAACTAATGTTTTTACATCATCAATGACATTTTGATAATGAGTTTCGTTCGGTAAAAATATTGAAGGAATTTTTGGTTTTTGTGGTGGGTTGGCTGTGTTATTTGTTGAGTGGAAATGTGAGGGGTTATTTTGTGTTGATTGAAGGCTATAAAATCTATTTTGAGTGATTAGCTTATCTGGGTTAAACAGATGCCGTTTATTTATGTCATTATCTTCGGGTGATGATAAAAGTCGCTTATTGTGGTTTAGGTCGTTACTCTGCGAAACTTGGAAGTCCATTTCTGTTGGAGTAGAGATTACATTTGATCCTTTATAAAATTATGGTAGGAGGTTTCAGCTGGAAGTAGTTTGCTTCATCCATTTATTTACTCGAACGTAAATTTAACCTCGAATCATGTTATTTAGAGGTTATTAGAAAAGTTATTGTCATATCTGGGCTACGCCCCTATCGTGCGGATAGTAGTTTTGTTTTTGCCCCACTGGTGTTACACTTTTTAAGATATTTTAACGACAGTTAATATGAAATTTGTCCACGGTTATATCCTTACATCTATAACTATAATGAGCACAATCACAGAAACACACCCGTGTTCAAGCTAGTCATACTCACAACTCCAATAGAATTTCTATATTACTCACTTGAGTTTTTGTTAACCCGTTAGAACGGTGCGTGGGTAAGAAATATCCCAGCGCTTAAAAAAAACGAAATAAAATCTAAAATCTCTTATGTGCACGCTTCCGCTCCTAAGTACCTCTCGAGTAGACTCTCCCAAATACAAATGCATCGTATTTATGCTTTTGATGTCAGTAACGATCTAGCTGTAACAGGATAATATGTTATGGGGTAAATATTACCCACGCGCATGTCCTTACGCAACAGTATTTTAATCGGTTTGGTGAAGTTAGATGTAACTTTAATAGTCGTGAAAAGTGAATACAGTGAAATCTCCCTTACCGGACACCTCTAATAAGCGGACACCTCTCTTACACGGACATTTTGTTGGGAACCAACTTGCTTGCATTAACTTTACTAATAAAATTTTCTCTATTAAACGGAGACTCTCTTAAACGGACAGGGACACCATTTTTCGACAATTTTTAGACTGTGAATCTCTCCTGTACGGACACTTCAAAATGCAGGCCCAGCTAATGGCGTCAAAACAATCCATAAATCCAACATTTAATGATCATGTTGTTAAAATATAGAATTCTTTTGCAATACGGGCGGTATTAAGTCAACTCAAATCAGCGTTACGACTGCAGGAAATTCGACACTTTCATTACCCTATGCACGATATTATTACAAAACAATACATGTCGCTTGATTTTAGAGGCCTGCAATTCAAAACTACTTTGCCTTTTGCGTGGGCAGCCTATTATGATAATAATAAAAATAGCAAGAATGTTTCCTGCTTGCTTTTATTGAATGAAAGAATAAGAAAACTAGGCTCAGCCCCCCCCCGCGACCGCGGAGTCTGCGGGTATCAATTTACGCCAGTGTAATCAATTCGAACGAGAGGACGATTTACCCTTATCAGTAATGGCTGAACCGTATAGGAGTATCCCAGAAATAGAAGACGTCGACCTTCACGAATTTATAAACATTGACAAGGAAATAAGCGAGGAAGATGATGTAACCGAAATTTCAGGTGAATCAGCTGCCGTTGATGTGCAGTTGACAAGGAAATAAGCGAGGAAGATGATGTAACCGAAATTTCAGGTGAATCAGCTGCCGTTGATGTGCAGTTGGCAGAATTAGAAAACGATGGCGACTTAGAAATTTGTGAGAATGTAATCAAGACCCACACGGAAGCATTATCAGTGAAAATTTTTAAATGATTTGCTAAAGAAAGTAATGAGTTTAAAGTATTCAAACTGTCAAAATATTTAGAAATACATGCGGAAAATATAATAAACAGTCAGAAAAACACTTACGTCAAATGAGTATTTTAGATTTTGTAACAACTATTACATAACTTTGTTTCAATTATTTTATATTCTTGTCTGTATTGTTAGCGCGTATATATATTAAATTGCTCTACAGGCCATGGTGGCCTAGGGCATTTGTTTTACATTTTTTCTCCATAATTACATAATTACCACTACATATCATTGCTTAAGTATATATTTATAATGCCTCTCCATTCTTTTCTATTTGCGGCTTTTACCTTCCAGTCTGTAACTCCAATCGTATTAAGGTCCTCTTGCGTCTGTTCCAGCCATCTCTTTCGTGGTCTTTCTCTTCTTCTTTTCCGTATTCCCTTTCTATATAAGACCATTTTGGGCATTCTCTCCCCCTGTAACCTTTGCACGTGTCCCAACCACCTAATTCTCTGTGATTTGCCGTATACCTGTGCATAATACAACTTTTTTAAACATAAAAATGGATTTTTCTCTTAAGCGGACGCTTCTAATAACCGGACAAAAACGTTGGCACCGTGCGTGTCCGTTTATGGGAGATTTCACTGTAATTAGAAATAATAATGGAATCACGTGCTTTTACTTCGAAATGGGCATTTAAACAACCCCTGGCAGAAGCCGATTTTGAAAAGATTGTAGATGAAATGTCACACATTGAAGATCATGTACCGTCAAGTGATGATTCAGACATAGATGAAAAGATGTGAATTTTAAGAAATAAAGAGACGTTTTAATATATATAATAATATTACTTTTTCTCTAAATGACCCATTAATAGTATATTATACATCAAGGTAGCGAAGCGCAGTATTATAACCTGAGCGCATATTAGATACTGAGCGCGCAGCGCGAAGTATCTAACGCGCGAAGGTTATAAGTCGATTCGCTACCGTGGTGTATATACTATTTTTTGCACTACCAAACGGCTTAATACCTAAATTCCCAACAAATTTCGAAAATCATTTAACTGTCAACCTGACAATACAGCTCTTTAAAACGTCAAAATTAAAATAGTCATATTTGGTAACTTAGCAATTTATTAGTTACCACGGTGAAAATTGTTTATTTTACTTTCTCTCCCTTGGTGGAGAAAATCAACTTCACGACCTAAAAATAGGCCAATAACGGTGCGTTCTGAGACTAGTAGTGCAAAAAATTTTTTTTTGCACCACTAGTCTTAACTTACTTTGTATACATTTTTTTAAGATTCATTTGCAGTCACTTCTTAATTTAACAGCTCTGAGAAATGTTCTTTCCAGCAGTTGAGCATTTCAGCTGTTTGTTCTAGGTTGGCAGGTTTTTTACTTTTACATCTCCATGGGTATGTTGTAATGAACTTATACATTTTTAATTATTTAAAACACTTAGGGCCGGTTGCAGAAAGCAATGTTAAGTCTGGTGTTAGCTAATGTCGCGTCAAAATGAACAAAATCGCATCGAATTTTGTTTACTAATGTATTAGTTACCATAACCATTTGAGATTTGATTCGTTTTTGTTCACTTTGACGTCGCGTTAGCTAACACCAGACTTAACATTGCTTTCTGCAACCGGCCCTTGGCCTATTATGTCAGTTGTGTTCCCTAAGTTGCTGTATTAGCTCATTACATCTTTCCTTATTTTTTCTTGGGTTTTTCATTCCTATGCTTACTTATTTTCCACAGTTTCATTATTAAGAAGTGTTGGTCTTGCTTTATATTTTTTTTTACTCATAATAGCTTAACATCCATCATCAAACCAATGCTTTTTGTTCTTTTCATTTTGGTTCGTCCAAATTTTTTTCGCCATTGTATGAAATATACTAAAATTCTCAACTCTTACCATCAATTCATTTAATGCAAGAAAATGGAATATAATATTAGTATTTGCAAACACACAAACTAACCAAAATATTTTGAAATTGCAAAATCCAAATTGGAGTTGCTGCATACTTGGAAAATCATAGAGAAGAACAATATATATTTGTATACAACAGTTAAACGTACATAATTAAAAAATATAAATACCTTTACGTTTCAGAATTTACAGGGCGTCTTTTCCTATCCTCCAGACGTGATGGAGTTATATGATGAAATTCCTAAAATGTTCTTGCCTCCTACTGTAATGGAAAATGATTACATCGATGTAAAAGTGGGGGAGGTATACGATCCGTCCAAATTCTGGGTTCTATTAAATGAGCATTACAGGGATTTTGAACGCCTTATGGATGAGCTGCAGTAAGTTACTGGTTATTTTAGTAGAAATTTTCTTACTGACCTTATTGCAGATCTTTTTACTCCGACTGTAATTCAGAATATGAAATACCGGTGCGCATGCTGACTAGAGGACTATTCTGTGTGGCAGTGTACAATCACGAATACCACAGAGCGATAATAGTGAAGTCGTTGCTCCAGGAAACTGATAAAGTAAAAGTAAGTTCATGTCACATATTGTTTTTTGTTTGTTCTTTTATTTGCAAGGTACTTTTTTAAAATTAAATTACGTCTTTTCAACAAAATTAATATCTAATGTAAATTTCTTATCTGGCTTTCAGGTATTTTACATTGATTATGGCACCGTAGCTGCTGTCTCCGCAAAAGGCCTCTACTTCTTGCACCGAAAATTCTCGCATATGCCTCAGCAGGCAATCCGGGCACGACTTGCGAAAATTTATCCACCATTAGCGCAAACTCAGTGGTCTACCAGAGCCTCATCCTACCTCTTAGATCTAGTTACCAATAAAGTCCTAGTTGCACAAATTTTTCGGATAGATAAGGAGGTCAGTGACGGAACAAGTTCTTGTAATATAATTTTTGCAGTCGCAATTTTTTTTTTTTTTTTAGAGGTCAATTATTGAAATTTTCTTGGTGGACACAACCGGGAGTGACGATATCTTCATGAACGACGCACTAGTTAACGAAGGCCTAGCCATCTTCACTTATCAGGTAAATGATCGGGCAGAAGTAGACGACTGGAGTACAGTTTCAGATAGTTGCGCTTCTACTAGTACCAGCATGGGTGAAGTAGTTCAAAGTGGGGTGACTGTGAATGCTCTGAAAAGGGCTCTAAGTAGGATACGTTTTACTGGATCGGGGGATAATAGCTCGTGTGATGCTAAACCTGAAAATTGTGATAACAACAATGAAGTTTTAAATTCTAAGAATATTTTGAAAGCTTTCAAACAAGTTTGTGCTGACAGGTCTCAAGTTTAATTGTAACAATAATTTGTTTAGTCGGGTTTTGGAATTTTTAACTTAATGTGAAAATAGACATCAATTGTTGAACAGTTTGCATATTGGAATGTTTTTCATTTAAAGTTATTTATTTAGAATTCTGTACTGTAATATTGGCAATATTTTGACTTGTGTTGGCCAAATGACATTTTTTTTAAATTTTTCTACTCTACATAAGATTATCATAGATATTTTTGATAAAATTCTAAAGCTTTTCTAATTTAGTCTCCATCTGGATCTAATATTAAATCTGTCCTTGCAAAATGGTGATTATTGATCACAAAAGTTGTGTGGTGCTATATAAAATCAATATTGTATATTTATTTCTTCAAAAAAACAATTCTCACATCCCATTGTTTCCTTGTAACAATACTATTTTATCTTCAATTAAATTCAATACAGCTATATTTTCTGTTGCAGCAAAAGGCTTTTTTAAATTGCGAAATATAGAACATGTACGTGTCATTGCAAACAATTTAAATAATTATGAAATTGATTGACAGCCATACAGATTGATGGTGGCTTGTGCGAACATAGAGATATGTATGACAATTGAGGTTACACGGCAAGCACGATGATATACTGTTCTATCAAGTAGCTGTCACAGTATTTCAGTATTTGTGTTACATTTACTATTACAATCGCTTCATGACTTGTAACTTGCATTGCTTTCATTAATCATTTACTCTATTCCATTTTGCAACCAACTACATAAATTACTCTGTTTTGTTACTACACAGTATTTTACATTTAAAAAAAGTCAAGGTGCATTACAGTGTAGGAGAGCAATTGTTTTGTATGTCGTTATGTTTGCACGAGCCGCACCCAATCTGTGCAAATTTTCAGTGCATTTGGAATCCTAAATATGTTATTGAATATAAAATTTTATTTTTTTTTATAATGTTGCCTTTTAACAACTAAAATTATTTTGGATTTCATTTGTAAACATCACTATCACTGAATCCAATCTCTTAGAAGCCATAAGCTGGTTTATAAAGTTACTAATAATTTATACTCTGAGCATGCAGTATTGCAAATAAACGTCAGTAAATACTTTATATTTTTGTGTTTTCTTAGCTTGCTATAATTTAATTTTGTTTAATTATATTTTAAGCTTGGAAAATGCCATTCTTATAATGATTATTGCTGGCTATTATTGAAGTAGTTTTTAAGAAGTTATTTTTTAATTTTAAATTTAATATTTATTAAGTAGAACACTAATAGTTTCCAATAAATGTTCAGTTTTTCGGGAGAGTACATTTATTTTTTATTAATAGCTCTTTCATTTTACAACAGTACGTTATTTTAAAATTGATTGATGATTTTTAATGTCATTGGCTGAATGTCTCCAACGAGGCAAAATATGAATTTTTCAATTGTATTATTAATAGAACCTCGTAGAACATTTATTATGCTAATTGAATGTTTTTTATGAGAACTTAAAATAATGCGTTTTCTAAAATTGTTTGAATAATTTTTTTTTAAAACCATTGTTCCTCAAAATTACCTCATATGTGTGATACTAAACTATTACCTGACTTTCTATATGAAATCATTTACATCACTCGCTGTAACTGTATTGCCATTTTGGTAATTGCATTTATGTTGTACAAGACCATTTTCGCAATCAAGCGTTATAAATGAATTATTTTTTTAGCATAATTAAATCACAAGAAACAAAACTATGACATCAACATAGTGTTTTTTATACAATTGTTTTCTATTTAAAAGTTATTAATTGAACTTTCTAAATTGTTGATAATTTGAGCTATAGTGGCGTACATAAATCAAACCAAGTAGAGACGCTCACTGTCGGTTCCTTTGATGTCAAAATTCTGATTTAAATGACCTTGAACGACTTCTGGGAGGGGGAGGGGGTACTTTCCGATAGTACTAACAGATGGTGCCACTACTTTACCACATTTAAGGTCACTAGATTAATATACCAAGTGAAAATTACCGCCATACTACTCCTCGCATGAAAATGTGAAAAAATTATTAGATAAAGATAAGAAATACAAATTTCCCAAGTGCAATAGGGAAGACGCTAGTTTTTGGGTATTTTCTTTTTGTTCTAATGGCGCTGCTGAAAAGTCAACTTATGGTTAGATTGTATTTTTTATGACCAGTTGTAGAAAATTGTGCTATTTTTTTATGAGAGGATAGATACAAAAATCACTAATGGCGGTACCTTACACTTTTGTGTGTTGATCTAGTGATTTTAACCACATAATGATTGGTAGCAGAGCTAGTAACTGGCTCTGATTGGTGGAACTGTGTGCTGCCATCTGATAGTCAAGCTTAGAAATACCCCCCCGAGTTACTGTCCTAGGCACTCTAGACAGGTTTCAACATTAGACATGAGTGTCTACTTGTTTGATTTATGTACACTGCAGTGCCTTTATATAGACAGTGGTGACAATGAGGTGTCCTATTTCTGATTGGCTCCCTAGATCACGTGGTTTTAGCTGCCATGTTTAGGCTAAATCGCCTGTGATGCGTGTTATACTTTTGGCAGTACTGAAGTGTATTGTCACTCTAGGTCAAATTCGATGTTAGTAGGTTACGTTTTGTTTGTTATTTGGCACAAACTGACACAAAACTTAACCTGAAAATCTCTAAGGTTTTCAGTACTGCCACACGTAAAACACGTATCACAGTCGACTCTGATTACGGATTTAAATGAACACCTGTTAGAAATTTGCCTAAATATGGCGGCGAGGGTGTGGCTTAGTTGTATTGTCGCCACTGTCTATATATAGGCACTGTAATGTACACTAACTATAGCCTGTTCATTTTTGTGTGATTCTAGTAGCTTTTAGATTTTGTCAAGTATACGCATTTGTTTAACAAATGTCAATCAAATGTCATCTATAAATGTCAAATTACTAAATAATAATTTAGTGTCTGTAATATAATTTAATACAACATTCTTGGAATCGATTATAGTTCGTTATCTTGTGATCTTTAGAATTTAAACGTTTAACAAGTACTCTACTTTATTCTTGTAATGTCAAAAGTTCAGTAATCTAAACTATTAGTAGGAGAGGACATTTTTTAGTGATGATTTAGTTAAGGCCTATTTTTTGAGAGAAAGTTGCGGGAGGCATGTATAAGTGTCATCTGTAAGGATTATCCTTGATAGCGGTATCAGAGGGATGCAGAACATCCCCAATTTGCACTGTCAGTATATGTCAAATTCGAGGTTAGCAGGTTAGGTTTTGCGTCAGTCTGTGTTAAAACTGACGGAAAACCTAACCTGCTAATCTCGAATTTGAAATAGACTTACATTAAAAAAGTCCATGCGGTGGAAATTCAAACGTATGAATAACATGTTGGTGGCACTGTAAGTCTATGTCAAATTCGAGGTTAGCAGCCTAGGTTTTACGTCAGTTTTGACACAGACTGACGCAAAACCTAACCTGCTAACCTCGAATTTGACATATACTGACAGTGCAAATTGGGGATGTTCTGCATCCATCTGATACCGCTATCAAGGATAATCCTTACAGATGACACTTATACATGCCTCCCGCAACATTCTCTCAAAAAATAGGCCTTAACTAAATCATCACTAAAAAATGTCACTAGCTCTTAGACTATATATGTATGTTTATTCAGAAATGTCTGCACTGTTATAAACATTTTAAGAATAATCCTTGCCTATTCTGAATCACAGAAAATGAACCGACTGTACATTTGCATACATATTTTTTTAAAATACATTCAAAGGATTGTCTCTTTATGCCTATTTCTATAGTAGTTCGAGTAGGATATTTTGGCAATTCATCATTTTTAATAATTATACTTACAGATAATAAAAATTTTGTAATGTTTTGCCTTAATGTGACATCAAGATTGTTTAGATATTAATATCATTGTTATGAAATGTTAAAAGCTCAAGATAAATGAGGTTGCTGAGATTTAAGGGCCATTTACACGATCAGGAATTTCTGGTACAGTAACGTTACAAGTTCTCTCTTTCTAACATTCAAGTGTAGAAAGAGACAAACAATGTCTTACAAGTCCGTTCCTACAAGAAAACTGTTACCGGCAAACAGGAACATGTGCTACTTTCTTCCAGTTTTCGTTAAAAATTCCAACTTCAAGCAAGCGCATTTTTTGCAAATCCGTAATACCAACCTGTTTTTTGTAATTGGCAATTCACAAACCTAACCTCTTCGTTGCGTGAGTAAACATAACTTTGTTACGTGATTTTAAGTTTTGTTCTTGTTTCAAATAAAAGTTTTATGTAAACATTTGGCAGTGGAAAAGAGAAGAAATTCAATTGCTGATCAATAGAACTTTTTGTTGAGGTTATGTTTCTATTTCATTTTAAATAGATTGCTATGACTGCACGAAAGACTACTATAAGCCGTTCACGATCTTTTTGGGTCAGGTGAGGCTATGACCATCTAGTAATTTTGTTGGCAGAACCTCTGTTGCAACAAAACTCCCTCATGGAAATTGACACTTTTTGTGTTAGGTTAGGTTGTTTTCAGTTTAAGGTTATATTTTCTGAATAGGTACATTGTTGCCGGATATTCTCTAGTCTCCACATCCACTCGCGTTCTTTCAAATTTGGTCTGTCCTTTTTAAATTGGAAGTAGGATCGTTTAATGGAAATTTTTAGTTGTAACAAAATTATTTTGGGCATTTTGACTTTTCCTTTGAGGGAAATTAAAATTACTTTTACACATTTGATAAATCATTTATTTTTTTACGAATATTAAAATAATAAATCTGGCATTGTGGTGGCAAGAAAATGTTGAACCGACACTGACAGAAAAAATAAGTTGCATCCGCTACATCATCGAATCAGTTAGTCCAACATGAAAAGCAAAAATCATAGCCAACTCTGTCCCAAAATGGTCGTGAACGGCTTATACAAGTTAATTTTAGTTGTTTATACAAGAAAAACTTGTTTGCGTTAACTGAATTACAATTTACTTTTAACTGGTCTTGTAACTTCACTCTACCAGAAATTCTTGTTCATGTAACTGGCTCGTTTCAGTCATTGTTACATAATTCAACGTATACAATAATAGTATGATTAACTAACTCACTGCAAAAACACTTGAGAGAACTTTTAATATTATATTACTATAATTAAAACTTCTCCATTTATTCCAGATGTAGTATGTTACTGTTGCAACATTGAAATTGTTCTATAATGGTTCTTCCATTATACAATTTTTGTATGAGAAAAAATATGTTACTTATTACGAAATGAATAAAATTTTTTATAAAAATGACTTCTGATTTCGTCTTAAAAGCCAACTTACATCACAGTGATTGAACATATTTTTTCTCTAAAGCTAATGTTATGTTTCAACCCACTAAGACACAATCATAACGATGTTTTGGCTTTTAGGAGCAACAAATACCGAAGTTGGATATGAATGAGGTCCCGCGGGTTAAGCACATACACCTCTTCCCGACCTTTAACGAGCTGGAACTTGGCACGGTGCCCAGTGCTGGAGAAGCATTCAAGCTGACGAGGTCTGGTATTTCGGTGCAAGTAATGTACCCCCACTACTTTTTTCCGAATTACGACCTCGACGATATTCAGCAGTTGGATTTGGTCGAAGACCAGGACTTGATAGAAGGCGAAGATGAATACTTAACTGCAACTGACGACTCCCAGATTGGTGTTTGTAGCACTGCTGAACCCAGATGGACAGAATTGTATGATGAAGAGCTCATGAGCGATGACCTCAAGGAGACCGTCTCAAATTTGTCGGAGTTGAACATTAATTCACCAAGCACTTCCGAACCCAGCCCTTCTTGTCAGTCTTCGCCAAGTCCCGAAATTGACTATGCCAAACCTGTTTCACCGAGTCCCGAAATTGTCTATGCCAAATCGGATTCGCCGATTCCCGAAATTGTCTATGCCAAAGCGGATTCGCCGATTCCCGAAATTGTCTATGCCAAACCAGTTTCGAGGCCCCCACCTGGGTTTGAAGATGTGCGGCCCAACCCAATCCCATTTACAACGGCCACAGTAAATGGTGATGGCCTAAAAGGAGGTGCTGTAGTAACACAAGCTGCAAATGTAAACCCAGAGAGTCAAGATGTGGTCTTTCTGAAATACATGCTGGCTTGTCAGCAAAATATGCTGCTCAATCAGATACCTTGTCAACAGGTGGTGACAAACATCATCAATCCGCCAATGATGATCCCAGCTGTAGTAAATTCACCAATCAATTACTTTCCGAAAACTCAACAAATGCTGTTGATGCCCAATCAGCAATCTTTCGCATTCCAGCAGCCTCTAGCACAACCAACATCGTCTAACTTTTTGTATCAACTGACCCTGCAGCAGCAATTGCGGTCACAGCTAAATATGCAAAATAATTACTACAGTCCAGCCCAAAACAAAGTCATAGATCAGCAACAAAAGTGCAGGGAGATTTTGCAGCAAATTATTAGTCAACAGCTGGTAAATGGCAATGAGAGCCTGCTGGCACATCTAAAGAATATTCTCAAAGAACATCAAGGCAGCTCAGTATTTGGACAAGATGCTTTTGGATTGCTGTCGTCGATAATAGCAAATCGGTCATTTCTGCTGCCAGGCTCAGGGTCGAGTGAGATCTTTAATGAACTGTTGAATATGTTGAGTGACAACCAGATTATGGAACTAGCCCAAAAAGCAAAAGAACTGTCGACGGCTGCAAGCAGTGCTAGCAACAATGTGCGTGATAGTTTAGTAACTGACAGTGCACCGACATTAGACTCTTCAATAAATGTGAGTGGTTTAAGTAATATTAACGCAGAAGTTCAAGTTAGTGAAAAATCCAATAAGAACCAGGAGCATAAATTAAATAGTACCGGAGTAGAGACACAAAACAAGAAGAACACCAGACATCGACGGCACGTAATACAGATAAGTGAGTATTGTATATTATGTTGTTGCTCAGTTCCAGGTAATGATTTTTCAAAGTTTATCTGATTTTGTATTGCTTGCATGAAATGTAAATGCATGAGCAAGAAAAATGAAAAATGTAATACATCACCACTTAGTGTCAGTCAATTTAACACTAAAGTCAGATAAATTTTAAAATTATAGAATATTTTTAAGTGCTTCACAAAAATTGCAGGTAACATATGTTTTAAAAAAACCTCAACTCAAAATGACAGAATTGATTAATTGTTGAAGTCAAATAACCAGGTTATAAATGATTGAATATTTATCTATAATATCTATCTATACTATACAGGGTGTTTGGTTCTTCATTCTACAAGCTTTAACAACTTTAATACACAAATAGCAAAACTCGCCGTAATTATGCCTCAACTGTCGTGTAACAGGGAGTTGGCCAGCTAAAGCTCAGTAGGAGGGGGGTTTGATTCGACATGACGTAGCTTAGGGCGAGATGCTGTTACAATAGATGGTGGTTGTAACCAAAATAAAAGGGGTAGGCGCCACAGATTTTATTTATAGAATGATGAAACTTACTGAACGGCCCTCGTAGATATCCAAAATCAAAGGGTAGTTGCTTCGCTTTGGGGCTCTCATAAGATGTCCCAGCTTGCATACTTTTGGACGTACCTTTGTTGCTCTCCTTGCATTCGCCAAGACACCTTTCGATTAGTACACACCAAAGAAAAGGATTACACATAAATAAACAAACATTACAAGTATTACAAATAAAAGACCCTGAAGTTAGAATCGAGGTTAATAATAATAAAATTTAAATCTGTATGTATATGTTTGACATTAGTAGTAAAGGGGTTAGTAGTCCTACATTACTTAACATTGATACAATATGACACTAAGGAGATCAGCCTGCTATATTGAAATTAGCAGCTGTGAACAGGCAACAAAAATGTGAATACAAAAACAGGCTACAAATGTGTGCACGAGGCGTCTAAATATAACCGTGCATATACTGAATGCCGGTCACGCAGACCCGTGCTAAATGTAACTTTCACAACAATTGCATTATGTCATACAATATCAAAAATGGCGCATTACTACTTTGTTTAAAATTCACTTTATTACTAAGACAATACCTGTTAATGTCCGGCGAAGCAATTGTTTAATGCAGCTGGAACGTCTCTGTAGATAACGCGAAGCTTGTAGGTGAAAATAGGCAGCGTAATTCGCTAGCAATGATGAATGATGGTAGGGAATGATTCCATTTGAACAGGGCAAATCGACGACTAATTATCTCTGCTCCTCGGAATTGGTGCTTTAGAAACTTCTTTCATAGGGGTCCGCCAACGGCCTTAATTGCACAAATTGCATTGGTACGACGGAGAAAGTTTACTGGCAGTTACATACTGTTCGAAATACCACGACAACTCACCCCCTCTGCGTAAGGAATAACGCAGCCACTTCCTTTTTTGCTACTTGCTCGTCAAAGCGTCAGAAGAAGAATCCAACGGCTTCAACACAACTGAATGTTACTGCACACTTAAATTCAGCAGGACTCTAAAGGATGGTACACACAATTTAGTTAAACTAGACACGCAATGGATTTTACTTATTCAAAAGGCACTGCAGCGGTATGGGGGCCGCCGGGGCGCGAATTTAGAACTGCTGTCAACTCTTTTAAAGCAGGAGCAAGAATGAATAAATTGAAAAATGTGCCTGGGATCAAGAGGGAAATATTGGAAAGCGTGCTTGTGTGCGCTCTGTCTAACTCATGTCGAAGCACCGTAATTGCACACGATGATGCAAGGATTCAGATGCTTACGCTGTCCGCTGGTACCAACCTGCATAGACCTGTTCGTGAAAATTGAGACAATGGGCCGTCAGTCGGGCATATGTGTTAAAGCCTAAATGCCTAAAATTTTAAATAAACACCTAAACAACTTTATATACTGCCTAAAATAGGCTTTAGTTGTTTTTCGAATTTTAGTGGTTCCGAAACCTTAGCCACTTTCTTTTGTTTGAGCGATGTGACTTTTTTATCTCAAAGCCCTTCCTCGAACATCACGAATTTTTGAAACGAAGTTTATGAACGTCAGCTGTAAGTGTTTTTTTTATTCGAATGCGTTTATGAACGGTTTTCAGTGAACCTCTACAAGAGTCTCTGCATGACCACGACACTATAGTGAAGTTTCTGAACGCACCCTACCGTTATTTGTCAACAATACCGATCACAATTTGTTAAATACTCCTAAGCACACAAATATTTAACAATTGCTAAATACGTATTTCGACAGCTAACTGTCATTTTAAATAGTCTCGGAAATAAACTAAACAAGACATAGTTGGCCAAAGATACGCTCTTCACCAAATTACCCCAAATCACAAAACTGTACTTTCAAAATTCCACAACTCTGGTCAGTCTTTAAAGTGAAGCACCCAACGCAAAGTACATCAAAATTCAGTTTCACCCGGCTACAAAGGGCCTAGATAAATTTTTGTAAAGATTCAGGCTATAAACTTGTATACAGTTCATACAACAATATTTGAAATTTATTGGGGAATCCCAAAGACAAACATAAGACTACAGAAATCTGGAATTTACGAAATTAAATGTTCTCATTGTAATTCTAAATATATTGGGCAAACACGTAGTAATTTTAGTACTAGGTTTAAAGGGCATATAGCTTATTTTAGGTTCAACAGATTCGAAAAATCTAGCTTTGCCAAACATATTTACAAAACGGCTAATAGTATTATGGAAACTGACCTAAAAATTGTAAAGGCGTCAACTTCAACAAAGCAGCTAAATTCTTTTGAAATCTTGACCATTTTTAAGAATCAAAATAATAAGCTTTTGAACGAAGATGGGGTCCCCCATTCCCCACTCTGATCTTTACGCTCTATTGAAGATGACACCTGACTGGCTGATTAGACCACGCCCTCTGGGTCAGACAGTATAAGCAGCTTTAGAATGCGCTGGAGTGCTGACAAGGCTATTGAAAATTACAGCTTATCTGTCAAAATACATCTTTAGCAATTGTTAAATATTTGTGTGGTGATGGGTTTTTAACGAATTGTGATAAGATTCAAACCACAGGCTTCAGCAGTGTTTTAAACAATACCGATATTACCGACCCACCAATCTAAAACCTAACCTCAAATCTGACCAATCCCGCAGCCCGTTATTTTTTGTTGTTTTTGCCTTGGGTTGAGCATTGCCTGCAATTTGTGGGCATTTCTTGGTTAAGTAATTTCTACTTCATCTCGATTGCCATGTCTAAACAGAAAACCGCAAGGAAAAAATTAAAAAGTGGTTGACGGAGTTGAACGATTCATAGGTGTTTCAGCAAAACACATTCAATGAGAGCAGTATTTTTTGCAAAACTTGTGGTAATGTTGTGAGTAAAAAGTAATGTTAATATTGCTAAATAATGTTGCAATTCCATTTTAGTTTGCATGCTCGAAGGAATGTCATATTGAACAGCATAGCATGTAAGGGAACCCATTCATAGACAAAAGGTTCAATATTCATACTGACATACATTGTTACATGAATGTCCCCAAGAACTAAATAAAGCCAAATTTTATTCAAAGATGTAATAATAATAATGTTTGTTTATTTGCTTACATAAGCATTACAGAGCATTTACAAAATATTAATATAAATACATTAAAAAAAATTTAAATTTAAATGCCAAGCTGCCGAAAAAGTGAAAAAAAAAATGTGCTTTGCATTTCTTCCTGCCAACATACTGTTGTAGAAGTTAAAGAACGATAACTTGAGAAACTTCCTGGAAAAACATACCAATAAAAAATGCCACGCAGCCTAAATTGCCTATTTTAGGTTTTCAGTGCCTAAATCTGACATTTTTGTGGCCTGAATCAGGAGCCTATTTTAACTTTTTTAACGGCCTAAAATCTGTGCTCTAAACATATTGGAAGAGAATAATGATACCTCAGATTACTTAAATACTTTAAGCAAACATGGTTTCGTATCCATGATAAATACAGCAACTAGAATAGATAGTAATAACGGTTCCTGCATAGATCATATATTTTTAAAGCATCGATATCAGTTTAAAAAAAAATTGTCAACCATACCTGTTAAAAATTATACTGTCGCTGACCTAATCACTGATCAATATCAAAAAAGATATGTCTAGGAAAATTAGGCAGCCAATTTATTTTCTTCTTTATACATTTATTTAACGTTTCATCAGCTTAGCTGACTTCTTCAGAAATACATAATATATTAGTATATAATAAGCTAAAAACGAAAATGAGTTTTTGGTTAGATAGTTAAAACAATGCATACTTATTCTTACCTCATGTAATCCTAACCTAAACTCACCTAACCTAATATCGCAATTAAAATCATAATGCTTCAATACAAAACAATGGAAAAAAGTGGGGTGTAAAATAAATAAGCTGCCCGTAAACATTATTTTAGTTTACACCCCCACATTTAAGCAAAATAGAAAAATCTTAAACCAGGTGTAGGTGGGGGTGTAAACTAAATAATCTGCCGTAAACCTTATTTTAGTTTACTCCCCCCCATTTAAACGAAATACAAAAATTGTAAACCAGGTGTAGGTGGGGTATAAACTAAATAAGGTGCCCGTAAACATTATTTTAGTTTACACCCCCACATTTAAGCGAAATACAAAAATCGTAAACCAGGTGTATGTGGGGGTGTAAACTAAAAGAGTGCCATGTTATAAATGGTTAAAACTAATAATTCTAACAATATTGATTGCACAGATATTTAAAATGAATGTAGAAATTAAAATTTGTAAAATGTCAGATGTCAATTTTGAAATCTAAACATTTGTGAAGGATATCTTGATAAAAAAAAATATTTGTATTGTATGGGATATCTTGATGTTAATAATATTTATTTTTAAATTAATTGTATAAGATTATTTAGAGAAGGTTATAGTAAATAGAATGAAGATTATCTATGTCAGTTTTGTAATTAATGGAATTTGGAGTTTTTTTTTATTTCAATCATTTCATATATAAGGCGTTTTTGTAGAATATTTTCTTTTTGAAATATTTTAGGTGAGTCAAAATTAAAATTATGATAATTACCAACTGCATTGTCAGAGAGATCAGTATTTGGTTTATTTGGGCTTAACATTTTTGTTTTTATAGAATTTCTATGTTGAGTTATTCTTTTTTTAAGATTTTGTTTTATTTGTCCTATATATTTAGCATTGCAATTATTACAATTAATTTGGTAAACAATATTTGATTCAGATTGAATTGTTTTCATTTTATCTTTTAGTTTGTTAAAAAAATTATTTCTTATTGTATTGTAATTTTTAAAAGAGATATTAAAATTGTTTTTGTTTGTTAATATTTTACTTAAACGTAGTGACAGTTTTGGTATATATGGTATTGAAATGTAAATTAGATTTTTAATGTCTTGGTTATTCTATTAATTACAAAACTGACATAGATAATCTTCATTCCATTTACTATAACCTTCTCTAAATAGTCTTATATAATTAATTTAAAATAAAATTATTATTAATATCAAGATATCCTTCTGAAATGTTTAGATTTCAAAATTGACATCTGACATTTTACAAATTTTAATTTCTACATTCATTTTAAATATCTTTCCAATCGATATTGTAATAATTATTAGTTTTTACCATTTATAACATTATAATCCAAAAAAAATTCAGTTGATATCACATGAGGTAAGAATAAGTATGCATTGTTTTAACTATCTAACCTAAAACTCATTTTCGTTTTTAGCTTATTATACAGGGTGAGGCACATAAAGTGTTACAGAGCAATAGCACTCAAACTATTGATCATATCCAAAAATGTTTCAGACAAAAGTTTCAGTGTTCGAGAAGGCCGTCATACTGGACCACCCTATTTTTTTATTGGTGGAGGCGCTGAAGCTACGTCAAGGTCAACTCCACTTTTTTAAATGGAACTATGTATTTTTTTTTTCGATGACATTATTACCGATTTTAAGACGAATTCAGCGACCTGCAACACAAAGTCATTCTAGTCACGCAAAGTATGAAGATAGTCGAAAAATCGGAAAATATCGGAATAATCACTTTCAAAGGATCCACTAACCTTGGTTTGGGTCTACCTACAGAAGATACTCGAAGTGATGACCCTCGACTTGTAAGCACTTGTTCATCCGCTGATGAAAAGACCGTCTAACTTCAGCCAACACTTGTGGTGTAATTTCGGTACATGCTCGGCGTATTCTGTTTTTCATGTCGTCAGGCGTGGTAGGTGCTACTGCCATTACGCGATCTTTGACAAAACCCCATAAAAAGTCATCTGGTGATGTTAGATCTGGCGAACGAGGTGGCCAAGCTACAGGACTGCCTCGTCCTATCCACTTTTCGCCAAAAATCTCATTCATCACTTGTCTTAAACACAGAGCATAATGGAGTGGTGCACCGTCGTGTTGACTCGTGTTTGTTGCACTGTTGCATTTTTCGATTTTTCGACTATTTTCATACTTTGCGTGACTAGAATGACCTTGTGTTGCAGGTCCCTGAATTCGTCTTCAAATCGGTAATAATGTCATCAAAAGAAAAATACATGGTTCAATTTAAAAAAGTGGAGTTGACCTTGACCTAGCTTCAGCACATCCACCGATAAAAAAATAGGATGGTCCGATATGACCGCCTTCTCGAACACTGAAACTTTTGTCTGAAACATTTTTGGATGTAATCAATAGTTTGAGTGCTATTGCTCTGTAACACTTTATGTGCCTCACCCTGTATACTAATATACTGTATATCTCTGAAGAAGTCAGCTAATCTGATGAAACGTTAAATAAATGTATAAAGAAGAAAAAAATTGGCTGCCTAATTTTCCTAAAGACATAGTTATTTACAATACCTAGCTGTAATAATAAACATAATCAAAATAGATGTAATAAATAATACATATTATACAAAAAGGAAACATTTTCAATTCTTGAATTGTGATAAACTAAAATCAGATTTACAAAATCTCTCGTGGGCTGAAATATATGAAATAGATATTGATGAAATGATGAAATTGTTTTCTAGATACATTAACTAACTTAAAACCTAATACAAAAATAGTCAAACAAATAAAATGTCAGATCAAAAGAACGGACTGGATAAATCAGGTACTCATTAACTCCATTAATATGAGAGATCAGAAGTACCTACAGAAATACGTTGAATCAACTATAAAAAAATACTAAGTTAAATTATTATCGAATGAAAATTAGTAAAAACATAAGTAATAGTAGACTCTTATGGAACACAGTTAATGAACTTATTAATAACACACGTTTAAATAATGTAATTGAAAAAATAAAAATTGAAAATAATGAAATAGCTCATAATAAAATGCAAACAGCTAATGTATTAAATTATTTTTATAATAATGTAGATGAAACACTAGCAAATAAGATCACGAAGACCCTTACAGCTCCACCAAAACAAGGTTCATTCGTACATCAATATTTTTTTTGTAGTTGAAGTAACTGAATCTTTTACTTTCTTTTACGATAAAGGAAGTATTGGATTCACCCCAAAAATTCAAAATTGAGTTTTCAACAGATCTTCACGTTTTCGAGTCCCCTGAACCCAAAACACATGTTTTTGGTCATTGTTCTGTCTGCTGTGTGTGTGTCTGTGAACAGAATATCTCAAAAGACGAAAAGAGGTATGGCGTTGAAACTTCATATATAAGGTTTGTGTACTATGTAGATGAGAGAGCAAGCTTTTGATCGCATAATCGGAAGTAGGTGTTTATTCTTGTGATTTTTTAGCAGAAGCCAAATTTTTAGACATAAAGCAAATATATTTCCTCAAATCGTGCTTACACAGTTTAAACATAAATGTTCCATGGTAATCATACAACATGAACATTCCACAATAGGAAAAATCAATAATTATTTAAAAACAATAACTTCTGAAAAAATGTTGCCCAAAAATCTATAAATTAAGTGCTTCCTCAAGAATTAACGAGGCAATCAGTCGTTACACAGTTGGAATGTAAAAAAATTTTTCTTTGAAAAACCTATAAATGAATTCTATACTTTAATCACATAGAAATGTTCAGAACCATTTAAATATTTGTTTTCGCTTTTAACTTTGTATGTATAGATTATTTACGTATAGGTAGGTACTAATTACATCAATACTTCAATACGTACCCCACGTACAAGCTCTGTTTTTTGTGGGTTTATTTATTTCTAATTAATTGATTCTGTAAAATGTGTAGAATTAATGAAATTAATGGAAAAATAAATAATTAAAAAATGTAATAATATACCGGGTGTTCTATTTAAAATAACAAAATTGACAGCGACTTTTGCTATAAATGGGGAGTGATATCACAGTCTGTTATGGTATCAAACGTCCACACTTACCCTGGAAATCGCTATAAAACAGGCTAAAGGCCGCGGCTCAAATACGCCTAGGGAGATGGGCGTGGTCTTAAAACGGTACACCACAGGGCAAGCGGGTCGGTTTATATAGGGTGTTGCGAAAGAAAAGGGCGCCACAAGGTCCAATCAGGGGAACCCACATTTAACCGAACCTTGAAGGTCAAGCGGGGTGTAATACGAGAACTCGGCCTCACGAACCTCGTCGCTGCAGCGGCAAGCGTCGCCAAACTTACCTGTGACGCTCCAACGCTCAGGCTTCGCCGTACATAAATCTTTACGCAATAACCTTAACCTGAAAAGGGCATGCACAGATTCGTTGTAATTATAAGGCCTTAGTTCAAATACTCGTCTATTGGTCTGATGCATGTAAACTGGGTGATACACAGGACTACAAAGATTAAACTACACCTTATTCTAGAGCCCCAGCTGCGAGGCGTTTTATCTCTAATTATACATAAGTGGTCGTAATATTTTTTAAATATACAACAGGCCGTGGTAAGCCAGTTACGTGAATCTAATTATCCAACAGGCCTTGATCGGCCGACGAAAATATTCAAATTAAGCCAGCACAAACAACAGGTGATGAATTATAAATGCTAGCGGCCAAATTCATTAAGTTAGCGACAAAAATATTTAAATTACATGCACACATGCTACCTTTTGTTGGGAACCTGCCAAGCGTGGGCGAGACGGCAGCTAACAGCGTGCCTACTACAACAGATGCAGGAACGGAGGCGTGGGAGTCAGGACATCACTTGCGGAACATCCACTCATGGAGCGAAGACTGAATCAATGTCCCCTTATGAGACAAGAAAACGGCGAGGCCAAGGATTTTGGAAGCTCTGCGAGTTTGATCCCCTTTTAGGGAAAAATGGGCCTAATCTCGGCCCTACTACACTGATGCAAAGCTGACGACCATCCGGGTACGCAAGCAGCAACACATCCTCCACCAGCGGTACAGAAAGCCACCTCACGCTCTCACAGTCGGAATTGAAATCACAAAATTCACAGTATCAATATTCGCTGTGACAGAACAAAATGAAACATCGGACCCAAATCTAATAATGCAACACGCCAACGGTTGCGATCCCTTGAGAGGGGACGCCCGTTGGCGTGCACTCTGCAACACGACCGCTCGTGTCAGATCCTAGCTCCCAACTGACGCCACGCAAAGTTTATGCGCCAAAACGTCTGTCTGATGCCAGATGTAACCAATAGGATACCAGGCCGTCTCGTTGCAATAGAGATCGACAAATGCTTTTATAAGTTTGAAGATAGGCATTTCACTTACTCTCATGGGCTAAATTTTGAATAATTTGAAAATAGACGTTCTTACAACTGAAAGACACGCAGCTGCATGAAACAACGATGTAAAGATTGGCCCGGTGCGCTAAATCTTTAAATGGAGCCAAAAGCTTTGATGCGAGAAGCTAAAGCGTTGTGCGATAAATTATGGCTAAGATGACCCCGATATACAGGCAGGCTTGCCAATTCAGTCCCAAAACTATACGAAATGGTAATGTAACTCTAGGAATTCAAGGAAAATAAAAAATGGCCTGACAAGTCAAAATATTGTAATTGTAGTCGCTTTTACACATAAAATCCATGACCAAAGTTTCAGATTTTCAATTTTATTAGTTCTCGATAATGCCCTATAAAATTGGAGTTAATAAAAAAGAAGAAAGAAATTTCTAGAGGTATTCAACTGGAAAATTACCTATCTCGTTCTACTTCCAGTGTGCTAAATTTTTCTGTTAGAGTTCTCTGATATTTTTCTTGGTTTTATTGTTTCTGTTAACTCTTGTAGGTTAAACTCTCTCATACTTTCTCTGTGTTTCTGCATTGGGTGTTTTAGATAGTGTATCTGTTAAAAGTAGTCTATGGTCTGTTAATGATTCTGCGCCTCTTATGATTTTGCCATCTTGTATAGCAGGGCTGTCCAATAGGGTGGGTCGAAAAAAATAAATATTTTTTTTTCGGAACGCTTTAGTGTGGAAAAGTTGCCTATTGTAATAAGAAGAAAAACAGCATAAAAAAAATTAAAATCGGTTAACATCTTCCGTTCGCGCATCGTACTTAAAGTTTATGAAAAATTGCAAAAATCTCGATATGTTTGTAATTTTTTCTGTTAGTTAAAACTTTTAAAATAAACACGCTTTAGTTTTTTATGCTTGTTTTATGGTTTAAATAACCTAAATAAATTAAATTCTGATCAATAATCTATTTTTTTCCGTTCGCGCAACATCTTATAAAAAACAGAAATTTATCAATATTTCGCAACTTTCACTGTGCTAGTCTTTGTTCGTTTTGCTAGAATAAAACGAACCAGAACAGTGGAGCATATGCCTCCTGCACTTTAATGAGCTTCCTTTTCGCCACATTTTCCAACATATTGGCGGTCAAACTGCAGGATCTAGTTCTTTTAGTGGGCCAATCGGGCAGCAGCTCACTTGCTGTGAAAAACTCCCCGTGGTTGATTATGAACCCATAGTTTGTTCGATTCCTGATATAGACAGGAATTTGTTGAGCAAAGACCAACAGTATTTGCCAGAAGACTTGGCAAATAGGGACCCTGGTCCTTTGTCCCATTCCAGATGGCTAACTGCGGCCAACCGAGTCCTTAGGTTGTATATAAGTTCATCAGATCCATCCGGAAACTTAAAAGAAATAGTTGGCTTCATCTTGAAATCATATATGCCTATGTGGTTTGCCATAAAAAAGAGCAAATATACTGACGGACCAAAACATGTCTTTCAAGCAATCCAAACATCACGATATTTATCCGACGAATTACTACAAGTTGTCGATCCAGTAATTCAACGAAATGCATTCTTTGCGCACCCAGAGAATGTTCTGTTGGCAATGCTTGTTGATGAAAGAGAACATATTCGGGAGCTTGGTTACAGAAGGATCTTAAAAGCAAGACAAACCGTCCCAAAGAAGAAGACTGTTAGAAATTTCGTACCACCGAAGATAAACTTTCAAGCTTCCGATTACATTGAAATTATTAATTGGAATTCTTGTGTGGTGTATCCTCCCCCAATGCTGCGGAACCTCAGTGAAGATGATATTTCATTCATCAATTCTGACACTACGCCCATGAGAGAAATACTAAAGTTTCCCTGTCACACCCAGGCTGTGGAGAGGTGCGTCAAAATTGTGACAGAGGCATCGAATAAAGTATGTGGACATGAAGCTAGAGATGGCTACATCCGAGCAACACTAAAGTCTAGATCGGTTATGCCTCATTTCTCCAAAAAATCAGACTTTAAATGCGTATAGATATAATCAAGAAAAAGTAAAAAACAGAGTAAGCCAAAGAATCTTTGTAAATAGATGTAAATATAATGTAAATACCACACCCAACAATTGGATGGTTGGTTGGGTAGGGTGTGGGTGGAACTCGACGTACAACTACCTCCGCGTGGTGAGTTCTGGGTCGTTTTGTTCTAGCAAATCGAGCGAAGAGTTGCACAGTGAAAATTGCGAAATATTGATAAATTTCTGTTTTTTCTAAGACGTTGCGCGAACGGAAAAAATTAGATTATTGATCAAAATTTAATTTAGTTAGGTTATTTAAACCATAAAACAAGCATAAAAAACTAAAGCGTGTTTATTTAAAAGTTTTAACTAACAGAAAATAATGAGAAAAATATCGCGATTTTTGCAATTTTTCATAAAATTTAAGTGCGATGCGCGAACGGAAGATGTTAACCGATTTTAATTTTTTTTATGCCGTTTTTCTTCTTATTACAATAGGCAACTTTTCCACACTAAAGCGTTCCGAAAAAAAAATATTAATTTTTTTCGACCCACCCTACTGTCCAACATGTGGCCCGCGGCCCGTCATGATATTTTTGCGGCCCGCGGATTGAATTCCCTCTTGAGTCCACCAGTTCTGATCCTGTCCTCTCCTTTTCTACCTGGGCCCTCCGGTCTGACACACTGAACTGTCTAACGGAGTAGACCTCCAACCCTTACCAGACCAGGCTTCAAGGGAAATGACGTGTTGTACTGTCAGCCCAAGAAGTTCAAATTTTCCACAAGAGCAAGACCACTAGAATTTGATTTTAGCTTGATTGTTGAACTTTCTTGGGAAATCGAATCCCCGAGGCTTTAACCCCTTTAACGTCACATCTCTATACGTAAATTTACATTAATTGATGTAATTTTTTCCTTTTGTCTCAAGAACGGAAAGGAATTAACCTAAAGTGAATATGAATTTTTTTGTTTAGAATCACTTTTAGAACACGTAATGTAACCTAAGCTTCTTGAATAAATAAAAATTAGTATTGAAATATACACGTTTTATATTTATTACAAATCACTCGCAAAGTCGCATACGACACATTTTATGATGCGGCCCTCATAACCTTCAAATTTTTTACAGTGGCCCTTGAACCCCTTGAAGTTGGCAGCCCTGTTGTATAGCATATCACACTGATATTGTGTATGTTATATTATCTATTATTGATTTTTGTGGTCTTCTTTCAACTCTATATGTTATTTTTTTGCATAGTGATCGTGAAAGTCGTCTTTTATCAACGAAAAATCGTATTGAAAGTTCCACTTTTTTTAACGCAATAATCGGGAAAAAGGTACACTTTTTTTAACTATTTTATTGAAATGTCAATTTGACAGTCGTCAATTCCGAAGTCCTTTTCGACTAAATTTCGACCAAGAGATCACTATGCAAGAAAACTACGTGTACAACACGTTTTAAAAGTCCTTTTTTTTCATTAATTTGCTTGATTAACTCTGGCTTCGCCCTCGTTATCAAACTGCAAATTCATGAAAAAAAGTATGACTTTTCAAAACTAGTTGTACAAATTACTACTGTGTATCATTTTGTGGTTATAGAATGAATTTCCTATTAAAATTTAATTCAGGTTGCAAAAGTCTTACCATTTTTTATCCATTGATGTTTATGGTTTTTTTTCCTACATATTTATCTAAGCTTCCATACCCCACGTCTTGATTATTTCCTGTGTTTTGTTTGAATTTTTTCCATTTCATCCATTACTCTTCCTTCTGTCCCCGCATATGTAAAAATTCCTACACTCTCTTTTGCCCTGTTCTTTCTATCCTGCTATTAACCTGTATTGCTTTTGCAGATTGGAACAAGAAACCTGTTCATGTTATTTGGTTTCGTAATAATTCGTATGTTATTATAGACGAAATAATGCAATTTACTGTCAAGAAAGCTGCAATAGCAAAAATCCGCAAAATTGCAGTGATGCTGGATCCCTCCAGTGTGATCGTCGACTTGTCGCTGAGTGAACATCCTGATGTAGCCCAGGAACTACTAAGGTAATTCCCTGTTACTGTAGTATAAATAAAATTCTAATTATGGTTTTAATTATAGATATCAACGCTATGATCCAAGTAGCGTACTTCATATTATTCCCACCACGTTTGTTCCACAATTAATAGAAATTCTAGGTAGTAAAGATAACTGCACAGATTGTACCGACTTCCTAACAAAGGTTAATGCTAATAGTGACTTATGGCTAACAACGTAGCCAGTTAATGTATAAGGAGAATATTTTGTTTTTTTTTATGAATACCATTTCATTATTATGTTTTATTTATTTCGTTTCTTTTATATATTATTTTCAAAATCTGTAGAGAGTAAAGATTTTGAATCTATATATCATAATGTAAAAAGTTGATTTAATAAAGCATTTTTGATAATTGTTCTTAATGTGCAATATGCCAAACTAAAGTCTGTCATCATCTTCATTCATGGATTAGGTTTTTTTTTTGCAAAAGAGACATTCATTAATAGTTTATTTGTGTGTTATTTTTGACACCCATGTTTCATTCACTAGTAATCCACCGATAATAACCCACATAACCTCAAAAGATGACTTATCAGTGTAGAGTCATACCTAACATCGTCTCAATTAATCAGAATGCTTTATTTTTATAGAAGCGTTTTTAAAAGTCCTATGCTCCTAGAAAGAGTACAGCAGTAGTTTTGTTTAGTCATACCCATTACTTTCTAATTGTTGCACTTCACATGAAAAAGGTTCATATCTACTTGCATGTAAAAATTTGTCCCAGAGTTCTTTTCCCTGACGTCATGTGCATATGAAGCAATCACAGAAATGACCTAAAATTATACTTGCATTTGTTTTCCCTTGTTAGTATCGTGTGTTCCAAAAAAAAACTCATTTAGGATAGGCCTTGGAAAGAAAAATTTACACTGCATTAAGTTTACTTGTATCAAGAAAAAGGGAAATAAGATGGCATTTACACGAGTATTTTTACTGGAAAGTTGCTTGCGGAATGGAAGAAAAGTCAATGAAAATTGGATTTATTCTATTGAAGACGCCTTTAGGGAATTCAATGAAGAGTTTCCCCTGGGTAGCTATACAATATAAGGTATTTAGTGATGCTTTGTCAAGAATGGTCCAGAACTTCTGTGAAACTGGAAGTGTAAACCGGAAGCAAGGCAGTGGTCGACCAAAAATACGCATTGAAGAAGTAATTAATAATACGAGTCAAATTGTGCAAGAACAACCACACTCGAAGATATATTATCGGACCCATATTTTTCCACAAAACTGTTACTTCTCAGAGATACAATAAATATTATAAATTCAAATTGTACGACACTCATTAATAACCAATAGAAAAATTAGTTCACGAGCCGTAACCAAGACAACAACAAAATTTCTTAGAAATGTTTTGTAGGTAGACATTACTTCTTTTTAGGGTTTGTGTCGTTACGATTTTCTTACTGAATCTGCATTCGAGCATTAATTCATATCTGGAAATTATTTTTCGTGCACTTCAACAATGTACGACGTTGGAACACACTCAAAAAAAAAATCCTGAAAAAATTAATGCTCTCATTAATCAGCTTCATGAGGACGAGCTCCAGCAAAGCTACTTCCAACAGAATGGCGTGGCTCCCCACACCGCTGAAGAGACCATTAATTACCTTCGCAAAATTTTTGACGATCGAATAATTAGTTAACGTTCGAATCCAGAATTTCCACATAGATTACCAGAACATTCCCATTTTAATGATTACTTGTTATGATTTGTTTAACAGTTTGGTAATTTAGTTGTTACTATTATCGTCTAAATTGAAATAAAAGAGCTCATTTCTTCAAAAATTGGTTTATTTACAATGCAACTTAACCTCCGTGAACACAACTGCACACAACTAATGCTTGCTGAACTGAAATCGTGACTTGCAAATTCTAAAGCTTGCTGTTGACATTATTTTTCCATGGCCAACCGTTATGTAATTTCTTTTTGAACACACGGTATTAACCATAGCAGTCAATAAAAATTGTTTTTATTAAGTGTTTTGTATATTTTTAAGAAAATAGTTCAAGATCAAGATGTATTTTAGTTCTCGCTGACTGATGCTACAGTGGGTAGGTATGTATCAAGTTACCGCAAACTTCAATTTCATCATGGCATGCTGCAAATGAGTTTTTTTTTAAACACGATATTGAGATTCTAGATGACCGGCACATTTGAAAAGAACCCCGTAACAAACTGGCGAGCAATAGTTTAAAATTCACCCATTGTTGAATATCATTTTAATAAATGACTACCTGGTAAAGGTATTTGTCATAAAGTACCAGTCCTGGTCATCAGACGATGATTAAGGAATAATAAATTTCAGGCCAGCCCTCGTCAGCAGAATTGAGACTAACTGAAACTTGCCTGCTCAAAAAAATGCAGAAATAAGCAATACTTGTAATTTATTACTACTTATGTATTTGCTACTTCAATTATTCGTTGAAATAAAATACCCGCCCTTCTGATTTGGTGTAGTACAAGAATGAAACATCCACTACTTTTATTTTATACAGGGTTATTCAATTTTGATGCTCACAATTGAGAATTTCGAAAACTTTTTTTAATTTAGAATTTATACCAGTTCAACAAAATAATTGCTATTCATGGCAGTGTTGGACAAATAAAACAAAATAACTACAATTATAGAGTACAGGGAGGTAAGTAACATGCATTCTAAATTGTCAGTTATTATTTAGGTATCGTCACGTGTTCGATTGATCAGTATTAGTCATTATCACTTTCACTTACAGTTAGATAAAAGTCTTGTAGTAATTTACATTTTAATCGCGTATGTGTTTGTCTTCACCCTAACTCGTAGAATATTGCACTTGCACAATTGTTAAGTTCAAATGGAAATTTTTTGTTAATTTCTTAATTTGTTCTTGAAGTTGATTGTTGGTAACGTACCAGGGGCATTCACTGCTATCCTGAGTATTTTATTTTGTAGGGCTTGAATTCTGTTTATGTTGACTTTCACTGCGTTTACCCAAATTTCACACCCGTATAAGATTAATAGACATATAGGCAATTCAGTAAACACAGACATTTAAATTTTGAAGTTGGCATATACGTACCACGGCCTCCTGGATTAGTGCGAGACTGACGTCTCTACGTGGCTCGCCGCATTTTTAGTTCAAGGCGTTTTTTATAGTTTGTAGAGGCGCTACAGTACGTTGCGCTTGTACCTTTGGTTGCATACGTCCACGGCCTCCTGGATTAATATTACTCTAGAAAGTCGTGCCTACGTTACAGATAATTTATCAAAAATCCAACAGATAGCGCCAAAGTACGTTGGCCTCAGAATCACAAAAATTATGCAAATGTGGCGGGTCGCGTAGAGACGTCAGTCTCGCACTAATCCAGGAGGCCGTGATACGTACAATTGTTGTGCTAGGGATTCTGTATTTTGTTTTGCAAAGGTTTCCACACCTGCATAAAGGCGACTTTGAATTTAAAAATGACGATTAATAAATCTCATTATTTCAGTGGAAGTCCTACATATTATACTGGAAATTCTTGCCTGAACTTTTATAAAATGTAATAACAATACCTATTAATAAATTCTAAATCAATAGTATCCAACACAGTATTTGTTTAACATCCTTAAAAGTAGTTATAACAGATACTAATTAAATGTTACACTCTTAACCTATTTGTTTTAGTAACTTTTTGTAAGTACATTCGTAGACAAAAGATGCATTTTGGGAGTACACTCATGAAATTTTAGAAATAAATGGCCACTTTCTGTTTTTATGTGTAGTGAACAGACTATATCAACGATTTATAGAGGAGGGTTACACATTTTGCCTGTAGTGACGATTTTTTGATGATCAGTGGATACAGTTGCACTAATCTAATGTAACCATCGTTTAGCTTTTTGCTAATACCTCCAGGTGAGGCGAATATCCAAGTATATATCTAGGTACAGTGTGTTCAAAAATCTGGTGTACAGTGACAGTTGTACGTTTATTGATGGTTGTGTTATTACTCAACACAGGCTCACACTTTATCATTAAGTAGGTAGACCAAGACGTACATTTTCAAAGTATATGTGTATACAACACCCTTTTTAACTTTGTGTAATTAATTTATACTCGTAAAGCACAAATGCTGTACAACACTTTAATGAACACGACTGTACTTCACCGCTTCTGCAGAACTATTCCATGTTATGGTATTATTATTAATTGTTATTATCTTTGCCACACACTTGCCATGATTTATAGTTAAATTCTAATGCTTGAAACATCTCGCTATCGCGTTCGTGACGATTTGAAGTTGAAGAATCATTTCTACTAGATTTTCATTCTTAGTCAGCAAAACAGTACTATCGGCAAATAATGCAAGGTTTACATTGGTGTTGAGCATATCGTATATAAAGATATTAAATAAAATGGGCCCAAAATACTTCCCTGTGGCACTCCTGCTCTAATATTTCTTGTTGAGGAAATAGTTGTATGAATTGTAACTGCAAAGGAACAGTTTTGAAGGTAGGAAAATAGAATAGCTTTTAAGTATTCCGGGATTAATAGACGAGAAATTTTGTATTTAAGGCCTTCGAACCACACCCGATCGAAGGCTTGAGCTAAATCTATAAATAATGCTGCTGTATATTGTTTGCTCTCATACCCTTTCTCTATTGTTTCGACGATTCTTTGCAGTTGATGACAAGTAGAATGCCCCTTTCCAAACCCAATCTGAAATGTTGAAAGTAACTGGAGTCTGGTAACTTCACCGCTGAGCCTAATATAGATTATTTTTTCAAAAACTTTAGAGATGGTGGATAGCAGGTTAATAGGTCTGTAGCTAATAAGTTCTTTCTTGTTTTTCTCTGGCTTAGAAAACATCAGTATTATCGCATGCTTCCATTTGTTGGGGAAATAACAAATTCTCAGGTATAAGTTAAACATGGTGGCTAAGTATGCCAGAGTCGTGTTAAATTTTTAATTATTAAGTTGGTTATTTTATCTTGTGGAGTTTTGTTTCCTGGAAGAATTTTTATTATGGAGGCTAGTTCGTTAGGAGAGGTTGGTTTCATCTTACTTCCTGCTAGTGGTTGATGTGTTTGTTACAGTATCAAATTGACTTACCTACACTCACGACTGTGTGAGTGCCAAATAACTAGACAAGTCCGGGAAATGTGCACGCTCACCCTGAAAATCGTAAGAAACAGGCTAAAGGCCTCGGCTCAGATACGCTCAGGGAGGGGGCGAGGTCCTAAAACGAGACACCACAGGGCAATCGTGTTGAGGCATATATATATATAGCGTGTTACCAAATAAATGGGTGCCACAAGATCCAAATCAGAAGACCCACGTTTAACTGGACCTTGAGGGTCAAACGGGCCGAAAATACTCAAATAACTATTTCTGGAAGCCACAGTGCAGCGACAAACGCAACAACCTACCTGCAGCGCGCGTCCACCACGTCCGGGTCTCACCTCACATCGATCGTAACATAGTGAGTCAGTCACCCTGTAAACCAACATGCACAAGACACAAAGGGAAAAGTCATACGACGGTACAGTTAATACATCTATTGGGCCACTTCACATGACCAACTAACAGCTCACATGGTACCGACGTGATCGGCACGTATAACAATCTGTACTAACTACTTATGGGATGCGCCCAGCTGGGAAGAGCTTTACCTAAAAATTACGACGCATACTGAGGCGTACAACAAGACAAAATTAGATCTAGCTAAACTACGACAAGTATATTACAAACGCGTGGAATTCACACGTGGGTTTACCAGACAAGAGTATGCGAGTTTAATTGTAAAACACACAAGCCGTCGCGCAGCGAGGCCGTGCACGGCACTGTATATGAATTTAATTGCAAAACTAACAAAGGCTGCTCGCAGAGAAGCCTTATGCGGCACTGTGTATGAGTTTAAATACAAAACAAAGGCTGCTCGCAGAGAAGCCTTATGCGGCACTCTGTATGAGTTTAAATGCAAAACAAAGGCTGCTCGCAGAGAAGCCGTGTACGACACTGTATTTATTTATTTAATCTTTAGTCCTTATACCGTTAGGTGTCGGACTTATATAAATTTTATAACAAACTTACAGGTACTTAAGTTACTTTAATTTAATTGGCTTTAGTTATATGTTTAGATCTAATATTGTCGGGCTTTCTTTCGTTGACCTTTTCCATTTATTCCTATCTTGTGCTAATCTTCCTACTTCTTCCCATTTAATTCTTCTTTTTAGTGCAGCTTGTCGTGTTTGTTCTTCCCATCTTAGTCGTGGTCGTCCTACTTTATTTTTGCCTTGTGCCTTTACTTCCTAGACTTGCTTCGTCACTCTGTGGTCTTCCATTCTGTGAAGGTGTCCTAGCCAGCCTAGCTGTCTCTCTTCTACTATTGTTGTTATTGGCTTTATATCTAGGTTTTTTATTACTGTCATATTTCTCACTCTATCTCTCCTCGTAATTCCTGCGATCTTTCTTAAAAATCGCATTTCTGTAGCTGTGATTCTTCCTTTGGCTCTGTCGGTCAAAGTCCATGATTCGCTCCCGTATATTAGCGCCGGTCTTACTACTTTTTTGTAGACTTCTGTTTTAATTTTTTTTGGAATTTCTCGTTTTCCTAGAAAGGTATTTCTTAATGTGTTATAGATTTTCCCAGCTTTTCTTATTTTCTCATTTATTTCCGTATCGATCCTTCCGTTTTCTTCTATGTATGTTCCCAAGTATTTATAGCTTTTAACTTGTTCGAGCGGTTTTCCCTCTATTTCTATCTTATGTTTCTTTTCTTTTGTTGATATTATCATGGTTTTTGTTTTATCGATGTTTATTTCCATATTTATTTTTTCTAGTTCTTCTTTGTAGTTTGTTAGATTCCGTTGTAATTTTTCTTCTGACTCTGCTATCAGTAACATATCGTCTGCGAACATGAGTTCTTGTAATACTACTTTTTCCATTTTTCGGTATCCTATTTCAATGCTATTACTTCTTTTTTTACTTTTCTTAATGGCTTCGTCTATGATTACAGAAAATAGCAGTGGACTTAACACACATCCTTGTTTTAGTCCTATCTTCGTCTCGAATTCTGTAGATTCATTGTTGAGAGTTCTTACTTTATTTCTGTTGTCTTTGTATAGTATTTTAATAATATTTATCATATCTCTTCCTATTCCTCTTCTTTCCAAACTTTCCCACACGTTTTTCCTTTTCACTTTGTCGAAAGCCTTTCTCAGGTCGATATAACAGATATGTAGTTCCTTCCCTTTCATGAGTAGTTTTTCTGTCAGTTGTCTCAATACGAATATTAGGTCCTGAGTGCTTCTGTTTCTTCTAAATCCATGTTGTGATTCCTCTAATGTTGGTTCTAGGTGTTCTCTCAATCTTTTCTCTATTATTCTTGTGAAGATTTTGCCTGGTATGCTTGTTAATGTTATGCCTCTGTAGTTCGAACATGTTTTCATATCGCCTTTTTTATGTACTGGCAGAATTAATCCTATTTTCCAGTCATTTGGTATTTCTTTTTTTCTCATGATGTCATTGAGTAGGTCTCGTAATTTTTCTTTTCCGCTGTTTTCCATATATTTTACCATTTCTGCTGTGATGTCATCTTGTCCTGGAGCCTTTCCTAATTTCAACTTATTTATGGCTAGTGTAACTTCTTCCAGTGTTATTGGTTGTATATTTGTTTCTTCATTATGTTCTATTTCTTCATTATGTTCTATTTGTTCTTCTTTGTTGTTTTCTTCTTCCAATTCTCCTTCTTCCTTTAACTCTGTTAGTTCTTCAAAATATTCTCTCCATCTTCTCATTATATCTTTCTCATCTGTTAATACGTTTCCACTTTTGTCTTTTATATTCATTTGTCTTGGTGTTTTTTTCTTCTTTAGTTGTTTTAATGTGCTGTAGAATAACTTTTGGTTTTCTGCATAATTTTCTTTCATCTTGTGTCCGAATTCTTCCCACGACTGCTGTTTTGCATTTTTGATTGTTTGTTTGACTTCATTTCTAGCATATTTATATATATTATAATCTTCTTCTTTTCCTGTTTGTATATATCTTTTCCATTTCATTTTCTTATTCTTTACTTGGCTCTGTATATATGGTGACCACCATCTACTTTTTTTTGCAGTTGTGTTTGAAATTCTTGACACTCCGCAGCTTGCTTTTGCTGCCTCGAGAATGTTTTCTTTAAATTGTTGCCATTTGATTTCTATTCCTGTCTCATGATTTGATTCCTGTTCGAACTGTTTCTTTAGGTTGTCTTGGTATATTGATCTGGTTTCTATGTTCTTCAATTTATAACTTTTAATTTTTACTGTGATCTTCTTTTTCCTTTTATCGTATTTTATGCTGTTGTTGGTAAATACGAGGAGTGTTCAAATTTAAACGATAATTTAATATTTATTCAAAAACAAACGCAAGGAGTCTAATACATATCATGCCATTATTCTACTCAGCCTTCCTCTTTTTTAATAAACTGGTACCATCTTTCCGGAAATTTCTGTATTCCAAGAGAAAAAAATTCTTTTGGGTGCTATTGCACCCATTTCGGAACAATTTCGATGACTTCTTTATTACAATGAGGTATTTTTCTCCTAGAAACTCTTTTAAGGGTCCAAACAAATAAGAAACTGATAGAGCAAGGTCCGAAATGTATGGTAAATGGGGCAGCATGGTCTATTTCGATTTTTGAATTGTAGCCAGCATGTGAATAGCGAAATGGGGTCGAGCATTATCCTGTAAGACGCAGACAGAGAACTCGCGTTTTTTTTCAAGTTACCCCTACTGATATTTAATGCAGAAGTAATATCCTTCATTGTAAATCGACAATCGTTTCAAATAAGTGCATTTTACTCTGTCAGCATTCTCTTCTATTGTCAATGTTTTTTGACGGCGAGATTGTGGTCATTCTCCGCACCTTTGCAGCCATC
Organism: Agriotes lineatus; assembly: GCA_940337035.1. Lineage (NCBI taxonomy): Eukaryota > Metazoa > Arthropoda > Insecta > Coleoptera > Elateridae > Agriotes > Agriotes lineatus. The sequence goes on along the minus strand of OW679202.1, from coordinate 30,867,167 downwards.
TTTAAGCGCTTACTCCTTTTGTAAACGCTTATGCTTGATAAAAGTTGGGCATCAAACTGTCTTTTAACTCTTACGTAAATTTCTTATTGTTTGATATCTTCGTTGATAAGAAATTTACTACTAATGCGTTGTTCCACGCTTGCATGCACTCCTATCTCACTTATGCTTGCCAATTGAACGAAAATGCATTATGACGACTTAACGACTGAATGAAGGTAGGTCATATTCCAGAGCATTAATTAATGTATAAAACTGCTGTGCATGTCTTTATCTTTTGGAGCGCAATTCAAATTATCGTTCATATTTGAACGCTCCTCGTATTTCCATCTGTACTAGGTAGTGATCACTTCCTATTTCTGCTTGTCGTTTAACTTTTACATCTTTTATTCTTTTCCAGTTTTCTGTGTTCACTAAAAAGTAGTCAATAATTGATCTTTCGTTTCTTGATTTTACCTCCCTCATGTATTTATGTGTGTCCTTATGTTTGAATTTTGTATTTGTTATGATAAGGTCATTTCCTATGCACAGTTCTATTAATCTGTTCCCATTGTCATTTTTAACTGTTTCTCCGTATATTCCTATATATTTTTCTTTGTTTCTGTTTTCATTTCCTATTCTTCCGTTCATATCTCCCACGACACTGTATATGAGTTTAAATGCAAAATAAACAGGCTGCTTGCTCGCAGAGAAGACGTTTACGGCACTATATGTGAATTTGAATGCAAAACAAACGTGGCTACTAGCAGAGAAGCCGTGTAGGACACTGTATAAGAGTTTAGATGCAAAATAAACGTGGCTGCTCGCAGAGAAGCCGTGTACGGCACTGTATATTAATTTAAATGCAAAATAAACAACGCCTGCTCTCAGAGAAGCCGTGTACGGCACTGTATATGAGTATAAATGCAAAATAAACAGGCTGCTCGCAGAGGGCCGTGTACGGCACTATATGTGAATTTGAATGCAAAACAAACGTGGATACTCACAAAGAAGCCGTGTAGGACACTGTATAAGAGTTTAGATGCAAAATAAACGTAGCTGCTCGCAGAGAAGCCGTGTTCGGCACTGTATGTGAATTTGAATGCAAAACAAACGTGGCTGCTTGCAGAGAAGCCGTGTACGACACTGTATATGAGTTTAGATGCAAAATAAACGTGGCTGCTCGCAGAGAAGCCGTGTACGGCACTGTATATGAATTTAATTGCAAAACAAACAAAGGCTGCTCGCAGAGACGCCGTGTACGGCACTGTATATGAGTTTAAATGCAAAAAAAAAACAAAGGCTGCTCGCAGAGAAGCCGTGTATGGCACTGTATATGAGTTTAAATGCAAAATAAACAGGCTCCTCGCAGAGAAGCCGTGTACGGCACTACATGTGAATTTGAATGCAAAACAAACTTGGCTGCTCGCAGAGAAGCCGTGTACGGCACTGTATATGAGTTTAAATGCAAAATAAACAGAGGCTGCTCGCAGAGAAGCCATGTACGGCACTGTATATAAGTTTAAATGCAAAATAAACGTGGCTGCTCTCAGAGAAGCCGTGTACGACACTGTATATGAGTTTAAATGCAAAATAAACGTGGCTGCTCGCAGAGAAGCCGTGTACGGCACTGTATATGAATTTAAATTGAAAACAAACAAAGGCTGCTCGCAGAGAAGCCGTGTATGGCACTGTATATGAGTTTAAATGCAAAATAAACAGGCTTCTCGCAGAGAAGCCGTGTACGGCACTACATGTGAATTTGAATGCAAAACAAACGTGGCTGCTCGCAGAGAAGCCATGTACGGCACTGTATATAAGTTTAAATGCAAAATAAACGTGGCTGCTCTCAGAGAAGCCGTGTACGACACTGTATATGAGTTTAAATGCAAAATAAACGTGGCTGCTCGCAGAGAAGCCGTGTACGGCACTGTATATGAATTTAAATGCAAAACAAACAAAGGCCGCTCGCAGAGAAGCCGTATACGCTACTGTATATGAGTTTAAATGCAAAATAAACAGGCTGCTCGCAGAGAAGCCGTGTACGGCACTACATGTGAATTTGAATGCAAAACAAACGTGGCTGCTCGCAGAGAAGCCGTGTACGGCACTGTATATGAGTTTAAATGCAAAATAAACAGAGGCTGCTCGCAGAGAAGCCATGTACGGCACTGTATATAAGTTTAAATGCAAAATAAACGTGGCTGCTCTCAGAGAAGCCGTGTACGACACTGTATATGAGTTTAAATGCAAAATAAACGTGGCTGCTCGCAGAGAAGCCGTGTACGGCACTGTATATGAATTTAAATGCAAAACAAACAAAGGCCGCTCGCAGAGAAGCCGTATACGCTACTGTATATGAGTTTAAATGCAAAATAAACAGGCTGCTCGCAGAGAAGCCGTGTACGGCACTACATGTGAATTTGAATGCAAAACAAACGTGGCTGCTCGCAGAGAAGCCGTGTACGGCACTGTATATGAGTTTAAATGCAAAATAAACAGAGGCTGCTCGCAGAGAAGCCATGTACGGCACTGTATATAAGTTTAAATGCAAAATAAACGTGGCTGCTCTCAGAGAAGCCGTGTACGACACTGTATATGAGTTTAAATGCAAAATAAACGTGGCTGCTCGCAGAGAAGCCGTGTACGGCACTGTATATGAATTTAAATGGAAAACAAACGTGGCTACTCGCAGAGAAGCCGTGTACGGCACTGTATATGAGTTTAATTGCAAAACAAATAAAGGCTGCTATCAGAGAAGCCGTATACGGCACTGTATATGAGTTTAAATGCAAAACAAACAAAGGCTGCTCGCAGAGAAGTCGTGTGCGGCACTGTATATGAGTTTAAATGCAAAATAAACGTGGCTACTCGCAGAGAAGCCGTGTAGGACACTGTATAAGAGTTTAGATGCAAAATAAACGTGGCTGCTCGTAGAGAAGCCGTGTACGACACTGTATATGAGTTTAGATGCAAAATAAACGTGGCTGCTCGCAGAGAAGCCGTGTACGGCACTGTATATGAGTTTAGATGCAAAATAAACGTGGCTGCTCGCAGAGAAGCCGTGTACGGCACTGTATATGAGTTTAAATGCAAAACAAACAAAGGCTGCTCGCAGAGAAGCCGTGTGCGGCACTGTATATGAGTTTAAATGCAAAATAAACGTGGCTGCTTGCAGAGAAGCCGTGTACGGCATTGTATATGAGTTTAAATGCAAAATAAACAAAGGCTGCTCTCAGAGAAGCCGTATACGGCATTGTATACGAGTTTAAATGCAAACGAAACAAAGGCTGCTCGCAGAGAAGCCGCGTGCGGCACTGTATATGAGTTTAAACGCAAAACAAACGTGGCTACTCGCAGAGAAGCCGTGTAGGACGGTATATGAGTTTAAATGCAAAATAAACGTGGCTGCTTGCAGAGAAGCTGTGTACGGCACTGTATATGAGTTTAAATGCAAAATAAACAAAGGCTGCTCTCAGAGAAGCCGTATACGGCACTGTATATGAGTTTAAATGCAAAAGAAACAAAGGCTGCTCGCAGAGAAGCCGCGTGCGGCACTGTATATGAGTTTAACCCATTAGCGCCTAGCGTAACCATACGGTTCCAGCTGAAGGGTAGTGATCTAAGCTGAAATGTGCTGTTACTTGAGCAGTATGTCCATAGATGGCGCTAAATATCGTTTATAAATAAGGTCACTATATCAATAAGGTACCGCTACAGTGCCTTTACTACAGTGCCTTTATATAGACAGTGGCGACAATGGGGTGTCCTATTTTTGATTGGCTGCCTAGATCACGTGGTTTTAGCCGCCATGTTTATGCTAAATCGCCTGTGATTCGTGTTATACTTTTGGCAGTACTGAAGTGTATTGTCAGTCTATGTCAAATTCGAGGTTAGTAGGTTCGGTTTTGCGTCAGTTTTGACATAATCTGACGCAAATCTTAACCTGCAAATCTCGAATGTTTTCAGTACTGCCAAACGTAAAACACGTATCACAGTCGACTCTGATCACGGATTTAAATAAACACCCGTTAGAAATTTGCATAAATATGGCGGCGGGGGTGTGGCTTAGTTGTATTGTCGCCACTGTCTATATAAAGGCACTGTAGGTACCGCCATTAGTGATTTTTTTATATCTATCCTTGTCGCACAATTTTCTCCAACTGGGGATAAAAACACATAACCTAACAGATTCCTCACTTTACAAGTGCCATTACACCAAAAAGAAAATCCCCAAAAAGTAGTGTCATCCCTATTGCACTTGGGAAATTTGTATTTGTTATCCTTATCTCACAATTTTCTCACATTCTCAAGCGAGGAATGGAATGGCGGTACCTTATTGATATAGTGACCTTATTTATAAATGATCAAGCACCTGCACTGTTGGCCATTAAATCATTTCGTTGTTTCGTGTTACACTTCTAGAACGGCTTTATTTTCGCTGATATTTTTTTTGTGGAAAGTGCGATGGAGCCTAGATTTGAGTAAGTATAACTTCGTTATTAGTTCACACCTAAATGTAATTGTATAAATACAAGTAGACATCTGAGAAAGTATATATAGGGAAATAAACAACATTTTAAAAGTCGGATGTATGAGTTATGCGACTGTTTACGTCATTGTAACCGTATGGTTACGCTAGGCGCTTATACTACCGTGATTTTTTATTTTCGCATTTTTTATTTCAGAAGAGGATTTTCTCTCAAAGAAGCTTTAGACATGGTGTATGCTGATGATGTTAATGTATCCGATATTTTCATCGAGCCACCAGAATCTGGAGTGCTCTCTGACGAAGATTCTGGGGACGAAGATGGTGGCGGCTTGATTGACAATTTACCTGGATCTCAGCTGAGAGCTCCAGCTGAACTGAAACTCTCTGATGGCACCAGAATATGTGGGTGCTGCGAAATACAGGATAATGAAGAG
>OW679202.1:30813582-30862165 GCA_940337035.1 Agriotes lineatus | reverse complement strand
AGCAGGTAGCAACTAGGAAACTTACTACCGTTCGGTGTCAACAACTCTTACACTATTAATTCATCTTGTGTGCCTCACGACAGTGACACCATTTTCCTGTTACCTGTTATGATAATGTGGTGGGAAGTAAACTCACTTTATTGTTCTAATTTTAATTTTAAATTCAGTTTTAGAAATGAAATATTAAACAGTCGAATTACAGTAGATAACAAGTAGGTGCTCTGAATATATTCATTTTTTCTACATGTATTAGAATGCCTTATGTTTATAGTTATTTGCCATATCTTTTATCCTCATTTTCAATTCCCTTGAGGGAATTTAGTAGTCAAGAGTGATGCGTCTTGAACAGTTTTTCCACATGTGTCTTTGTTTTGTGCTTCGTCTACCTATCCATGTAAAGGTTAATTGTCATCTTAACTATTTAACTACTAACTTCTCTGCAAGATAGTGAGCGACATCGAGATATTGTTCCATTGTTTCTCTACTTCTTCTCATGATGTGACTGAAATATCTAAGTATGCATTTTGAAATAGCGGCCATAAACGTTGGATATTGACTTAATAGATCGTACTGTCCAAGATACACTCAGCATTCGTCGCTAGCAATAAATACATTTAAATAGCACCAAAATGTTTCCTCTCACTTTGGCTTAGTGTCGAGGACTTTTTCTCTTCTTCTTCTGCGATGCTTTCTCTAATTAGCTACAGGATTAAAATATTGGCGATCTATAACAGTAAGAAAGAGTTGTTTGTCGTTCATGCCTGTCCACGTCATTATGTTATGGAGCCACGATAGTCGTTCACTTTTTCACTTTAACTTTCCTTTTTATTATGGGCTGTGGTAGTTTGTATTTGCCATTTCTAAGAAAGTTTGCGTCCTCTTTCTATTCTTCTCAGTATTTAGACGTTGCTTGCTCGTTCAACCCTTTTATGTATTCAATATTTTTCTAAATTCTAGTATTCACATTGGCCACACTAGTGAGTTAACTAATCTCATTTTTAGTTATTTCGAGATGTTTATCTTGCCATATTTTCAAAAATTTCCTTATTGCAACTTACGCTAGCTCACATTGTCTTCTAGCCTATTTATTATGAACCTGAGTATACATAGTGGTTGCCTACTTCCTCATGTCAGCTCTATTATAGTTCTGCCTATCGACTACCATGATCTTGCTTTTGGATGTGTTTAGTTCAAGGTCAAAAATTGCACTTTTAACTTAAAATAATTTCGCAAGCTAGAGTAGCTCCAACTCATTTGCTGCTGTATCATTTCCGAATCTTAAGTAGGCAATATTTACGCCTTCTTCTAAAGCGCTTCGTATTACATGTTCTCCAGTTGAGGTGAGAGTACCTATGTAATATTGCTTGACACAACAGCGGGGTTGGAAATCTTTGGATATTGTCGATTCGGATATGACTTCTCACGTTGACATAAAGGTTGGTAATCAAAGGTACCACGTGAGTTCGTACTTTTTTTACATCTAGAACTGTTCACATCTCTGATCATTTATATAAGGCTTTACAGTGTTCGATGAAACATATGTATTACTGTGGATTATTGATTATATCTCAGAATTTCATAATCTGATCCCGTGTATCCGTGTATCTTGAGAGGAAGTTTCAAAAACTGTGACCTCTAATTGTTCACTGATAACGAAACAGAAATACTTTACCTCTTTTTGTTGATCGTTGTTATTGAGTATGTTGTTCACTCAATCTACTATTGTTGAGGATATCATAGTTTGTTGTAGAGCCGATACATTATATCAATGTCTAGTTCACTTGCTATCTGAAGCCGTTTTGATATAATCTGAGCAGGACGGGGAGTTTTATAGTGCTTGAGTCTTTTCACTTTTTTAATATATCCTACTCTTGGTTGTCCAATTGATCATAGAGTTGATTATTTTCATCTTGATGCAAATTTTTAAAGTACAGTTTCGCGTTTTGTCGCTTTCTTTGAGATTTGTCTAAAGAAACCCCCTATTTGGTCTTCTATGGCTCACATCTTTGGTTTGAAATTTTATTATTCTGAAAAAGTCTCTAGGTTATTTGTGGCAGCGTCTTTCTACCTCTTTGTATATATTTTCGTAATACAAATGGAGAAATGTTCAACTTCCATATCTACTCCATGTAACATATATTTACTATCGACAGCAGTACAAGATCTTCCCGTGTTACCATTCTTGTTTTCTCAGTTCAAAATTCTGTTCTGAACGGCATTTATGAGGCATTGCTTACGTTATCCCATATCTGCTATGGTGACATCTCATCAGCTACTTATGGTGTGTGTGGTGCTAATATTATTAGTTGTTATTGAATTTTCAATATTGCTCATTTGTGTAAATCCTAAAGTTACAAAAGAAATTAATCTTCAAGTATCATTTTATGGATCTCCCTCAATTTCTGAAGTTTAGTGACGTCTAGAGAAATACCTTCAGATATTTAAATTTGAAGAGTCCTTGTTTGAGGTTTACAAAATTGCTGAAGAAATTTCTATTATGATGCTTCTTGTCAAACGCTATTTTCTGCAACCTAGATATTATGGATAATACATCATGAAAGAAGCAAAACAAGGATATCGCCTACCTCATTTCAGGAACAATTAAAATTCGACTCAACGTTCTTCTTTATACGTCTCAAAAAAGGTATATTTTTATTTTGACACTGATTCGCAAAACGCTGAAAGGAAAAATCTATAATATGGTCTTGATTAAACTTGCTTTACTCCTTTATATTAAGAATCTCCAAAAAATACGTTAAACAACCATCTAGATTATTATGTGAAATCATAATACTAACAGGCTATCACACTTTACCACAAATTAACACTAATCTGGCCTTTAGACATTGTCGGATTAACAAATCGAGTCTAGTGGGCCATTCCCGAAGTGTCTCTAATATGCCGCATCTCTTGGAATAATTCCATGGGATACTTCACCTTCGAATTACTACGAATTTTCCTATTTGCACCTCTTTGTGCCGCCATAGCATCTATCATTGGACAGTACACAATTGGTAGATGCTGGACGAAACAGCAGAGGTTGTTATAATTTATATCGTCTATGTATGTACATGTATTAAATATCTTATTACGACGAGCTTAGTGCATCATAATCGCCTCTAGAAAATAGCTCAAACTTCGTTTTGCCTTCTTTTATTCAATGCGCACTCCAAACAAGTGTAGGACTGCTAAAGGCCTCTAGGTCATCTCGCGCCAATAAAATTTACCTTGTGTTCTACCTCAGCTTGATGTCACCAGCCAGGTTCGATTATATTGCACATAAGCGCATCTGCAGTGCCTTTATTCCCAAGATTTTTTAAAGGCAAGTTACGACCTAAGAGCAGTTTTCCCGAAGCCAGTGAAAGTTTTATACTGTCAAAAATTATTTTACTTCATTTCCAGGTTTTATGTCAGCAAGTCACGGTCAACAATTTCCCGAGTTGTTTTGTATACCTCAGATGCACCTCAATTTTGAAATTCGGTAAGTAAAGAAAAATACAGACTCACTTTTTCTTCTCCGCTGAGGCTTCTATTAGCTTATAGTGTTGTCTTAAATCGGGTTTCTAATTACTATAACAAAATTCCCAAAACATAATGTTGATTATTGAAATAATACTGAATGCCAATTACCGAAGTTGTACTTGAAAATATAGTAATAGTAGTAATAGTTATTTCAATCAACCACGGAGATCCCGAACCGTTCAACCCGCAGCAACACAAGGAGGTTTTTAAAGTATTAAAGAAAACCAGCATATCAATTGTAAAGGTGAGTGAGCGTATCAATTATCTAAAAGAATGTAAATCGAAAAACTTAACTCCTAAATTTATTCAAAAAAATTTAACCAACATTGAATTTCAAAATTCTTATAATGCACAAAAGTTTAAAAATACACACCAAAAATTTATAAGAAACACGATTTCACTTTTAATAAATGATTCTTATAGTAAATTAAACTATTTAAAACAAAAAGTTGACAAAAACAAAAAATTTATAGAAAAAATTAATTTACTACAACAAATTACTATAAAATTTTTAACGAAATTAACTAATCAAATCAATAAATTAAAAAAAAATGGAAACATTAAACATTAACCATTAAAAAAATTTAACTATTATCTGAAAGAGAAAAGATTGAAAGCATAATGACTGACCGTGGCAGCAACTTTAAAGCACCTAAGGAAATAATTAAAAAATAATAATAACGTAGTAATTAACTTCAGTAACAGAAGTACCAAAAGAAGTACAGAGCGTTTTAGAAGGGGGACCGAACTTTAACTATTATAACCCTAAAGATTCCATTGAAAATATAATAGCAAATATAGAACAAAAAATAACTAATCTTGAGGAAAATAACCAAAATACAATAAGATCCTCAATATGTAATACTTTAACAAATTTCAAAAATAAAAATAATTTATTAAACATCTCAGAACAAAAATCTAATAACAATTTATTATTAAAAATTCAGCAAACTAAAAAGTAAAGATTTATTAATTATAAATGCAAATAAAACACAAAAGACAGATTACAACCAAAAAATGTTAAACCTTTTAAATGATTCTGAAACCTACAACCTAGAAATAAAAGATCCAACTAATACAAAACCAAAATAATAAAATGTTACAAAATTGGCTTAAATATACAAATATGTAATGATAGAATTTAAAATTTTATTTGTCATAATGGTTTTGCTCCAAAAAATTATGGATTACCAAAATTACATAAATAAAACATACCTCTAAGACCAATTGTTGCTTTATACATGAGTCGTCTTTATAAATTATCAAAATATTTATTTAATATATTAGTACAAATAACACAAAAAATTAATTTAGTGTGAAAGATTCATTGACATTTAAAGATAAAATTGACCAAACTAAATTACCACAAAATTACATCTTTTTCTCTTTAGATGTAGTATTCTTATATACAAATATACTAACAAATGTAGCTATCGAAACTATATCAACATATTGGAACAACATTAAAAAATTGACCAACATTCCTAAAAATGAATTTTAAAAGCAGTAGAAAATATCCGTAATTCTAATTATTGTCAATATAATAACCAAATTTACAAACAAAAATTCGGAGTAGCAATGGGCCAACCACTTTCTAGTACAATCGCAGATTTAGTAATGCAAAACATAGAACAAAAATTACTTAGAAATAATAAAGAAATATCATTTTATCAAAGATTCGTAGACGATATAATAATAGGTGTAGAAAAATCAAGTGTAGATAACATGTTTAAAATATTTAATAACTTTCACCACAGATTGCAATTCACAATAGAAAAAGAAAATAATAATAATTCAATAAACTTCTTAGACATGACACTAATAAGAAAACAAGATGGAAATAAAGAAACAAACAGGTACTTAAATTACAATTCTCTAACAACAATAAAATATAAAAAGACCATAATACATGGCTTAACAGACAGAGCAATCTAACTATCATAAAAAAAGTTTTACAAAGATAATTTTAAACTAATTCAACAAATATTACAAAAAAAATAATTATCCATTACATTAAATCAAAATATAACAAAAAGAATACAAACATTAAAATATAAACAGAAAAATGATTCTTTGAAATTACAACCAAATTTTTTTGGAAACGAATTTAACAATACTCAAAAAACTATGAACAAAACATAATAACTTTACCTTATATTCCTAGATTATCAAAATTAATAGAAAAATAATTAAAAAAACATAATTTTCAAATAGCATATAAAAATCATAATACAATTGGAAAAAAATTCTACAAAACAAAGATAGAATACGAACAGAAAATGAAACTAATACAATATATCACTTAAATTGTAATGATTGCGATGCACTGTATATAGGCCAAACAAAACAAAATTTGGGAAAAAGGATAAATCAACATAAGAACTCTATAAAAAAATAACAACTCCAAATAAACCTAATACGGCTCTCTCTGAACATACAGTAAAAATAACTTCAATTTTAATACACCCAAAATACTACAAAAAGAAAATAATTTTGAAAAAAGACTAATTTATGAAATGATTCACATTAAAAAAAGCCCTAAATCAATAGACTACAAAACAGACATAGATAATTTAAATGTAGTTTACCATAACTTAATTTAAAACACTATAAAATAAAAATCAAAACAAAATTAAATATATTTTCCAAATTTACCAATTTTCAATTCATTAAGTCTAAATCTATAACATAAAAATATTAAAATAATAAACTGGTTTTAAACAAAAAACAAAATTTCCAAAACAAACAAAAACTTTAAAATTAATCATTTCTTTTAAAATAAAATTGAACATTGGTCTTGGGTCAGAGGCGCACTGTATTCTTAGAAAGAAAGAAAATTAGAAATAATGAGAATCCATAAAGCCTTTCTTTTTCTGCCACGGTGTCATACTTATTGCAGTTTCCGGTTTTTAATTACATGTGCATAAAGATTAAATAATTAATTTCTAGTAGATAAGGACGTTAAGCAACTTCAAATAGATGTCATTATAACGAAGATAAAGTGGTGTGTAAATTACACCACAATCAAACACAATGGACATAAAATATTATTTTTTTCTAAAACAGTAAGTTAACCTCAAAATATGAACGCTCACAAACCTAATAAAATTATTTAATTTCAGATATATTGTAATTTCTAAGATGTAATAGTTACGCTTTAAACACTCTTCAAATATCAAATAATTAATTAAAAGTACTTCCTAATTGGTAAGATAACTAAACTTTCACAGTACGTATTATTGCAAACCTAACGAAAATGTTTATTTGAGATTAAAATTGAAAATTTCAATATGTAAACCTATGCTTAACACTGCAGAAGGCTTACAATAGAAATTTGTAATTTTTTTCCTGCAACGTGAATAACTGCTGAAATTACCCTACAAGGGTTTATTTATTAATAATCCAGTCGTAACCTAAAATTACTATAATAATAGTTATTGTTTTATAACTTTCCTAATGTTGAAATTGCTATTTTATCCTAGGTGATGGTAGAAATAATATTCTAAGAGGAATATGATTGTTCATTTAGACAGATGCCTGTACTTGAAGGTCATACAATTTAATACAGTTTAGTTATGATTCCTACAAAAGGAGAACTCACTTAACTCATTATATTAAATCATGATTTCCGTTTATTTACGGTACATCGCAAACTCACCTTCTAGAAAGAGCCAATTTCTTGACGGTTTGTTTTAATAAACACTCTTCAAACGAAAGAGCGCCTGCTGAGTCATTAATCTGAAGAAGAGTTTCAATAAACAATCGTTTCAAAATTCTCTATTCAAGCGTTATTAGGAATCCTTGGAGTATAATGCATGCAATGAGAGAAATCCTGCCATCTTAGTCGCAAATAAAAGAAACCAAAATGTAGCTCATTAACTGCAGGAAACTGTGCTCAAGTTCTTAGCACGGAAAGAGATAAGATTCAGCAATTTGTGCTCTCCATCAGCAATCAAATGCGTTTGAAGTGTGAAAATCGAGCCCGGGAAATGCTGACTCGAAATTTAAATATCGCTGGGTTATAAAGACGCCGGTTTGTTTCTATTATTAATTAGGGCGTCGTTAGAATACATTGTTCGCTAATTAAGCAGTCGCATTGCACGCACTTATTAAACTGAGTTAGTTGTATTGAAAGTCTGGCAAGAAAGCGTTTCTGTTTTCTTTCCATCGCGGTAAGGTATTTTTAAAGCGAACGATAGCCTTGGATGCTTGTTGTTGCATGGAGCGATGTGGAACAGGATAATGGTGGAATACGTATTTGATTCCAAACACGTTAAAGAGGATTTACACATGCTTAACGAGTTGGACATACGACCAATGACGATAAGCTGTTCAGCTTATATTTAGCCAAGATTATCTCTCACTCCATCTGTGAGCAGTAATTCAGACGGAGATTTAACTTAATGTTAACTTCACTTACTGTTATTTAGGAATATGGTTGAATCGTTATTGGAATTTATGAGGTGCATCAAATGCTAAGTTTGCGATAAATAAATCCTTTTTTTCTTACTTCCAAATCAGTAAATTGGTTGAAATAAGATGAGTGAGGCAACACTTGCAATTGTCCTTATTTATTTTTCAATTGAAATTTTCAAGGTTAAAAAAATAATAACTAATTGTACGCCCAAATTAAAGGCTGCAGATGAAGTGAAAACTTCTAGCTATAGTACCTACTTTTTTCCTTAACAACCCATAAATATATATCTCCAGCAGGCAGTGCGAGTGTTCAACCCTAGTAATAATTAAAAAGGAAGAGCGAGGTTATTGCTACCTAATTAGATAATTAGTAGGTCTCCCTGTGTAATTTCTTCCCCTCTGTGTAATTACACAATTTGATCATTGTAGGTGCTTAAACACATATTTCATTGGAGTTTGAAAACTTCTTCCTGCAACAATTTCTTGCTGGAAGTCGGAGCAGGTCGTGAGAAGGTTTATTAATAATAAATTGGAGAAGGTGAACGATGTCGCTGTGTTTTATTAATTTTTCATTAACTCAAATTGGTCGTTTCATTAAGTTCTCAAGTCAGATTTAAGCAACAGAATGAAAATTCCCTTTCTATTCCCAGTGCCAGTACCGAGACATTTTAATTGTGCGCGTAATGAAGTAAAAATAAATTTTCTTACAAAAACGGTTGCTGTAAAAATAGCTTCATAAATAAGTTAATAAGTTAAGTCCACATAGAAGTCGTTTCAAAAGACTGCAATCGTTTATCAAATTATTGAATTTTTAGCTCAGGCTGTCAGTATACTTCCAGATTTGTTTACAAAGGGCATACAATTTTATATATATATACAGTGTGTCCAAGATAAGGAGGGCCAGTATGGGGATCTCGGTAATGGTAAAAGATACAAAGTTGGTTAAATGGGAAGAAAGTTGCGCAATTAAAGGACTAAAAAAATGACGTCTAGAAATCCTTGATATGATTTTTCGTTTTTGAGATATCTCAAAAAAACCGAATTTTTGGATTTTATTTTTTATTTTTTTCTGGCGTTAATATTAAAGTTAGAGCGAAACTGATTAAACTTCTTTATAGCAACTTTTAGTGGACTTAATGATTACGTTATCAATTTTTTTATCCGACGTTTCGTCTTTGAGAAACCATCATCAACTTCATTTTTTTAAATACGGTCCTGGTTTTTTTATGCCAAATTTGCAAACCCCTTGTTACTCTAAATTCAACAATGTACTACATATTAATGTTTAATTACGTTTCGAGTTTTTTTTTATCATCATCAGAAAATTTTTTAGATACGGACCTGCATTTCTCATAATTCTGTAAAAATAAGCTCATACAATAAGTTAGGCCTTTTTACATGCCGTTAAAATATTAAAATGCACTTCATAATGTCATAATTCTGATACATTAATTTAATAACCAACCAATAACTATTAACAATAAACAAAAAAAAATGAACAAAAGATAGACAGAAAGAATAACAACACGAACATCGAAACCATTTAATAGGTATTAAGTTTACAGAAGGTATTCAGAAAGGTTGCCATCATTCTCTATGCATAAATAACATCTAACTGTAGAATCTAAACATTATTCAGCAATACTGGCGTTATACTTTGAAAGGCTTCAAGAACCAATCTTCTAAGTTCTTCTTCTATTTCAAAACGTTAAATACTTATTACATTGTTTCAAGGCTCGTTTTCTCATTCTTTCTGCCTATCTTTTGTTCATTTATTTGTTGTTTATTGTTAATAGTTATTGATTGCTTATTAAATTAATGTATCAGAATTATGACATTATGATGTGCATTTTAATATTTTAACGGCATGTAAAAAGGCCTAACTTACTGTATGAACTTATTTTTACAAAATTATGAGAAATGCAGGTCCGTATCTAAAAATTTTCTGATGATGATCAGAAAAAAGCTCGAAACGTAATTAAACCATAATATGTGGTACATTGTTGAATTTAGAGTAACAAGGGCTTTGCAAATTTGGCATCAAAAAACCAGGACCGTATTTAAAAAAATGAAGTTGATGATGGTTTCTCGAAGACGAAACGTCGGATAATAAAATTGATAACGTAATCATTAAGTCCACTAAAAGTTGCTATAAAGAAGTTTAATCAGTTTCGCTCTAACTTTAATATTAACGCCAGAAAAAAATAAAAAATAAAATAAAAAAATTCGGGTTTTTTGAGATATCTCAAAAACGACAAAACATATCAAGGATTTCTAAACGTCATTTTTTTAGTCCTTTAATTACGCAACTTTCTTCCCATTTAACCAAATTTGTATCTCTTACCATTACCGAGATCCCCATACTGGCCCTCCTTATCTTGGACACACTGTATATGATATATATGATTTTAAATAAAATTCTCATTACTAGTATATGGGCATAATGTGAGACAAAAGAAATATAAAGAAGTTCTCGTTAACTTCATACCAACCAATACACAGATGTGTAATTATTTACGAATTGTAGGTACCTAATGGATATTCCATATATTAATGCACATATGCATTAAATAGTTACTTAATATTTTAATTAAGTTCTCTAGTACACGTAGGTGGCTGAGTGGGTAAACAGCCTTCTTAGCATTCAGGTGAACATGGGTTCTAATCTCGCCGTAGCAGAGAATTTTTCTCAAAACAGCAATAAATTTCAACTCATTAGTTAAGTTAGCTTTAAGTTTGACTAACGTATGTCGAATGTGTTGTGTGATTGAATACGTGGGAGGGTAATGCAAGTCGCATGCCAACCATTACCTTGACACGGAAGATAAAAGAGGCTAAAGATGAATTAATTCATTAATTACTTTAATGTTGCAAAATGAATTACATACAGGCAGTATTACAAAATTAAAAGACAGGAAGAAGATTAGTAGTATTTATATAAAATCTTCACACCTTCCAGAAAAAATCATAAATAACAGCATTAGGTCTAAGAAAAATCAGCTAGACACAATCAGAACTTTCGCGATTAGCTATATTCCTAATTAATTCATTCATGCATACTACGTTACCTATTTAAGTATTTTCGTTTTAATAATCATAAACAATGTTTCGATAATTTCACAATTTAGTGTACTCCTAGCTTCTCTTCGTTATCACGACGTCTTGACAGATGTGCGCCATAATTAATCGCTACCAGCTTCTTTCCATGTTTGGAATCACCGTGTGGCTGTGGTATACCATGCATCGGTTGTTACAGCACGAAAATGTCGTTACGACACGAATTTGACATTCAAAATGCTCAACCGTCAGTTGCCCGACAAAACGACACAAATGGAAAAATTCTCCGATCCGTTGCCCCAATTATGTTGCCGACTAAGACTCAAATGGAGAAAGGGAGGTTCATTACCACCTTAATTAGGGCAACGACCCGGTAGACAAAATAAAGATGTTAATTGCCAGACGCCACCACACTAAATCTAGAAAAACAGGTGAGCTCACCGAGAAAATGGAAGAGGTGACCTAACCTTTCCAATCCAACCTTGGCAGTGCTTGAGCGACGCTTCACGTACAGCTGCGTTAGACTTACCTTGCTTACATTTTCTTACAGGCCCATATTTTAAATGCATCAATGCGACGTCTGTCTGCTAGTCTGACTGTCCACGTCTTCGCCGTATAGACGAATACTAAAAACACAAAGGAATTAACCAGGTGTATTTTAGTGGATTTTGGGAGATATTAAACACCCTTATCTTGGTAAGCTAGACAATTATTGCCATTCTGGCTAACTGTATGTGATTTCGAATTTCAGTTTGGGATTTTTCAGTATTGTCAATCATAGCTTCAAGGTATATTATCTTTAAACCATCTCACAATGGCCAGTCTAATGGAGGTTCAATCTATATGCCCGATAGAAAGTATGATCAAAAATTGTTTTTATCTAATATGGCTATGGAATAGTTTTCTAATTTATGAATGCAACTACTTAAATGTCAAACATGACGTAGGATTTTTAAACGACTTATGGTTGCATTCATAAATTAGGAACTATTCCATAGCCATACTAGATGAAAATAATTGTTGATCATACTATAGTATAAATACTTTTGTTTTGTTGAAATTGATATATAAACCGTATCAATAACCAACTACTCGTAGCCGCTCCAGTAACATGATTGATGATTTCGTATTTCAGCATTTTCCTATTTTCCCAATATGATAAATCGGTAGTGGGGATACGAATTATACAGTGCCCGTAAAAACTCTCGAAGGAATGTGTATTGATTCAAGAGATGTATGTAGATAGTTTTTATAAATGAACGGCGAAATAGCCAAGAAGAAAGAAAAAAAATCAATATTTTTGTACTTTGATAGTTGCAATTAATATTTTCGACAACAATAATTTAATATAAATTGATAAAATATTATAGATAAACGTATGTTGTTCTTTGTTATTATTAAGGTCACAATAAAATGGTTTAGCCCTTGGCATGTCTGTTTTACTTGGCGTGAACTACTAAATATGACAGTTTTCGATTACTTTTAATGCTACTCCGTAGATGATAATCGCAAAATTGCTCTTTTAATAACAGAAAGCGAACCATAATCTTCAATTGGTGAAGCCTTGTTTCTCTGGTTCATTGTTGGCCGTTAGTAAGTACTGATTCGGATAGCTCAGAGCGGAATGGAACACGATCCACCTGCATCCTTAGAAGCAATGAAAGCAATTTAGGGCACTAAGAACAAACAATTAAGAATTAGAACCTCAAACATTATTTGAGGTAGATGCTACTTTCAAAATAGCGGCCACATCCTAACCAACAACCTAAACAAAAGTAATTTGTCATCAAGGAATAAACCATGTACAAGTTCACCTCTCAATGGTTAAATTAATATAAATTACTAAATGCACATAGATAATTCGAGGGTAAGGGTTGGTGCTAACAGCTAGCCACCGAAATATCCACCTCACCTGCACATGGTACCTTCTGCTAGATAAGAAACAAGGCTCTGGCGACCGAATATTGGGGGTATAACCATAATCTCCTGTTCTACGGAGGTACGTCTGGAGACTACAGATGGCAGCCCCATCACCAGGCTCGGCCGCTATGGATTAATCATCCAAAAACCTTAAATTAACGATTCCTGACACCTTCACAAATGGTATGTGGACGGATCTTTCTAAGAATACTTTTGGCATGAAAAACTGGACAATAAAAGAAGCGCAAAAAATGGGAGTATGCTGTGGTGAAATTAAAGTTCTAGCCACCAACAGGACCAGATGGAAACGCTTTGTGGAGGCCCCATGCTCTCACTTGGAGTGAAAAGAACTTATTATTATAAAAAGAGAATTCGCGAAGATACGATTATAAATTTGGAAGCCATTAACATTTCAACTCAAAGTACATCTTAAATGCAATTAATTACAACCGCAGATAGATAGCTTACATGCAAATAATTATTATATAAATACTTAGAAAAGATTGCACGAGCAAATACTATACGGCGTGGCATAGCAAGTATTAAACGATTTCACTAAATAAGAGCGCCCGGAATCGCTTTAGCAGAGTAGTAAAATGGCATTAATTGAAGGAGCATCGCCTAGCAATTATTGATATGGTACTGTCTATCGCATACGAAGTAAGCTCTTAATAAAATTGCCACATAACACCCGTTTTTAGTGAAACCGCCCGTCTAGTATTCTTACCAAATAGAAAATACTGCATAAATCCGAAAAATACCAACAGCAAGTGAACTTGGTAAACAGCTGTTAATTTCTTAAGCATTCTACAATAAGTAACCTACATAACAAACAAAAAGTGATGGTTTTGCAATCGCAGCGGAAAAGCGATAGGTGATGGCTGCACCTCGGGATACTTAAAAACTGCAATAAAATATTCCGTTGATCTTCGCTTGTCAAACGCTTGCGCCGAAAGGCAGTAGAAATCGCAATCGACAAAACTGCTGATGCAGTTGCGAAATCGTTTTCATAATTCCGCAAGAAATATGAACTTGCAAAAACACGGACATTTTTAAATTCTCCTAATTGCTTATAAGGTGACGGTTAGTCGAAACACCGAAGGTAAAAAAAACAATGCGTGACAGCTCGGCGGCAATTAACCTGAAACACGGAAAGTAAATAAGACGTAGGCAGCTGTCGCTTTAAATTAGATTCTTTCAAAGCGACATGAACGAGCGAGCTTGCATTCGCAAATTATTTGAGGGTGTGTAGAGACGTACTTATCCCAAAATGTTCAGAAAGGGAGGCGCTGAAAATGGGAATTTAATCTAACAAACTATTAAAATGAACGATCTTATGGCCCAAATTCATTAAGTAAAAAAGAAGGAAAAGTCTAAACTTTTTTTAAGAGAGGTTTGCAGATTTATTAAAAAAATTTTGAGCCTGCATAAAACATGAATTGGGCTGTAATTATTGGGAACTTTAAGGTTTTTTTTCTGGATTTATAACAATCACTACAACAAAGTGTTTTCAGCTATCAAGAAATAACCAATTGTTAAACAAACATTAAATATGGGTAGGAGCAAATATACAGCAGATAAACACAGTTAAAACTAAAAAAACAGCAGCGATGTTATGGGATAGCTTTAATTTCGTCGGGAATGGTAGTGAGCCCTTCAATATTTGAAACTTCTATCGCTAATTGTTCATAAATTCGGATTTTAATAGCTTGCGTAATTGGAGAGTTTTCTTCCTTAACTACCAAGAAAAAGGTATCTACTGTGCAGAGGCGCCGCACCGCCCTCTCTGTTGCTTAATATGCCAGATTAACGGGTAATTTGTTTTTGGTAGGTACATCAGTAGTACTCCAATAACATAGTTATCTAATTCCCACTTTTTATAGAATTAGAAAGACGATTTAGTATTTAGTATCGTATCGTGCGCCATATTAGAATGACTCGAAGGCATACAATTTGAGCTCCTCGGCGGCTGTAGCTGCAACGCGAATGTATATAAACTTCCAGTTTTCCACGAGGAAAAATATTAGCGAGGCTGTGAGCTTTGAATTCCGATAGCATCAGTTTCCTCGCCTTTCAAATAAACAAATTCGACGTACGTGTCCGAAGGGAGCGCGGCGGAATTGGAGGCGGATCGAAAAATTATTTTCGGCCCACTCTTATATTTAACATCTAAATTGTGGACAATTTCTCACGTGGCATTTGGGCATTATGCCGCTGATCTAGTACGGCGAATGAATAAAGCGAAGGGCGCAATAAATAAAAATGTTGGTCGGCGGCGCTTTTGAGGAGGCGCCGACCGGACGACGGCGCACCAGCGCTGCTACTTGTTCATATTAGCACAGAATTCACCCTTTGTGCATTAAAACAAAGGCCGCCATCTAATTTCGCAGATGCGTGCAAATGTACTCGATATATTGCCCCATTATTTACTATTATTTACCTCGCTCTGTCGTCCTATTAATACTAATAGCGGGAGAGCGCCTAAGTGGATACAACAAGTAAATGCCGAATTAATGTGCGTTTAGATACGCATCTGTACGTTATTAAAGAGTAAACAAAAGAATTAATTAATGGCGGAGTAGATTCCTCTTTGCAGATTAAAGACGAGCAGCCCTTGGGTATCGATCCACATGGTGACCTATCGTTGCGGTGACCCATCTAAGCTTGGCTTCTGTTTTGACGCTCCCTGTCTTTTGCCTTCGGGGTTTTACACAGCGCCATCAGTATTATTGTTATCGTAAATTCAATTTATAAATGAAGGGAGCAACAAACAAACGTGAAACTCTTACTTATGGTCGAACTAAGAGCCCATTTTGCTAGCGCCCTAAAAACGTATCCACCCTTTCAGCGTTTCGTTTATTTTTGGGTACGAGCTTTTAAACTCGCGCTTTATGGCCTGCATTAATTTCTAGGCACGTACGAAAACTACATTTTCCTAGGGCCCTAAAAAATGTTAACACACACGGGCGCGAAATGCACCGAAGCTCCGTGCACCAATTGGCTCGTCCGGCCTTATCATCCTGCAGCTCTTATAATTTGTGCCCCAAACTAGATTACTTTTGCTGCGTTTGTTTTTGAATTTTCGCGTATTCTTCACACGTCTCGCGGTAACTAAAGTATGGTTGCGCCAATCTCGATTTTTTGTTAATTCGCAAATTACGGGACGAGCATTTCCAAACGAATTTTTACATAAACTGTGTTTTTATACCTGAAATCGCATTAAACTGTGAATTACAAACGTATTTAACAGGTGAGAGCCGGACTAATGACTTGATGGAAAACCAATCATTTTTTACTTACAGTGACGGTAGAGCAAGAAGTACCAACAACAAATAATTTAGAAAGTAAGGAAGGCCGACTAAACAGCCCTAACTGGCGACAAAATGAGGATATTAGAACCAATTTCAGAAGATTACTAGAGAATAGACTTCAAAACAAATATCTAAAGAAGTTATCGAAGAAAAATTAAGTCAACTGCAAGTAGTCATGCAAGAAGTGACTGATCAAAACTACCTGAAAGTAAACAACCAAGACAACCGGTTTGCTATTATGAAGAATGCAGGAAAGCAGTGGAGAGATACAATAAGGCCCGAATAAAGAACTGCAGAAACGAGAAAGAAGAGAAATGAAGATAGGCTGTACTTAAAGTAGAAACCGAGCAGAATCGACAAACATTTTATTAATAAAGATATCAAGAACTTCTATCAAGGGAAAGGGGAAAGGGAAAGAAAGAGAAGTTACTACAAGGATGAAAACGGTCAATTATTTGGATAAAAAGGCGACGGAAAAGTACTTAATTTAAAAGTACAAAGCCAAGAAGTACAACAGCAGATCGAAGAAGTGAACTACGTACAACATTGGTTAGGAGGAGGTGCTAAAGAGGAAGACATGAATAAAATAACCATTGTAAGAGACAATAAATAGCCAGGAAAAAATGGTATTACAGCAGAATTCTTGAAAAGGTGGAGAACCACTGCAAGACGAAGATAGAAAAGGTGGAGGCTTTTCGCACAAATAAGTCAATGGTTGATGAAATTCTTGCAATGAAACAGATTCTAGCAAGTCTTTATGAATTTAATTTGTTACTAAATATGTTGGTCATAGATTTTAGACATAAACTGTATACGGTGCTGAAATATTCTGATTATCCTAGGAAAATAACCAACTTAACGTAATCTCTAGTTCTTATTCTTCTTATCTCGTCGGCTGTTGAACATATACCTCCTCCATATTTTCACATTGCCCACAGTTATTTGTAGGTCGTCTTTCCATCTAATAGGGGATATTCCGATGCTTTCTTTATCCTCATGCGGTCTCCATTGCCGTGCTACTCTGTCGACAGCATCTTCAACTGGTTTTATTTTGGATTTCATCATTGCGAATCCGATAACGAAGGGTAATATTCAACATCGCACGCTCCATTACTCGCTGACATACTCTTAGCTTATTCGCACTCTTTATTGGCAAAACACACGCATTGTAATTGAGAATGCTACCCAGCTGGCACCAACTCGTCGACTTATGGCAAGGGCTTGGTTTTCTGTCCCTATTTTGATTATGTTCCCAATATAGTTGTATTTCTTTACTGATTCAATGGTTCCCGATGTTTACGTTAATGTCTTCCGTATACTAAATATCTTGGTTTTCTATGTGTTCATGGAGAAGTCCTACCATTGTGGATGCTTCAAGTAATTCACTTAACAACCCCTCAAGTTCTTCTGTGTCGATATTTATCAATGCAACATTGTCGGCAAGCCTAAAGTATGACAAGTATGTGCCGTCAATCTTCATACACTTTTCGTGCTAGGATAAAGTAGTAAAATATCTTCCAGGGCAAGTGTGAACAGTTTAAGTGAGATTGGATCTCTTTTCCTTGCGCTTCTTTTTAGTTGGATCTTTTCGTAGCGGTATCTTCATCTATCTTTACACACATGGTGGCATTTTTAGCAGATTTTTATACCTTGGGTCTTCAAAGATAGCCCAGGTTTTAATGGAGTCAAGTGCCTTATGATAATCAACAAAGGCTAGATAAAGTGAGAGGTCGTATTTCGGAGACACAACTCTATTAGAGTCCGAATTGTTTAAACATGGTCAGTAGTGCGAATTCCTTTCCAAACAGTTTTTCTATTACTCTCACAATTCCACTTTTCTCATTCTTCAGTTGTTCTTGGGTACTTTTTAGTGTGATGATTTTTTGTTTTCCTCTACTTCTCCTAGATTTATTATTTTCGTGTTCATATTATTACTAATCAGCTATTCTGTTAAGAGGTTATTGTCTCTTCTAATATCTGTTCTAATCTCTTTCCTGATCTATTTGTTTAATTTTATATAAGCCGGTGTTTCTCTGCCTATCTTGCTTCATAATTGGATAAGGTTTGCTGTTTCTCTGTTATTTTGAATCATTCAAGCTTACTCCTTTCAGTTCATCTGTGAAATTTACTTTACAATCAATAACTTTGTTGAGCTCGACTTCTTTATCTTTGGTCTTCAACATTGCCTGTTGAATATGTTTCTCTATTAATTTCCTTGGCTCCACGTAAGTGTCAATGATAAATGTTGCCCGAACCATAAGGTGGTTGGTTTCCATATTGAACTGATTTAAGACCGAAACGTCATAACAAGTACTTTTGTCGGAAGTTTGAATATAATCGATTTAATTTTTAACGTTTCCGCTTGGACTGTTCCAAGTTCTTCAAAAGAAGACAGAGTTATTAACAGTTTTGTAATCAGCAGTGATGTACGGCAAGGTGATCCACTGTCAGCGATATTCTATAATTTGGTGCTTGATAAAGTTAGATGGAAAAGGTACAGTATGAAAGGTACAGTATGAAAGGTACAGTATATCACATGGTGAAGTCGTCGACTGTGGTTGGTTTACGTTTCGTTTCGGATGTAATCGCTATCCCTAGCATAAGTCGTTCAATTGCACATTATCTGGTTCCCAACTTATTTGTCAATTTGACAGTGGGATTCATCATTTTCATTCCATAATTCAAGAGCTCCTTACCTTTCTTAATGCGGGTGTAGTCGGTTTCTGAAGCGTATCGCCTTCGTCTTATTGCATTAATTTTTAAATCAATTTCTTGTGGTTCAGCTGCCCTATATCGAGTTTGGTTTCTATGTCCTTGAAGTTATGGGTCAGTAGCCATAGATCATCAGCAAAACCCTCGATTACGATTCGTCGCCTTTGTCATAAGGAGGTATGGAAGCATGGGGAAGAAAATGGTGTTCAACCTGGTATATGTAGTTGTGATATGCTCAACTTAACTTGATATATCTGAAACTAACCTAAATATGGTTTGCTAGTGCTAGACATCATACAGATGTAACTGCAACCATTTGATATTGTGTAGGCCCAGAAGAGTACAAATTTATCCATGGTTACTAGACGTTCCCAGCAGCTTGGCGAAGTTCTAACTATAATTGTCGTGTATATATAATACTTATATGTGTCTCTGGGTAAGTGAGTGGCTGCGTTCATATGGATAACGATTCACATCACATCACCTATTTCGTTGAAATTAAAATTGAATTTTTAGAGTTAAAAAAAAGTTTGTTTAACTTCTTAAACATATGGGTTTAAGCATACCATCATCTAAAGCTTTTCACTTTTTTATAAACTAAATAATAAGACAATTAACTGAAGTTGTAATCTGTGAAGCGAGACAATTCATGTGGTAAGGTGCAGACGAGAAATCGAAAACGTGTTAGGAGTAAAAGAGACGTGCTGAGACTCGCAGAGGTGCTCAACATAGGTACATTTAGGGACATAATAATTACTTTATTAAAACGAACGCATCTCTACACGCAAGCTAGTAAAGCGTATTTTTTTCCGAACTATACCTGAAGTGCCACTGCGCATTCTGTTCTTACCTGAAACTTTCCGTTTGTAAGTACAGTTAGATAATTCAGTTATTTGCAATTTGCAATATTAGTATATTATTCCCTTGGATAAGGAACATAAACGTAGTGTTAAATGAAAATATTGGATATCGACCAAGCTAGAAACGGTTGTAATTTTGTATAAACTTAATGTAATTTCAATGTTTTAATCGAGGGCATACAAGTATGGCCAAAATAGCAGCAACCTTGATGCTATTTTGCGTGTATCCAATTTAGTGTTCTGTGAAAATTAATTGTCTCTTTTAGTGATCTTCATAACTCACCAGTAAGACCACTAATTCATAACTTAAACTTAAATTGAACTTCTTGATCAGGCATTTTCCAATAATTAAAGCTCTACTAGTTTAATATGAACTTCGTTGTATCTACGAGCCTCATTATTGAAATAATATGTTTGTTAAACGCTTCCAATTCGATAATGAAAACAATTGAGTTTTAAACTTCATAAACCAGAAAATTTTGTGGTAAATCCCTTATAGGTATACCTTAATTTCATGAAAAAAGTTCGACAAATTTATGAAAAATATTAAATTCAAAGTAATCAGAACTTCCATGAATGAAATATCAAGGAAATGCGAGGAATTATTGGATTTCAATTCTTAAGCAAATTGAATATTCACTCTAAAGTTTCATCCAACATATTTTAAAGTCGCCAAAACATCATCAAGGCGACGTCTTCGAACACTTGCCTTGAAACTTTGATTAAAATTTTTTGATTCTAGACGGTCTGCACAACACAGGGTAAATTAGATCACCGTCGCAGACTAGAGCTAGATATGCCTTAAAGGGAAAAATGTCGTTCGATTTAGCTAAACTAAAACTTCATGAATTACTTTGACGTCGCATAGTTTTCTTATACATGCAGAACCAAGTTTCAAAGCAACGATAACCCTTTGTAGATGTGTAATTCTGAAAAAATATTTATGTACTACTTAAATAATAAAATAACGACAACAATAGAGCATACGAAAGCATTAATGACACAGACAAACATAAATAACGCTGAGTTTCTAGATGTGAAACAAACCTAGATAATACGTGAATGTGTGGCAGGCTTTTCCCCAGTTATCGCACTAAGAAAATACCGTGGGGTATCAGTCCTCGAATGCAGTTAGAGTAACTGAAGGGCTCAGAACTGTGTAGGAGTTGGTCCTCCACGTCTTATAGAAGGCGACATCAGAGCCCAAGGGGAAGCATATGCAGAGCATGGCACTGGGCCACAAGGGGGTACGAGAAAAAAGCCTAAACTAACATAATATTGAAGTCGATGTTCCTAACAGGACGACAGAAACGTAACAAAGTTGGAAGGTGGCCACACGTATAGGTAATTTTGCAGAAATAATTTCTTATCGCAGTATAACGGGCTTCATTCTAGCAATCTCACACATAATTTATTAAGGGTGAGCGACGATTTCCACCATAATTCTGAAATCTGCATGAAGGCACAGCACTCAGAAACAATCTCACGAAATCAGTCTCATAGAAATGACTGCCGGATATCATACTAAAAATTTATTTTGAAAATCCAATATAATCCCCTAAAGCTCAAGGTTTTTCCAAAATATCCAAAAAAATAAAGAGGGTATCCAACCAAATATACAGTTGGGAATTGCGGCTTTTGAAACATTTCCTGAACTTTTAATTTAATTATACCTAAATGAAAAATTACACGTAACGGGGAAAGAAAGATAAATAGGCCTAAAAACAAAACCTATTGGGCATTATTACACATAAAAATAGTTACAAAAGACCACTACCTCAGGTTGTGGGTGGTCAGTGGAGATTTAGTTTTGAGAGGAACAATAGCATATCCGAAAGTAATCACTTTTAAATTCAAAGGTTTTTAAACTAATTAGGCGACCCGAAACGCACATCGGCTTTGAAATGTTTGAATCTGCGGCGAAGGGGGGTGAAAACTTTGCGAGGACAGTTTTCGGATCTTAAGTTACCAGAAAATTGAGTGTTAACTTTTGTCCTTTAACTTTTCCAACCACAGATATTTCCCTTTAACTTGTAAAACTGACCCTTAGTGTTTGTAGGGAATTCATTTTGGTCTATATAATTTTTTATTTTTAGTTTTCATGGGTTTAGAGTTGTTAATTGCCGGATTAGCACTGAACAGCGAAATAAAAAGGTAAAGCATAAAATTTAAGCTCCGTTCAGCCTTAAAAATTGGCGCCCCTAACAAATTTTACTCGAAGCTGTTTTTGTCGAGTTGTAATTTTTCTCTTCTGCATTTGCATTTCTACTAGTTACGAATTCTAAAATCCAATTCGCTTTAAATGGGCCCCTTAGACTTTTTGTAGTGTTATAAAGCGGAATATTATTGAAAATTCCTTGCTTACATCTCCATCATTTAATAAAAATTTTGATATTTTATATTTGTGGATTGAAGAAAGAGAAGGAACAGATAATACGCCTTAAACTATGGTGCCATAATTTTGAGGCTCCAATTTTTTAATGCTAATTTATTCTTGCCCGGATTGGTTAGCTTTTGCTTAAGCTGTTTGCCATTTATACGAAATTATAATAAATGAAAAGTGTTACGTGGCATCACTACACGTATCAAAGGGAAAGTTCATCTCTTATACTTATCTGCAATAGGATAGTTAAATCTCAAATATGAAATATTCCTTCTAATCATAGCGCACTAAATTTCCAACAATAGACGTAACTAACAATAGATGATGAAATAATGAATAATCAGTCAGTAATGACGTGTGATTTCCGAAGTGTTTCGGATATTTCTTAGATTTAATAATATCGTTTGCAGCAGATCTGCAGATTTCTGTGGGTAAGATGATTTGCTCAATTTGCCGAGATGAAAGTCTGAGCTGATATTTCCAGATTGTGGCTCGATTTGGGTTGCGAAGGAATCGGAAGTTTCTTTTTTGGCTATTACAGGCTGCCTCCCAAGCCGGCTCGAAAACAATTTTAAAAGATAATTAAACCCGATTGGCGATTAATATTTGCTTTGTTAAGGTTTATCATTTTTTGAGAGTAGCTTTGAATTGGAGATCTTTGCAGCCGATTGTGCTCATTATTGATAAAGTCAGTTGTGTGGCTTTGCTGTTCCAATTATATGCAAAACCGGAAAGCTATTTTGCATGTGGTTAATTGTTAATATGTGTAGAGTCGATAAACTATGACTTTTGATAGAAGCTTAAATTACGGCTTTGTGTGCACAACTATTCTGTTATGGCAAACATTGTTATTTGGCTTTGAATGGAAACAATTTGACTGAAATAATGTAATTGAAAGGAAATACCTACAAAGGACTACTCACAAACGGGCCCGTTAATCCCTTGTTTACATTAAATAACCTTGGAAATGATGCCCTAATGAGTAGCGTTCTATATGCCACTTCATACTTCAACATTAATAAAAGAGGAGGAGAGCTTTTAAATTATCCCTCGATCTTTCAAATTTAGCTCTAACGCCAGCCAGATTTGAACACAGGTTTGACATAAGATATTCATCCTTTTTGCTATTACAATGTTTGGTCTACCAGGTGGGACAGGCTTGAGCTATAAAAATATTTTATCAACGAGCTCGTTGCAGTTTTGATGTTTATTTTGTGATTTATAGCTTGAGGATGGCCTCTCTATTATGGCGATGTTATTTACGGTAGCATACGTAGCTTCTGCAGTTAAACTATGTTTGAATGATTATTTATCGGTGACTGCGAGACTCCATACCTAACACCAGTTTTGGACCAATCAACTCCTACTGTGCGTTCGAAAAGATGAAAGAATAATTAACAGTATAAGTTTAAAAATCTGTAAAGGGCTTTACTCAAAACTTCCGTCTCAGTGGACGTTGTAACACAAAATTGAGCAAAACTGTATTTTCGATAAACATATATTCCTTTAGCAAAATGACGGTTAAGCGCAATGTTTTAATATTTTTGACATAATATTCTATCTTGAGTTACTCAGAATTAGGAGTGGATGGGACAACCGAGAAACCAGGAAATCTCCAGATGGGCATGGGCCCAGCGGTTTGCTTTTTTAGTTTTATGAGGATAGTTTCATAAAGACAACAAGTGGGCGTTGTGACACTAAATAATTTTAAAAATCTTCACGTTTCTAGTAATACTAAATTCAATTTTTAAATAAAAAAAAAATCCTAATGAAATTCGAACTAGTGCCTGCGAACGAGCCTGAACATTGGATTCCTTTGTTCCCGGTGAACCACGCCCGCGCTGGCAATTCTTGCACTCCAGGTCTATTTAACGTAACACACTTATTCGTTGCTTATTTTTGTCTTATACAACAGTTATCCTGTATTTATTGATTTTCATTTTTGGCAAGAATAAAGCCAGCACTCTGTACAAATTAGTACCTTTATGTATTCATCAGTTCAAGCAAAAATAAACAAAATTTTATTTTTCAAGGTGCTCACCCTGTAGATATTTGTATGAAATTGCACCGGTTTCATGCGAAATAGATATATAATATGTATGCAAAATAACGTCTTCTTCCAACAAATAGTTTTTGAGCTATACTGCCAACAGACAGACAGACAGACAGACGGAATTAAGAAAACCTCTTTTTCGTCATCTATGGACCTTGAAACGTGAAGATCTGAAAAAATCTCGGAAGGTGATTTTTTCGTTATTACAATACTTCCTTCGTCTTTCAGACGAGGGAAGTAAAAAGGAATCCCTTTTTTATCTGGGGATGTCTCTAAAAACTATATTTTAATTATAGTAGATTTATTGACTTTGCAGGACTAAATAATAAAGACGTCTGGCGTATAATAGATTTATTATATTATATTTATATACGCAAAATTAACAAACACACGCACACAAACTAAATTCCCTATTTACTTGCACCCATTTATTTTTCTCTTAAACCTCGTTAAATCTTAGTGAAAGATGTTATATGGTGTTGTTCGTTGATGCATCGGTTTCCTCAAAAACAATCTAGAATCCAAAGGAGAAATGTTGTAGAGTGCTAAATTACACCTTACTGGAACTCGGAATGGAGATTTTAATATATTTACACTTATAATCTGCTTTGGGTTAATCCTTATTTCGTCGGTAATACGCTGGTTTAATTACTAGGATGTTAATGAGAAGTGTTTCGACTAGGTTAAAGTGGCGTGGATTAGGATCCAGCTGTAGCCTGAGATGCGATGATAAAAAATTAAAGCATCTAGCACCAAATAAAATATCAAACACTATAGGTCGCAAATATCACTGATTCCAAAATAGCGGGCACAATCTCACCAACCTAAACAAACGTAACTTATGATTGATGCTCTCTCCCACAAACCTAATAAAAAAATACACGAGATGATTACCATCGGTTAGGAAAATACTAAACCATAAATATGTTCAATACAAATGCTTTAACACAGTAAAATTCATTTTCGCAAATAGAGTTCCACGAAAATATATATTAAATTCTAAACAATATTAAAATTATAATCCAAAATACACAAATATAATGCAATTAAACACAACTGGAGTGTGTGAAAAAACACGGGGCTTACGACCAGAATACATAAACAACAATGGGGTGCAACTTAAAAAATTTAAAATACAGATAACATGTAAATAATATCTAATTATTATGTTCAAAATGAAGTTGGACATAAAATAACATTTTAGCTTCCAATTATGATTACGCAAATACCGCTAGCTTCGTCGTTTTCAAAATAAATCCAGCATTCAAGTTATTAATATGTATTATTACAAAGGATTTAGTGCACAAATAGTATACCAGCCCATACAAGCAGAAGATTTGATTATATAAAAGCGCCCGAAATCCATTCAGCGAAGTATAGAGAAACCTAATTAAAAAGACATCAACTACGGTTAAAAATAAATTATATACTAAGTCATTCATGGGTGCCGCCGTCGACGAAGCGTCATCTAAACATAAAGCATTTATAAATATGATAACATTTATCGCATTCAAAAAAATATTCGCGCAATCGCCAGATGTCGCACATATGTCAGTCATATCACTCGTTATAACGTATACTCCGTTATTAAGTGCAATTGTTATTCACATAAATCCTTCCTAGTTATCCACAACAATTGTTATTGCTGTGGACGGTGAGGGCCCCTTTCACATAATAAGCAACAGACTTGCCATTCACGTGACTTATCCCCTGTAGCGCAAAGTACAGGTACGCAAGCATTCAGTTGCAGAGTTAGGGACATTATAGGTTTTTATTCAACTAAGTTATTTAATTACAAAGCGATCAAGCGCTTGCTTCTTTTGTAACACTGTTGTATCGATTTCGTAAAGTACTACAAATACTTGTCAGAGGAAAATCTCTGAGAGGGTAACTAAAAATTAACTCGTTATTTATTTAAACACTAAACAAGACGAAACAGTCAGCTTAATATCGGGCGCAGTATTCCATGATTAAAGTGAAGGAAAGAGATACTTGCGATCTGGATTTACTAATTTGTTCAAAATTTCGCTCAAGATCCTTTTCCCGTGGCAACGTAATCATGCCTTATCCCGGTGTTCTTTTTAATATTTCATGATTTCGCCAGACTACTTGCTCTGTCGTGTGCTTTAAATGTGCCTGAAATATTATACTTTGGTTCAAATGAAATGAGCTTTTTATATCACTGAGGGGAACACAGCCTTGGATAACGCATCTTCATTTACACAGCGGATGTTATGCCGAGATGATGGAACACAGCATTGCGAGGATAACGCGGAAGAGTTTAGAATCCTTTGATTATATTAGCGAAAATATTGACTTTCGCTCTAGCGCGAACGCCCTGGCTGTTCCTGAGAACACGAATTGCGTTTAGAAAACCAAGGTTAATAGTTCTCGAAATGGGAATTCGATGCGATAATAAATACTCGACGCCTGCGGCCATCAGCGGCGCTATTTCCTAGGAATAGTTTTACTTAGCAGTTGTAACTGCTGCATCCCAAACTCCGCTGGAACAGTGTTGCAGAATCCACAATCTTCTTACTCCGATAGCTTACGGTAATGTGTATTTGTACTTAAAGACCTGGAGATAGCGATCTCTCTTCCTTGCCTTCGAGCTCGTTTTATTCTACGTCCTTCCTTGGACTCAATGACCACAACAGCGATTTTTATCTGGGATTCAAGAACATGACGACCTAGTATAAAAAGCAAATGGATTCTCGTGGAGTGCGGCTTAATTAGCAAAATTACACCGGTTGCTTATTTGAAACTTTCGTTCTGTGCCCCTTGCTCGATAGCGTCTGCTATTGCAGCTTTTTCCAAAGTGCGAACATAAGGTTACGGTCGTTTCCCCTCTTTGCTTTTTATTATCATAACATAATGAAGTCCGCGAATATGCGCCTTCTTGTTGGTTAATATCAACAGTACAAGGAGTTTGCATTCGATCGTTCTACAATCAAATATTTCTTAACTACATACCATTTGAAAATTCGTCGAAATATTATATGATCTAAATTCAAAAAATATTCAATATTGATTCCTGACTTTAAATTGATAAATTAAATGCTTTTCAATATTGGAAGCCGTCGTATTATGATATCCGATCGATATATTTTAGACCAATATATAGCCACCCTTCAACGTATGTTTTTTATATATTAAATTCATTAGAAATTGACGAATACAGCATTATTGACATATGCCCTTTCATGCATTTACGATTAAAAACACCTGTGTGCATATGTTGACTGGCATCACGTCATATAGGACATAACTTGTAACGCGACACTTTGTGCCCTATTGTAACGTGGCGACTGGTACCCCAACATTTGGCCGTCAAATTATAACTTGGCTTCTCATGTCTCTCCGATTGGGGGCCAAATCGTAACGTGACTACTTTCGCGATACTAGTTATACTTCCGCTCTTTTATTATTTTTTATCCTCATACAAAGAGCAATGGGGAAGCTACAAAAAAGGTTGTTGGGTGATATGAACTGTAATAATTACTAACTTACTAATAACTGCAGAGAAATATAAATGGTAAGGGTTTTTTTGAAAAAAACGCATTTTTTACAAATCTGGAGAGGTAGAAATTTGTAGCTGTGTAATATTTGACGATGGATTTGAACTCATTCGTTAAGTCAGCTTTAAGTTGGGTTAAGGTTTGTAAAATGTGTGGTATGTTTGTAAGCAGTGGTGCGTATGAAGTTGCAAGTGATCCATTACCTCCGTTGAACTTCTCGCAATATATGAACGGCTCTCTGCACTGAAAGGCAAAAAGACTAAGCACAGTGCAAAATGTAGTCTCATATTAATTCATTAAAAACTGCGACCCTAAATGTAACACTTCATGCACAGGTCAATGGTATCGCAACAATTATTTGAAACAGACTAACAATCAACGCGGGCGCGAGCAGATACGAAGCTTCTGCTATATTTCATTCCATTAAACCCGTTTTAAAATTACCACTGCTTGAAAGTTGGAATACTGCACGCTTTAATAAATCCGGTTAAGAGATTTTTTACAAGGAGGAGTGCTTCGAGCATTTAGAAGAGAAGATTTATCTGCAGCTAGTTTAACGAATTTCGCAAGTGAAGTACTTCCTAAATTTATAATATATGGGGAACCCTTGTAGGTTAAGTCTTAAAAAGTGCTGGCCGAGCTTTCAGACTCCGTTTTAGAATAGATGGTCCATATTCATTATTAAACTTGGAAAAATATGATATACGTACTACCCTCGGTGAAACCGCGTTGTTGAACCTGTTTGTCTCAAGCAAGAGGCACTCATTTAAAGTGATCAATGTGAGACGTCCTCAAAATGTTCCGTTTTCTTTGTTAAAATACTCTCTGTCCAAATGCCTGAAACTTGATCAGCGGAACTGATAGTGCCGATTTATTACACATATCTTTTAGTTGACCTTTTTGTGATTGTTAGAAATAGTTACATCCCCGTATATTTAATTTTAAACAATTTACCCTGCTTGGGCACCGCAGCAGCGCTAAATAATTTTAATGGGTAAAATCTGCTGGGCTTTGAAACTCCGTAACCAAGGGAGAGCTTTAAGGGTCGAAGCTCCCTTGACGATTATCAACTAACATTACGAAGCCCTAAACAGTAAATTAGGCAAATCGTTAATAAAGTTTTTAGTATTCTGGAACTACAGACAGTCTAGGGGGTTAATTAAGTGAACACACATGCATGTTTCTGCTAAGTTAATTTTCGTGCACTATAACTGCTTATATATAGGCACTCGTCCAATCCTACAAATTAACGATACACTTGTGTATACATGTAGGTGGAATTTCTACTTTTGCTTTAGTATGATTGCGAAAACTTTATTTACAAGGACGTTCAGTCTGTAACATAAAACCTTCCTCGCTCAAACGCCAGAATGTAAACGAAAAATTACAATAATTTCATAAAGGGTTTATCGTTTGAAAAGCACATGAACCTGATACTTTTAATTTGTTTGTATTCCCTAGTCAAGCGCGCTCCTGCACCTGAACATTGTTGTGTCACTGTTTGACGTCACGCAGATAGCAAAATTTTCCAAAGTCTGAAAAGTATTAGTTTGCAAGGCTAAATTAAAGA
The DNA here is from genome assembly GCA_940337035.1 of Agriotes lineatus. Lineage (NCBI taxonomy): Eukaryota > Metazoa > Arthropoda > Insecta > Coleoptera > Elateridae > Agriotes > Agriotes lineatus. The sequence continues at coordinate 30,832,843 of OW679202.1, read as the reverse complement.
TAATTTTTGATAAATTTTGGGTCACAATTGGCATTCTTCTTCTCTGTTGAAAATTCTCCAATGACCTACAACCTGTGGGTAGAGAAATGTCGTGTTCCTAATCTTCACTTTACGTCTGGTGCTGTATGACGCACGTTTGTGCCCCTTGCTATGACCGTTTGGTAAACTAATTTATCCCCAGATACGGCAACACAAAATATCAGGTACAGAAGCGTTGTCGCTCCACCTCCACGTTGTTTGGTGTTCTATGGGATTCACTTTAGTGTTTTTTTTTTCAAGTAACAAGTAACCCTCGATGCCCTTCCTGTTATCTTTAAGGGTCTCTTAATAATAATTGGTGTCCACCGTCTGTTGGGGTGCGCATCGCACGCTGGAAAAAACTCCTGGTAGCACAAATCCATTCTGCCCGGAGTGCGACAACTCCTGTCTTTCGACGCACGTGGTGAACGAGAGCAGGTCAGAGATATTTTATACAACCTTTTGAATAACCGCGGCCACAGCCATCTCGCTGCGATTAATCTCACACAGCTTGTCGAATCACGTTTGTTAATTAGAGTGGTTATTGTAGATTTTAATTCTTTGTCATTTGTAGCTAGTACCAATTTTACTTGCTTGATATATTTTCTGGATTTACGTTGAATTTTTCTATATGAAAATAGTAAAAGGCACAAGTTTCACTAAGGTGCTCGTATTTAGCGATTGGGACGAAGAGCATTTTCTTGGATACCATAAAAAACGGTGCCATTCGGCGAGGTCTCGTCATATAACGTAATCGGTAAATAATTTTATGCAGTAGTTATTTAATACGAGTTGTATATTTTAGCGTACAAATTATATTTTTTTACCCATGGCTTGATTTGTAACGTTCTTTCATTTTCTTTTATTCTTTTCCAGTTTTTCCAGTCTTTTATTTGCAATTCTTAAATATATCCGCTTCTATACACTTCAGCTACTGTTTCCTTGGCCTTCCGTTTCTCGTACTCTTATCATCCCTCATTCTTACCAAATATTCTAACCATCATAGTCGGATTTAACTGACAATTTTTATCATTCTTGGTTCCTTACATAAGCGCTGTTCTTCATTTGTCCTTTTTATCCATGTATCGCCCTCTTTCAGTCTCTCTTAGGTACCTCTGTGCCCATTTGTGTCCCATATATTTTCTGGTTCACAATATTCATTATACTCACTAACCCATAACTTCTTCTTTTCATCACTGCTAATTTTTATTTCTGGTTTGGTAACCTTTTCGAAGATTTACATTTTTAGGAACGAGTGATGTCTGTAACAGCTTTAATATGTTTAGAGTAACTCAAAAAAAATTACTGCAATCCTCTCGTTGTCTCTATTTGTTCGTGTCACGCACAACTTAACGAGTTAATCTAAAAAGATAGGTAATAACAAGTAAAGAAAAAAACAATCAAAAGAGTTTGACTATGCATAAGTAAGCGATTCAAAAACAATGCTACCGACTACGGAGAATCAACCGTTTACTAAATGTACATTATATAAAATAACATGATTACCAATAAATGATAAGCGCTGTTCGTGTGGTCTGCTGGGACAGACATTAGCATTGTTTAACATGATCAAAAACGTTCTCATAATTGAGTTGACAGGGACGCAATCAATAAGTTAATTAAGGCCACATTTTAAACGCTTTATTGTATTACAAAACCTGTGCGGTTTTTGGGGTGCCAGCAGCCTCGCGTATTGTAAGAAGCCCCACAGAGGGAAACGGCTAGTTTCCTTTAGGCCAGAAAATTAGGATTCTGCGGTCGAAATCAAATAACGTCCTAAAGACTGCCATGTCAAAGATTGTAGCAGCTTTCTAACTGCGCCCGTTGTACCAAATGTGGGCGGAACAGACACAAAGGTGCCTAACTACAGTCTAATTGCATCAGCTAATTGTGAATTAGCGTGTTACATATCCGATTCAGTTACAGATGTCTCGAGTGTGCAGTACAAGCCAGATGAATTACTTTATTTAAAGTTCCGTTATATATGGAAGCTATTTCTAATAATTATAGTCTCTGGGAAGAATTTTATACAAGCAAATGTAAGAGTTCCCATGAGAACTTTGCCTCAAGCTTGGAGTTAATCTCTTTTTATTCCTAATACGTCAAGCAGCAAGTTCGGCACGATACAGTTTATTGGCTAACATATTTTCTTTTCCGCTGTAGATTGCTACAATAATCTCGATATCTGTGCAAATGATAAAAGTAACATAGTAGCCGCTGCATGGGTATCTTCTTTCTAGGTGCAGCTATATATCCTGACAAAATCGTATAGCTTTTATTAAAGAATCTGTTTTGTAATGGGTTGCAAAACCGAACACAGTATGGTATGTCACAAGGTTACTAGAAACATTTAATTTAATTTTAAAAAAATGCCTAGAGTAGAACTTTGAATTATTTATATTAATAATATATTATTTATAATAATTTGTTTAATTATAATTAAAAACTCGTTATCTTCTCCAAAACACTAGGTATTAGTTGCAGCAAACTTCAAATATGCAATAATAATTCACTTCTTGCTGGGACAATTGTTTCTTCAAATTAATATATTTATTATATATATATATATATATATATAATTTATATATAGCTCTTAACTTTTAATTAAGAAGAACTCGATTGCAAAAATGGTCTGTATGAAACGGTAACACCGGAATAACTATTCACAAAATTTATTTTAAAAAGTATACGTTTACATTACTTTATTTGACAAGGACAAGTGAATTATAAAATATTCATTCGTTTTTCTAAAATAGGTAGCCATGGGAATAGAACGAAAAAAAATGATATACTAAAAATGTGAAGCATAGCCTTAGGAGGATTTTTCTTAAAATAATATAAAATATCTAACGTTGGACGTACATCATTTAAATAATAAAACACCGTAACTAAAGCTGCGCAATTTAAGTCGATATACAGTGTGTCTGCTTAAGTTCGCACCAAATGGAAAACTTTTTTATTATTAATTTTACGAAAAAAAGTTATTCTTTGTAAAAAGTTCTGCATGGTCCAAAACTTAAAACGCAATCATCAGATATAAATTTTTTAATCCGTATACTAGGAATGTCAAAAAATATGAATTCTGTTCAAGAGTAAAGTACCTTTATTTATGACAATATCGAAAATTGTTATTAATAAAAGTTGATTAGAATCGAAAACTACGTTCAAATATCCAATTACACCTATCTACGATGAAAATCAGGTTTTGTTATTTTTCACATTTTTTTAAAGTTGTTTCATATGAAAAATCATCAAAATAATGCAACATAGAAGTTACGAAACGTAAAGGTTATCAGAGTTTTAACGAATAAAGAGATAACTGAAAAAAGTTACCGATATTGTCATACACACTGTATAAATAATGACGTAGGTATTATTTTTAAATTAGCTTTTGTAAAAACACTTTAACCCTAATTGGTTGTAACCCTTGAAAGTGAAAATACATAACAATAGTAATGTAATCGAACGTCAAGCAATTTTAAAAGCAAATTATTAGTTTGCAAAGCTAATTCAATTATTTCACGAATGTCTAATACGGCCTATTGTGACAGGAAACTACAAGCGAATAGAGAAATGCAGAGAAGGACATAAGCGTTTCAACCCGAAGTACATATAAAATGCTAATGAATACGACCACAGATAAATAGTTTACATCCAAATAATTATTATATAAATACTTCTAAAAGATTTTACGAACAAACGGTATACGGGGTGTTATAACAAACACAAAAGGATTTGACTAAACCCTTACCATCAAAAACACTACTGAGTGAAATGGTTCGCGGATTGCAGCATACGACGAGGCCTCACCGAATAGACGCAATTATAGATACCTATGGTACTCTATGCACAATCGCTAGATAGGGCACAGCGCAATTACCTGTCTAGTATTCGTAACAAATAGAAAATGGAACATAAATCTGGAAATTACGCAATCAAATTAAATTGTGGTTGTTGCCGAAGTACTCAATAGATGGAATAAAAATACCCTGACTTTCACTCGTACAACACTTGCGTCGAAAAACAGTAGGAATCGCAATCCGCAATAGGCAAATGGGTTTTCTCTGTTCCTAACTTTAGAACTAATATTTCAATTCTAAGAGAAATTAAACCGAAACAAAGGCTATCGTCTATTATTTACGGTAGAATACTTAAGTTTTTTGGGCACATTACACGAGGAGTAAACTTAGAGAAACTTATAGTGCAAGGAAAGCCTGATGGAAAACGCCGACGCGGACGGTCGGCAACACGATGGATAGACACGATCGATTCGACAATGCACATTAATGTCGAACAAACCATCAGACTATCGAGCAACAGAGAACGATGGCGAGAAGCAGTCAGAATAGCAACATATAAAAAAGAGGAATATAATTAAATCCATAATCACCACCCATCTGCCAAGATGACAGGACTTAAGGAGGAATTTTAAATAGTAACAAGCTCTCCCCCCCCATATTCCTTGAGGCCGATGGACTTTGCGGTCTTGGTTTCCGGACGATTTGATCGACCCACCTGCATAATTCGCCACGCTGGCCATGTGCGGCTTGGCGAGTGGTTAAGGAAGTGGGAATGATAGGATCAGGTGTAGATAGGATATAGGTTAGGACATGATTCCCTCCGGTAGTAGGAGGCGGAAGAGAACCAAGGCTCGCGTGGGCAGGGACGCTCCCCTGGGATAAACCTATTCTACGTCGGGTTCGCAGAGAGGTAGGTACAAAGCCTTATACGTGACGTCACTGTCCTAAATATGTTCCACATAGGCAGTGATTGCCGAATTGTTAGAACAAAGGTCATTGTGGCGACTAAGAGAAACACATAAGTACAAACGCAAAGAAAAGTAACACGGAAATCCTCAAATGGGCTGCAATACGTGAAGAAATTAATAAGGCAACAAAAAAGTTAAATAATGCTATAAGAAACAGCTCTGAAAGTGGGAAAAAGAGAAATTTTAGAAAAATAACAAAATATCAGAAGAAACAAAAAATAAGATAGAAGAAGGCGGCACCACATAACGAGAAAGAAAATATGCCATAAACAAATACAGAGACGCAAAGAAACAAGCAGGAAACATGATCAGAAAATACTTAGATGAATGACATGGCATCATAGAACAAAACAAAAACCTAAGTTACGTCAAAAGCAAACAAGGCAGACAAAAATTGTAGTGTTTAAAGATGAAGATGAAAATGAAGAACGTGATAGGGGCAAAACAATAAACATTGTCGAAGAATACTATAGGTACTATGCTATACTCATCACATATTGAAAACCCCGAAGAACAAATTGAATCGAAAATAATATATCCACTGCAGTCAATGAAAAATAATAAAGCGCCAGGAGAGTATAGTATAATGACAGAGGTGTTCAAGGGAGGACAAGAAATTTTAATACTTAAACTAAAACAGCTGTTCAACATCTACCTTGAAAAGAGCGCGATACCAGGAGACTGAAAAAATTTAATAATAATAATTCACTTTAAAAAAGGACAGGTCACTAATACAACATTATAGACTAATAAGCATACTATCACAGCTATATAAATTATTAACAAGAATTATCATTAACCGAGTTACAAACAAGCTGGATATCTATCAATAAGTGGAGTAGGCTGCCGCACATCTGATCATCGCTTAACAGTGAGAATCTTAATTGAAAGAAGCACCGAACAAAACCTTCATTTCTATGTAGCATTTGTTGACTATCAAAACGCATTTGTATGATGACATAAAGAGAGTGGCAGGGTTAAGATGGGTTGAAGCAGCACAAGACTGGAGTAATTGGCTGGGAGGGCCCGTGCTGAATACAGGGCGCAACAAGGTTGAAAAGAAAGAATATCTGTGGTTGCATGGCCAAATATTAAGGGCGCAGATCAAACGGTATCCATAGTTGAGCGACGTTTTAGTCGCGGTCGGAACTTGGATGGGTGATCGACCAATAGTGGTAGAAAGATCGCAACCAGTAGTCACGTTAAGTCGTCGTTTCCGGTTGTCATTTTAGTGGCAGTCGTTAGGTTCTACGTCAGCGGCACGTCAGACACACTATATAATTATTTTATTTAAGTAATTATGATGTACGCAGTTTTGAAGCATGCGAAAGTAATTATTCTAAGCCGACAACCTGAGACTCTCATTTGTAATTAGCTATTTGAATCCATTATTTCTGTTACTAATTTCAGCACGGAAGTCTTTACGGCTGATCTTTTTTAAGCATTTCATACCAAGTAAATTTTGAACGCGCTAGTAAAAACCGTTAATTAGTAAAGCAGGGATTTCATTTTTGTCATGTTGTCGCTCATTACGGCGGCTTCATCAAAGCGGGATTGGTAGTTTTAGTGCGGCAGCATCTCGTACCTAAAAGACGAGGCAGTACCGTGGGTTGTAAGCTGCGCTAGGTGTTAATATTACGAGCTTCAAATGTAATTTCATAATTGGGCTCATAAGTAAAGATTGTTAGTAAGCTGTTTCAACCACAATGGCTGCGTAATTGTGTACTATAATATTTGCATCTGTGATGTTATGAAGTTAATGTTTGTTTACGAGAACGAGGCGGTAGCAATAAAAATAAACGTTAAGGGTAAGAACGCCTTGTTAGCGAACGGTAAACATTACGAGTAACATGGAATATCTGTAATTATGATGACATAAGGTTTTTACGACGGACGAAAAAGAAATTAAAATGCTGTGCGCTTTGCATTCGACTTCGCACTCGATTTTCACGCAATTCCTTCAATCGATGCCCGGGAATTAATGAATCGACCGACTGTCCGAGAACAGGCGTGCGTTTGATAAGTTTTTTAGAAAACCCTCGATGTTTATTAGCGCCGAAGTGCTACGGTAAGATGGGGGAGAACGCGATAAATTTTGATTTTGCGCCTACAAACTTACGCCGTTCAGATAATAAAATCTGTACTTTTAACGTCCGTCGCTGGAAGTAAAAAATGCTCGAAAACGTTTAATTAAAAACGGATTAGGTGAGCTTATTTTGAAGTAGTGGGTAATAACGCTGAAGTGAAAAAATCGGCGTGTGTCACGAAATCGGCACAGAACGGCGCCCTGTTTAATTTAAAGGTCTCTCCCGGGATTTTCCGGCAAAGAAATTCTATAACGAATGCCAATACACAAAACAAAGCTGACACAGCCGTTGATGTATTGTATTAGGTCTCAGATTTCCCCACAGAGAACGGACGCCGCTGCTTATTTAACATGCATTGTTAAACTTTGCGTAAATCTTCATGTAGGAAGAGTTATAAATACACACGTCGCTTCGCACAACCATATGCATATTCTACATAAATATGTGCATATATAGTACCGTCAACTTTATGCACTTTTGTCCTCCTTTGTTCTTTTAACACGCTTAATTAGAATTTATACGGCAGCGCGAATATTTTGTTGCTCGATAGCAAAGCCGAAAGCCGTTTCTGCAAGTTAATATTGTTCGTACACGACAATAATTATAAATGAGCAGCGTTACGGCTCCTCTCTACGGGATATTAATATTTTGCTAAACGGAAGAGTTATTGCTGGCGAAGTTTAAACTTTACCTATTAGGTTTTATCTGAAAAATCCTTCCAGGTTCAGACGCGGTTTTCTGCAAAACAGCTGTGGGCGTCGCCGAAAAAACGATTGCTAGAACACAGGTCCAATTTCGATCATTTTAATAATGTCATCAAATATGCATAACCTTAGGTCTGAAATATGTTGGCAAGCACGTCGAACGTAACTTCATTCTGTAGGAAGCCCTGGAGAATTGTAATTCTCGACCTAATCTAAAACTGAAAATTATGTGCTTACAAGTAACGTTGTTACGGGAAGTTTTTAAATATTCAGGATTGTGGAAATTGTTGTTGATGGAGTGACGAACATACGGCGAATTGTACAGATTAAATTAATTTATGTTTCAGTCGGCAACTGATATTATGCTAATTTTATGTAGCAGTTGGAATTTTCTGTGTTGCGATTCGTATTGACTAACTAAAGTAGATCAGAAAAAACTTGCTGCACACGAATGGAAGAATGCAGCTGTCTTTTATCTGTGATAAATAAAGTTTATTATTTCCCTCGTCTAAAAGACGAAAAAAGTATTGTAATCACTAAAAAATCACCTTCCGAGACGTCTTCAGATCTTCACATTTCAGGGTCCCTAGATGACGAAAAACCGCTTTTCTCAATTCCGTCTGTCTGTTGGCTGTATAACACAAAAACTAATTGTTTGCGGAAGACGGTATATGTCTACCTAGCAGGAAACCGAGAAAGTTAATATATTGCTATGGCTACTGTAGCTCCACGTTGGGCTTGCCAAAAGTATTGCAATGGTTCTACTTTAATAATAATAGGTATCTAAAATTAATTGATTATATAAGCCACTGTTTGCAATGTTAATAAAATAAAATTGAGACTGATTAAAATGTAATTCTCTTTCTCATTTAATCAAAATAATATGGTAGTATGACCTTTTGTATTTTAGTCGTCTTCAAATTAAATATAATTGAAAGCTAGCTTGTAAATCAAGAAAACTCTTTAGTCCCAGGCGGAGTCCCCTAATAAATTTATCTAGTGCGCCACTGGCAACAAATTTAGTTCAACTGCGCGATTGCTGAAATGTAATGCTGACAAAATTATCACAGTTCGGTTTTATTTTGCAGGCTGCGTTGTGTTTTGATTTTTAACAAATGGAGTTTATGAACATTCGTCAAGGTAGCTATTTGAATTATCGCGCTCTTGGCGAACTAATTATCTTTTGTTTCAAAAAATAACGCGGGCAAGCTTAAGCAATTGTTTTGGAAAAGCGTCCTTTTACTCGCATAACCTCAAACTTGGAATCCACTTAATATGTGAACAGCACCTTCTCTGTGGCCTTGAAATATTTGGATTTTGCTCAGTAATGTCTCCTTTATGATGCACGTAGCTTTCCCCGGGCGTAACCGCATTAATTTTGGGTTAAAATTGGTAGTTGGTACTTGTCGTTCACTTCGGCTCGCTGGAATAACGCCGTTAATGTTGTGGAGCTGCTATAGGCCCCTTTGTGATGAAACCTCTCGTAGACAGTCGTACAAAGCTGCTTTACACCCTGGAATTCAGACCTCGTAGCTCCAATGGACCCTTTGGTTGCACGCAGACTTCAAAAACTTCAGCTGGCTCTTTGGCGAAGCTCTCGGAAAAGCCCCTCGTGGTTTTTCTAATTTTTAGTATCGGAATGCGTTACAAATAACACCACACGAACTGGGTAATGCACTGAATAAAACTGGATACTTTTTTTGTTGAAATAAGCTTGTTTATTATGTAAAATTCAATTTTAAAGAGGAGCACTGTTTTACAGCATCAATCTCATTAATTTATTCATTTGTTCCCTCTCTATTCCGTTATAAACAATTGATATAATATAACTAAACAAAACGGATATTAACTAAAGTCAATTACAGTACTTTTTAACATAAAATGATTTACAAATAAACATTTTTACAAATTGCCTAAAACCAAAAATCATGTCTGTTTTAATTATTAATGTCTTATTGCGCTCACTTGCACGTTTTATAATCACTTAATTTGTCTCACACGCGTGATTGCATTGATTAGTTTTAAGAGTTCACTTCCTTTTCACATTTGTTTCATATCCTGATGTGTGCTTATCTTGCTAAATTTTAAATGTCTGCTTTTCCCTGCTAATCTTAGTATTACAGCTTAATCTTACAATTGCCAATTCTTTTCTTATAATTTGCTCTTTGCAACATATGATAATATAATTCGAGCTTCCTGTACCTTATTTAAGATTGTTAATAAATGTTCCTGCTTGTTTCTTTGAATTCTACGCTACAATACCATACACTTAGCAAACCTTTCTGTGACAAATCAATTCTATTGGTTCGGCTATAATTCTGCTCAAACCTCTTTAATTAATTTTGAAATGTCGATTTCAACCTGTGAACAACGAGCCTTATCCCTTGCGTTCCTTATTCATATACTTTCTTTTAATACAAGCATCTCTTTCTCAATGCATTTACTGACTGATATTTAAGTTTATAGTCTCGCAGCTAAACAAAACACCCTTACTCGGTGCTTTGATTTAATTTTAATATTGTACTGCACTCGGAGCAGAGCCGTAGGGCTTAATACCACTGCAATATACAGAGTAATCACCCTAAAAAGGCAATTTTGTTTATTTTTGATTTACCTGAGAAATAAATACAAGTAATAATTTGCACATAGCTCAGGCTTTACGATTAGCGAAAATGAGACCTAACAGATACAGGGTAAACATCACAAATTGGACAGAAAAATATGGTGCATTTTTACTTCCCTCGTCTAAAAAACGAAAGAATTTTTTATTGGTATGTATGTATGTATGTATTATCTGTAACCTCATTTACATTGCGGTGTAGAGGCTGGTGCTTCATACGCTAGCATCTGGTGTTACAATGCTCAACTTGCCCCGGATTCGGGTTACAGAGTTGGAGTGCGCCTATTGTGCTTGCGCAGCAACCACTGTGTGCGGTGTGTGTCTTCGTGATTTGTTGATCTTGTTACTTTATCTCTTAGGTATGTGGTTCTGAGTGGAGCACAGTTAATTTGGTGCCTAACTATGAATGGTCTCATCGAGCCCAATTCCAATCGCCAAGTCTGCTGAAAAATTCAGACCTTCACGGGATTCGACCGAAGGACTTGCTTAATGCAAGCCTAGTGTTTTCCCAACTGCGCTATGCGGCATCTAGAATTTTTTATTTGCAAAAGATAAAAGTAATAATGAGACCTAACAGATACAAGGGTAATCATCACAAATGGGACAGAATAGTATGGTGCTTTATAACGCTGCAGGAACTCCTTCAACTTGAACACGCCCGTGGCGCAGTTAATCTAGCGGCGGACACTGGCTCCAAATATTCGCCTCGGAGCGCGGAGTTCGAATCCCAGCGGACTACATTCTTTTTATTTGCAAATTCATCAAATTCGCGTGTGAACCCCTTTAAAAATTTTTAGATTTTATTATAAACTGCTTTATGGAAATTCATATAAAAACAGTAACGAACAAATACGTGTGCAAGTCATTTGACATAAAAAAATCCTAAACGTTACGTATTAAATCCAGCCACCTCTAAATGTGTGTTAAAAGCAAAATATACACAATATTCAACATTTTAGAACGATTTCGGAATTGCAAAACAGGAAAAAATCGCTTGCATTTGTACCCAAATACTAAGGAGTTGTGTTATGCCTGTTAGGTGTTGCACGGTTCGAAACGATGAACTATCACAATAGTGTCCACAGGAGGTAACGACACAACGGAATTTTAGAGCCAGAAAGGGTAAGTGTAATTATTTACAGTCGTATGAATTGCAATTACATTTAACTTTAATTTTCATTCAATTAAAAAAAAATTGCAGGTACTATAACTGTTAGTTAGTACCAAAATTAGATTCTGCTTCTTTCAGTTACTTATTTAGTTAGGTTATGTTGTTCCTTATGAGAACAGAGGGCTTCCCGGAACGTTTTATTGACAACTATGATTAGTAGTAAGGCAGTCTTATACTAATTCGTACCTTTGTTAATTTGCTTTTTTATTTTCATGGTTTGGGTGAAGTTGTATCCGGTGCCTGATATAATCACATTTACTTCTTGTTCTCTTAATCATATCGCACTATATTCTTTAGTTAACCTTCTTCTCCATGTTAATGTTGGTCGACCCTGTTTTCTTCTTCCCTTGGTATTATACTCTAGCGCTTGCCATTGTCGTCTTCTTACAGAAAACTAAAAGTTTTGCTTTCTTTGATATTTCAGTGGAATTCCAAATTTTTCTTAATATGTGGTAGGTGTTTTGTGCTTTATGAACCCTCATTTTTACGTCCTTTTGACCAGTGTCATCGTCTCCTACAGTATTGATTTATTTTTGTGTTATTTATATTTAACATCAGTCCCACGCATTTCGCTACTGTTTTCTGCAAGTTCATCTTTTTTTGTAGATATCCTTCTTTTATATGATTACATGCGTCGTCTATATATTTTAGGTCTTCAAGTTGTTGAAATCTTCACAGCAGTTCTTTTTTATTATCTGCCGTGAAAGGATTCATCCTTGCCTGCCGTCTGTTTCTATACTAAACCTTTCGGATTATATGCCATTGGGCTTTATACTAGTACTGCAATTTTTGTAAAGTAATTTAATTTGAAGTAGGAATTTCTTTAAGATTATTCATAGTATAGTCCGGTTCACCTTATCTAAACCCTGCTGTAATCTAGGAAACCGATATATGTTTCCTTGTGCCACTTATTCCCTTCATCCAAGATTATTCTGTGTGACGATATGGCGGATAAATAATCTTCGTGGTCTAAACCATGCTTGGTCTATTCTTAGAAGATTTCCCCATTCTCTCTTCATTCTCTCCTGAATTATCTCGTAAATGTGTTTAATACTCCTATCAATCTCCAATTAACGCCCTCCGATCTGTCTCCTTTTCTTGGTAAATGTATTATCGCTCCCTTTGTCCAGTCGCATTTGCTCTTCTCTCCGTATCTTGTTCGGTAACGTATGTAATATGTCCACAATCGTCTCTTTACCTGCTTTATCAATTCTCCAAGAGTATCACCTAAACCCACTGCTTTATTGTTTCTCAGATGTTTTATAGCGTCTGTGGATACTTATTTTGTGATGATTTAGTTCTTGCAAATCTTTAATGTCCGTAATTGTATCAGCATCTCTCAACTTACATTTCGTATAAATATGTTACTACTTCATTTTTAGCTGTTAAACATATTTCCATCTTTATCTCTAGCTTGTGCGATAGATGTCTCTCTTTTTCCTGACATACGAAAAAAGAGGGCTCATAGAACCGCAAATTGGTGAAATTAAATAAGCCTCCGGCCTAGTATGAGAGGAAGAAGAAGATGAAGATTCCTTTACCTCTAACCCTATATTTTTCTTCAAAATCCATCCATATACTTTAGCTGAGCATGGCATTACACTTTATGGAGTTTCTATATGACGAAGTATAGTATTAGCCCGGAAAGAAACTTCTTGCTCAGATTTCTATGTGCCTTTATGCCCCTAGGGAGAACTTCTTTTATTTCCCGCACGATTTTACTATTCCTTTCACTTCTGTTGGTTTATTGACTTGCCACTTTTTTTCCGTTTTTCCCACATGCAAAATGTGAGATTGAAAATATTCAACTAAATGCTCGAGTTACCCGATAATGGTAAATCGAAATGTAGAAGATTTTATTCACAGATAAATACAATATTTACCTCCACTGATCTGTAAACGTGGGCGGATGATCCAGTGAGCAAATGCTCGAGTCTCAGGCTGCCGGCCCGGGTTCTATTCTTGGCGCCCATAGAAGGATTTTTAAAATCGTAGTCTCCCCGGCTACCACCCTAACACTTGTGGTAGTCATCAACCCCTGGCAAGGAGCTATTGCTCCATATTGACGGGAAAATCTAACCACCTACTCGGCTTACAAGCAAAGAAGGCTTATACAACCACAACTTTGTAGAACTCAATAGGCCACTGGCATAACATAAGATAAGGACAAATAAGAAGATTTTTAAACAAGCAGAATTACCAATTTTTAAGAATAGAATAAAAATCGTTGTTTTGGAATGTTTGACATTTTATTTTATTTGGTACTCAGCCAACAGCCGTTAGGCCAATTATAGGCGTCTCTGTACATTGTACATTAATCTCTGAAACTTCTTTGTGGCGTGAATTCATAATTCATTTTCTTATATGGGTATTTCGCCACTCTGCAAATTAAAATATTAAATAACGAAAATATTAACAACGAACGTTTCGAGGGACAATCTGCCCTCGTTATCAACGAATAACAATTAAAACTAACAAGAACTTATCTTTTTTTTACTGGAAGAAAAAACGACCAACCTCCAATGAATTTTCTGACATTGACGTTTGTTGATATCTGTACCTACTTGATCTCATCTTTAAGAATCGATAGCCAACTATTGTCTAAAAATATTGAGAAAGACGACACGCATTTTTCTTCGTTAAGTAAAATGTATGCCGTTTCCTTAATTTTTCGCCTTGTTGACATCGATTCTTTAGACAAGATCTTTGTGTTGTCCCATTGTATTTTATGGTTTTCATCCCAAGCATGTTCTGCCAGCTTAGACTTATTGAATTGATACGTTTTCAACATATTTTTATGTTCTTTAACTCTTACTGCTAAAGGCCTGGATGTTTCACCGATATAATATTTCCCGCATTCACAGGGAATACTATATATACAATTCCTTGAATGCTGTTCTTCGTTGAACGGTTTAGTTTTTATAAGAACTGACCGTAAAGTATTCATCGTTTTGAATACCGTCCTAACATTGAATCTATTTCCAATTCGTCTAATTTTGTCAGATATGCCTGGAATATATGGTATAGTAAGAGTATTATATTTTTGAGTGTCATTCCTTTGTATGTGTGTGGCATTGCTTCGTGTATTGAAAATGTTCCGAACAAGAGTATCTGGATAGCCATTATCTTGTAAAACATTAATAATAAATTCTTTCTCTTTTTTGAAAATTGTATCATTAGAGCAAACAACTTTGGCTCTGTCGTAAAGACTTTTTACAACGCCTGTCTTTATGTTTTTGTGATGGTTAGAATTAAAATGTAAGTACCTATTAGTATTGGTTTTCTTACGGTATACTGATGTTTCAAAAGTATTTATTGTGCGTGTGATTAGTGTATTAAGAAAGGGTAACTGATTGTTTTGCTCTGTTTCTAATGTGAATTTGATGGAGGTTTCTTTACTGTTAATATGTTCAAGAAATTTGTCCACCTCATCTATATCATGAGGCCAAATTGCAAAAACATCATCGACATATCTCCACCAAACTACTGGTTTGTTGGTGTACGTGTAGACATGTTGTTGTTCAAAGTCTTCCATAAAAATGTTACTAACAATGGGAGATAAAGGTGAACCCATTGCCATCCCGAAATCTTGTTGGTAAAATTCATTGTTTAGTTGAAAGTATGTCGTTTTAATGCATAGTGTTAAGAGTTCCATAATGGTACCAACGTTTAATGTTGTTCGTGTATGTAATGTGTTATCGTTTTGTAGCTTATGTTTAATGATGTTGAGTGTTTTGTCTACTGGAACATTAGTGAAGAGACTAACTACATCGAAACTAACCATTAAGTGTTGTGTGTTTATGTTTGCTTCTTTAAGTTTAAAGATGAGATCAAGTAGGTACAGATATCAACAAACGTCAATGTCAGAAAATTCATTGGAGGTTGGTCGTTTTTTCTTCCAGTGAAAAAAAGATAAGTTCTTGTTAGTTTTAATTGTTATTCGTTGATAACGAGGGCAGATTGTCCCTCGAAACGTTCGTTGTTAATATTTTCGTTATTTAATATTTTAATTTGCAGAGTGGCGAAATACCCATATAAGAAAATGAATTATGAATTCACGCCACAAAGAAGTTTCAGAGATTATCTTAATCAAAGGTATGGGCCTAATATAACTAGTAACTTCCGAAGTTGGGAAACACTTTACAAGAAGCTGGCACACTCTGAAAATAGTATAACTTTCCTATGTCGTTGTAGAAATAGCTGTATTATTCCAAAAGGGTTTAGACTCAAAGCACCTTATGTAAGTGCTCGTTCTAGTAATATCATGAAAAGAGCTAGTGAAGCTCTAGTTAGAGACAGAATACAGTTTCACAGACATAACAAAGTGATACTATTTTCTGACATAAACAAACTGGAACAGGTTATGCAAAGGGATGTACGGGAAGACGATTTCAATCGTATGTACAACTCTATTAGTAATACCTACAACAAAACACACACAGAGCAAAAACGTACACATTTAAAAAAGTACCAACACCTCATACAAGAAAAACACACAATTGAACTAAATACACTAAAGAACAGTGACACTTTTTTAAATAAAACTGTAGTTAATCTGTCTTCTAAAGAACTAAACGCCACTGACAAATTAGTTCTTGGCAAAGGGCTCAACTACGCAGTGGCGCCAAAACGAATTAATAAACTTGATTTAGTTACAGCTATAGAAGAGACTTGTCAAAAACTTCCAGAAGACATTAGACAGGAATACAGAATTAGAAACAAAATCATACTAGAACGACCTTACACAATCAGACAAAATATATCCAAACAAGAAAAACATTCACTACACACACTAAAAACCGATAACACAATTAAAATTCTACCTGCAGACAAAGGCAACGCCACAGTAGTACTTGACACAACCACATACAACGAAAAACTTTTAACACTAATTAGTGAGGGACAATACACTAAACTAAATAAAGATCCAACACATACAATAGAAACAAAAATATACAGAACACTTTACAAACACAGAGAACAATTTACAGATTTTGTAAGACGTACGCTAACACCACACTACAGTAAACCACCACATTTTTATGGATTACCAAAGATACACAAACCAAATGTACCACTTAGGCCAATAGTTAGTTCTATAGGTTCTCCTTGTCACAGTTTAGCTAAATATTTACTTAAGATACTGACTCCTATATCAGGAAATACAGACACGTATATAAAGAACACGCCCCATTTCCTTGAAAAACTTAAAGAAGCAAACATAAACACACAACACTTAATGGTTAGTTTCGATGTAGTTAGTCTCTTCACTAATGTTCCAGTAGACAAAACACTCAACATCATTAAACATAAGCTACAAAACGATAACACATTACATACACGAACAACATTAAACGTTGGTACCATTATGGAACTCTTAACACTATGCATTAAAACGACATACTTTCAACTAAACAATGAATTTTACCAACAAGATTTCGGGATGGCAATGGGTTCACCTTTATCTCCCATTGTTAGTAACATTTTTATGGAAGACTTTGAACAACAACATGTCTACACGTACACCAACAAACCAGTAGTTTGGTGGAGATATGTCGATGATGTTTTTGCAATTTGGCCTCATGATATAGATGAGGTGGACAAATTTCTTGAACATATTAACAGTAAAGAAACCTCCATCAAATTCACATTAGAAACAGAGCAAAACAATCAGTTACCCTTTCTTGATACACTAATCACACGCACAATAAATACTTTTGAAACATCAGTATACCGTAAGAAAACCAATACTAATAGGTACTTACATTTTAATTCTAACCATCACAAAAACATAAAGACAGGCGTTGTAAAAAGTCTTTACGACAGAGCCAAAGTTGTTTGCTCTAATGATACAATTTTCAAAAAAGAGAAAGAATTTATTATTAATGTTTTACAAGATAATGGCTATCCAGAGACTCTTGTTCGGAACATTTTCAATACACGAAGCAATGCCACACACATACAAAGGAATGACACTCAAAAATATAATACTCTTACTATACCATATATTCCAGGCATATCTGACAAAATTAGACGAATTGGAAATAGATTCAATGTTAGGACGGTATTCAAAACGATGAATACTTTACGGTCAGTTCTTACAAAAACTAAACCGTTCAACGAAGAACAGCATTCAAGGAATTGTATATATAGTATTCCCTGTGAATGCGGGAAATATTATATCGGTGAAACATCCAGGCCTTTAGCAGTAAGAGTTAAAGAACATAAAAATATGTTGAAAACGTATCAATTCAATAAGTCTAAGCTGGCAGAACATGCTTGGGATGAAAACCATAAAATACAATGGGACAACACAAAGATCTTGTCTAAAGAATCGATGTCAACAAGGCGAAAAATTAAGGAAACGGCATACATTTTACTTAACGAAGAAAAATGCGTGTCGTCTTTCTCAATATTTTTAGACAATAGTTGGCTATCGATTCTTAAAGATGAGATCAAGTAGGTACAGATATCAACAAACGTCAATGTCAGAAAATTCATTGGAGGTTGGTCGTTTTTTCTTCCAGTGAAAGAAAGATAAGTTCTTGTTAGTTTTAATTGTTATTCGTTGATAACGAGGGCAGATTGTCCCTCGAAATGTTCGTTGTTAATATTTTCGTTATTTAATATTTTAATTTGCAGAGTGGCGAAATACCCATATAAGAAAATGAATTACATTGTACATTGTTAAACTATGATCGCTCAACCTTTCACACTATCAATATCTACATGAATCTGTTTAAAAGAAACCTTTCAATCAACCTATTTTAAAAGGGGACTGTTTAAAATTGCCTTCAAGATCATCTTACATTAATTAAACAAACTCTTTAATTGTAGAGCCACGCTAAGAGCATGTTACTACCACACACAAGGTGTGGTTTTATATGCCATTTTCGCTTGAGGGCTGGGCAGGTCGCTGGCCTAGCCCGTTAATAAGGAAGAATGACCTTTCACAGGGGTCACCGAGCTTTGTAGAGTAGTGGTTAGCACTTCTGCTTAGCATTCGGGAGGTCGCGAGTTCGATTTCCCTGCCCGTATGCTCTGTTTCAGGTTTTAAGGTGGTTTTCCTGAGTCAACAGAGTCACCAGAGTACCTTCTCTGAGGCGAATACCTGGGCAGTACTTCACCTTTCCTGGCCTCTGTTCCATTCTCCACTCCTCCTTTCTCTCACCCATCCTATAATTCCCGTTATTGGCTGAAGAGGGACACATGGTCTCTATAGCAGGCCGCCCCCAGTTGGGGGAATTGAAATGACCTTGAACCTTTACCTGTGTTTTACCTTTCACAGTGGTCATGACCACCAAAAGTTTTTTAGTGGACTGAGCAATATTATTGATTCCCAAGTGCTATTTTAGCAATATTGCTGCAATTTCTTGCATTTACCTGGTTATACGTTGTTCTTAAGTACGTGAAAGTTATTAGTTATATGAGCTTCTCTTTCCTTGGGCGAAAGTGGCTGCAGTAATTATCCTGCAACGTATCTTGTATTTTGTCTCTGGTGTACCAGACAGCAAATTATCTTCTTTAATTCAACTAACATCGGGCTTACCAGTCTGTAAAAGTTATCCAAGCAACCTTATCTTATCTTAAACAGCAGCTAATATATGCAACGAATTAGTAGTCAAATCGATAGTACTATCTAAGTTATTATGACAGTTTGTAAAGTACTTGTGAGTCTATAAAAATCCACTAGTAATTTATCCATTTACTACAGGAAAACGTAAATTTCATAGTAGAATATTATGGAATTACTCCGATATGGTCGTGTAAAATTACTCACAATAACATGGCCTATCTAAGCCTATCCTCATAAAATTTATGGGTGATTATTCAGAAATGTCAAATCTTAATCGTGTAAGTGTCTACTTAAAGACTTTATGTGGATTCCCACAC
>OW679202.1:30734260-30813482 GCA_940337035.1 Agriotes lineatus | reverse complement strand
GGTGCAGGTCAGGAATAGTCATGCTGCTTCCGTGCAAACGTGTTATCACGGTAAGTCAACAACACTACCGTGACTTTATAATCACAGTGTGGCCATATATGTTCATACTTTCTATTGGGTGAGCATGTCACATGATGGAATCCTTCATTAGTTTTCCAAGGTTTTGTAATTTTTAGTAGTGTATAGAATATTTAGTTACAAGAAGATACTAATGCCAAAATACGACATTGACATTTTATAACTTGTCAAAAGTACTTTAGTTATAAGAAATGGAGTCACAGTTTATATAACACGCATACATTCATTCCACACAATAAATGCAGTATCATTATTGATTTGACGCTTGAAAACATTTATGTAGATAAGTATTTAATACAGGGCCCGGCAACGATGTGGGGGTAGAATATATTTCTAAAACTATGTTACATGAATATTGTGTTTATAAAAGTTGCACGTACGAAGGTGGTGCACATTACTAAAATAGCTTTTAAATACCTACTCATCATTTTGATATGAAGTTGTATGGGTCTAACATCAACTGCTTTGGAGATATTAACGATTTTATACAAAAAAATGCTAAACTTCAGGCGGTTGCTGTAAGGAACAGAAAACAATTCAATGAAGGAAAACGTTACCAAAAAATTATGGTTTTCGTGAACTACCTTTAAAGTGCAAAATGGTGGATCTGTGTATTAATGCTAAACATTTGCAAATTTATTGGTTTAGTTTTTTCAAATGGAACACATTGTATATTTTTGTATTTATGAAAAGCCTTTTTAATGAGCTTTCTTTTGATAACTTACTTCAAGGGATAACAAACAAACGTCGTTAAAATAATGATTTAAACACTAGAGTTCTCCAAACAAAAGATAAAACCAAGTTTAGAAAACAAAAATCCAGCCACTACTCAAAACTAGAAATAACAAATACGGAAAAACAAAAAATCAGGAGAAAATTAAATCTGAAAAGCGATTGAATTTAGGGATAGGAAATGAAATGTCAGAAGGAAGCTCATTAAAACTACTTTTCAAAAATACAGGGATATACAGGTTGTTCCACTTAAATAAATGAAAATAATTATAGTTGCTGATTATGAGTTCTCTGTACAGCTTTAATACTCAGAGCAGGAAAGGAGAACTATTTGAGCATTTAATGTAATTACGTATAGGATTTTGGTGTGTTAGCTTTTGTTTTTTTTTATTATATTGTTTAAAATTCCTTGTATCAACACTGTCTGATTTTATATTTTCTAAATCCGGTTTTGTGTTTATATTTTTGTAGAGCTCAAGTGTTTAAATCATTATTTTAACGGCGTTTGTTTTTATCCCTTGAAATAAAGCACCTTAAGGGGCTTAAATTGTTTTTTATGTTTAAACACGCATATCTGAATAACAGTTAAATTTAGAGGTATGAAGTACGATATCAAAAGAAAGCTCATTAAAGGGCTTTTAAAAAATACAAAAATATACAGGGCGTTTTATTTGAAAAAAAGAATCAAAATTATTAAATTTGCAAATGTTGAGCGCCCTGTATAGCATTAATACCCAGATCCACCATTTTACACTTGAAAGGTAATTCAGGAAAATCATAATATATTGGTAACATTTTCCTTGATTCAGTTGTTGCCTGTTGCTTACAGCAGCCACCTGAAATTTAGCATTTTTTCGCATAAAATCGTTTATATCTCCAAACAGTTGATGTTAGACTCATACAACTTGATATAAAAATCACGAGTATTTCAATGCAAAACTTTTAAGCTACCCAAATATAGAGCATTCAATTTAAAAATAGTGATTCGCCACTTTTTGAGCCACCCTGTATAATCAAAACTATTTTAGTAATTTGCACCACATTCGTACCTACAATTCTTATATACACAGTATTCATGTAACTCTTGTAGTTTTAAAAATATCTTCCAGCCCCACTTCCTTGCCGGACCCTGTATAATTTAGATACTTATTGATAAATCATTATAAACGACTGACATTTCTGCCAACGATGCTACAATTTGTGTTTTTGATTTAATTTAAATATCCATTAATTGTAATAATTTGATCAAAACACCTTAAAATGCACATTTCTTCCAACATTTAAATCGCTTCGTGGCAACCCATCGTATTAGGGAGATCAGTCATTTTCAGTAACGTGTATTCCCTTCATCAAAGGAATTATTAAATTTTAATTCTACTTTAAAAGTCTTTTGTGACCAAATATCACCTACACATTTTAGGATATGCATAGAAACACATTTTTTTCATCACTATGGTTTCACAGGCAAGCTTATTTTGAACTTAGAAAGAACATGGCGGTCAACAAGCATATAGTCCCACTACCATTATAAAGTCAATGTAGATCACACCTTCCTCGCTGAAACGCACACACTCCATCGAACTTTACACATAATGAAGATTGTTGTTTGCAAAATTTCACTGACTCAATAGCTGTTTTGGACAGAGTCGAACTCATTTACGATATAAAATAGTAAGCGTATTTATAATACTATACATACCAGTAAATTATATCCACGTATTCAACGGGTGTTAATTAATAGTTTTGTAAATTAAATTATTTTAATCCTAATTTTAGTAATTAATGTTTCGCTTAATCGCTTCCACGCGCTTCTACATAGTTACATCTTCTTATAGTATTAGGGTACTGAATTCCCTATAATTATGCTTTTTCAATTTTTGGTGGAATTCTCGGTATTATACTTTTTATACTTAAGATATAAATATTGTGGACTTAAACTACTCCTTTTTATTATTTTTGAGATTACATGTAGTTTGGGATTTAGGTTTTTACCTGTAGCTTCTTGCTTTGTACTGCCTCGATTCAATCAAAAACTCCAGCACGTGTGTTTTAGGATTAGTTTGCTTCCATTATTATTAAAAAATTATAGTCCCAGGTGTAGCAGTATTTACCACATTGAATAAATAGGAATGTTTTTAAGTGCTCGAAATCAATGTATTTGTGTAATTTATGGTCCCTCCCTAAAATAATATATGGAAAAGCAGCAACAAATGTTCTTTAATACTGGGTTTGTGTTTTAACCAATTCAAGAGCAATTTCAACTGGCCAAATCTACATTTTTATCTTGAAGTATAAAATGTATAAAACAATGTACATCATCATAATAAGTTATGGTATAATTAAATAATTAAAATGATTCAGTCAATGCGAGAAGAATTAAAAAATGTGTTACTGTGAGGATTAAAAATTTAATTCAGTTATCTATACAGGGCGATTCCTAACTATGGTCATTAAATTATAAGAGTAGTTAGAGGACATCAAACAGAATACTTTTCATAGTAAACTATAGGTACATACAAAATTAATAATAATCCTACACAAAATAAAACATTTAATTGCTTAAACTGATTGACAGTCACTGGAATGAATTTCTATGAACAGAACTTGGCATATATCAGTAACCTTAGGCACAGGTGGTTGCGATACGACCGAATATGAGTAAAATTCAGGAATAAAACTAGTTTTTTGGGTATTTCAATCGCATTTGAAAATCGGTTAATGTACTCTTATTAGATTTAGCTAATAATGGTTTTTATGTTAGCCTGCGGTTCTCAAAAGTTAACACAGACTCCATAATAGGATTTTTTCCTTAAGCAATTAATTTTTAGTGTAATACACCTCTACTGAGGTAAGTATACGCCCATTTAATTTAGTGACATACCTATGAATCACCCTGTACAAATTGAACGTAACTTAACGACTAAAACAAATATCAACTGCAATTTTTAGTATACTATTAAAATGAAATACATGTAGATTACATTACCCTCCCCAAGAGAAAAAATTGGCACAGAGGAAAGCTGTAACACAGTTTTAAGTTAAATAAATTATATTCTAACTGCAGAGGCTCAGTATATCTTTTGAACAATAACTTAAAATTATTAAGAAGATCACAAAATCACAATAATATTTTATAAAATGTTAACAGTAAGAAACTAATTGCATTAATACAATACAATCCAAAAATTTGCATAACTAAAAACTGGTTGGCAGTGATGCTGGCATGACAAAGGCCAAACAAAGCCTTTAAAAAACTGTTAACACAAATAGAAACGGCCAAAGCAAAACATAGAATCTGCAATAAAACACATACTAGTTTCCATGGCTAAAAACACTTTAATAAAATATATACCATATACTCAAACTTTAAATAACATGTGAGCAAACGAAAATGAAGTCAAGCTTGGCTTTGAAATATTTGTTGTATGAACAATATGTTGGTGGTACTGTATGGCTATTTCAAATTCGAGGTTAGCAGGTTATGTTTTGCGTCAATCTGTGTCAAAACTGACGGGAAACCTAACTTGCTAACCTCGAATTTGACATAGACTTACAGTGCCACCAACATATTATTCATACAACAAATATTTCAAAGCCAAGCTTGATTTCATTTTCATTTGCTCACATGTTAGTTCCGAGCTCATATTATTACTTGGTGCATTAATTACAAAGTGCTCGTTGGGAGTTTCTTCTATTAATCGATTCACTTCCCATAAAGTGGTAATCCAATATATACGTTGTACTCCGAGCGCAATTAATAATCAGATGGAAGTAGATTATTAATTAATATGTTATTTAGAAAATTGTCAGCAATTAATGATTAAAATGAAAGAAATTATTATCTACTACATTATTTACAAGTTTTTGATTAGAGCTCTTACCATTAATTGATTTACTTTTGTATTGTGGTTATTCACTATAGATTCTGTACTCTAAACGTAATTAATAATAAAATTTACATATTTACCCATATACAGTGTCCGCCAAGAAGCCGGCATAATATGGGAAATTTTTTTATTTAAATTTATCAAAAAAACTTTTTACGTCAATAATTTGTGCTTGTCTAAAAACCTATTTAACCCATATCATGTATACCGAGTGATTTTTACTTATTTAGAAAATGGAGTTTTTCGAAATTGTCAAAATCCGAAAAGTTCTATTTTTCGGAAATTAAGTAAGATTTCAATGAGTGTGTTATTTTTAGATAACTGAACAATCTCAAGGCCAGAACACCACTATTTTTCAAATTTAGCTAAAAATTAATTTTTCAATTCTTTAAATATTTTTCAAAAATTCACGTTCCTATGCTTAAAATTAAAATTAAATTTTTTTTTATGTAAACAAAAAATTTATAATTTGAAAAAATAATTTGAAATGTTAATTAGTTCTTTAGATTTTTTATTATTTATCGAAAGGTAGTATGTTTGCATAATTTTTACGTTTTTTATGCAAGACGCTTTTTAGGAGAAATATTTTTCAATTCGAACCCTGTTAATGAATTACTGTTACAAATTCCGTAAATGTTCTTTTACAGTTGTCTAAATTATGAGATTTTTTAGTACATGTAAATTGGATAAAGAAAAATTCAAAATTTAATTCTTTTATTTATATACATGGGGCGTAAACTTCACGACTAACACAAATGCCAAAAGTAATTTTAAGGATACCATCTCAAAAATAAATAAATGTATATTACAGTACTTCGGGTGGTCATATACGATCGCATTTCCAAGAATATTTGGGTTACCAAAATATCCATCTCATCGTTAAACCATAATTTTATTTACCAGAATAAACAAATTCAGATCAAGTTAGTTTCCCGACGTTAAAACCTGCGATTGTTATCTCGAGTTATAGAAAAACTTGGAATACGAAAATTTTACATCTGGAAACAATTTTTAAGAAGAATGCGATCTGAACTCAAACATTTCTTTAAATATTCGAGATATAAAACAAATTACTATTGTTTGTTACTTTCTATAGTAATATCGCCATTTTAGAAATAAAATCATGGTTTTGATTAAGAATTAATACCTTATATACGGCTTCTATCTTACACTAACCTATACTCTAAGAAACGAGCAGGTATTGGTTGGGTAAAGTAAAACATAATATACCAGTAGTAAGCCACGAGAATCAAGCTTTAATAGTTGTAGTGTTTGAATACAGTTAAATAAAAACAGTATCAAGATAAGAAGCGTCCTGGACGAATACAAGTTAAACCAGACTTGTCGACTTAAAAAACGTGGAGTTAAATGTTACAATTTGTTTATATTGGAAAGGAAGGTTGAACCGTGCCGCTGAATGAAAACTACGTAGAGGCTACATCTTAATGCAATAAGCATTATTTATGTTATACATAAAAGCAATAAAATGATCAAAATTAAATATGAAAGCAAATTACTCAAAAGCAAATTGCGCATTCAATAATATCAAGGTATCTGACTTGCAGAAGGTTGTCGAAAAAAACTATAAGTACAAAACGCGCTATGTATCATCAAAATAATATTTAAACGCTTTTCGATCTCTGCGTTGAGAGCTAAAAAGGAAACTTTACTAGACACCATCTTACCTACAACTCTTAATTACATTTAGCAATTATTAAATAGACCTAATGCCTTAACGCCGCTGCCGCTATCTGGTTTTCCAGAGACAGCAACACCAGCGCTTCACAAGAATGCGATGGCCAGGACAAAGCTTGCAGGACCTCACAATTTTCCAGCTTTCATAAACGGGAACGGTACAGTAGGCAAAAAATCTGTATTTCGCCAAATCAATGCCTCAAAATGGCTTAGCTTGATAACGATCCACGTTCACTTGCTGTGGAAAATTTGTGTTGCACGGTATGCATCTTGTAATAAATACCAGGACGCCGGTTTCAGAAATGCTGTGAATGCCTCTTAACACTCGATGATCTCGGAATAAGGTATGGGGTTTCAGATCCCTATCGGTTCCACAAAAGGGAACTGTCGACTTAGCTCGCCGGGAAGCAAGGAGGAAGTGCCAACCGCTTCAGAATTTGGACCTTGCGTCGCTTTTGAAAACTACAGATCGAAGTTGGCTTTACTCCCCAAAATTCCATTCAACTGGTAACAAAGGAGCATTCACAATTCAAATCAACCACTAAATACAGGATATTTTTAATAAAAAATATTTTTGGTACAGTTGGCCACCTTAATAATTTTTAATTCTAAATATTTTTCCTTTTAAAAATTTACTTTATTTTGTATCACTGTTAAATCTATTAATCGTGAGTCGTTTGCTCCACTCTGTACGTTAGTTATTAGTATTTATTCCAATTTCTTACAAACGCTACAGGTCATACTGTTGAAACAGACAAAAATTTAAAACAAAATAAAATCCCACAATGTTGACGTCTTATGGTTGTTAAACTAAAGAGATAAATAACTACAGAAAAATAAAGACTTTTTACTGTAACTCGTTTATTTTATATTATAGTTGAACATAAATTAAGCCTTTTTCTATTCTGAAGCTGCTGTGAGGAATATTTTCTTATATAATAGTCCATAAGTCCTAAATAATCCTTATTTAAAAATTTCAAAGCTTTTTAAATGTTAAGTGATTATAAACCACTTTTAAACTAATAAAAATAGATAGAGCGAAATGACTTAAAAATGACAGCAATTATAACTAAAATATTTAAAAAGTGACAAAGTGGGGAGATCTTTCCCAGCGCGCATTTATTGCCTTCTTCATTTAACATCTTAATTTTGTTAGCGCTTCAATAATACTTGAGAAAGCCATTCCGCCAAAATTAATCTTACGTGCGAACGGACAAATTTTCTCATCAAAATCGGTGACGGTCGTAAAAGAGCCGGGTTTTACGGAGCATTAAAGATGAGAACAAAGTCGTAACCCTTCCTAACAACGCTATACCGTCCAAGAGCCAACAAACCTGAGTTCACGTCTATAGGACGATTACTCAATTATTACTGCGTTAATTTATATTATGTGATTCCTGTCGGTTTCACTTCAGTGCCTTATAATTAAAGTGGCCGTTAGAAACTAAATAACGCTTTTCAATTTTGGCCTGTTTCCCCTGCCGCTTCGGGAATAAAAAATTGCAGGCCGGTACCCTTTTATATCGGGACTTGCACCAGATTGATTTTGCCGAGCTGCTTGCGGAAAAAGTTTTTAATCAACAAAATAACCAATCAAAAATGCATGAATATTTATAAAGAAACTCGGAAACGTGAGTCGGCTGGCCAAGTTTCGAGATTAATTTCACGAGATGGTGCACTTTTCTGTATATAAAGACATAATTTCCTGCACCTTAAAAAGTTGTTTTTGACCATTGGCGACATTAGGACCTAGATAAAATAGTAATATTCCATCGTATCGTATTAGTAAAAGGTAAAATAAGTTTTGAATTTTGATATGCGTCAGAAAAGCAGCAGGTCGTAAGCAGAAACTAACAGCAAAACAATAGTCATATTATAACTACTGAAACCATGTCCAATTACAGTTTTCTACGTTTTCGTAACACGTTTCTTCACCTCACTTTGCTACTTAAAATTTGCTTTCTGTAGTTATTAAGTCTGGCAGACAAGAATTTTATTAACAAACTCTTATAGTATTAATAGAACGAAAATATACAAATAAATCATACCTTGCTGTTAGTAGCATTACAGATCGGAATTGTTGCAAAAAGAGTTTCAAAATATGCCACAGCATATGAAAGAATATTCTTGATATGGGAAAAAACAGGAAATTATTTATTCGAAAGAACGTCACAACATAAATACTTACAACAATACTTTATCGTACGGTAGTAAACATATTATGCTTGTGCAATAGAAAGAATTGCAGGATATGCGATACAGGAAGTTAGGGATACAAATTAAGAGAAGGTGCTGCGTCTTCCAACGTTGCCTCAAGTATTTTTCTGCTTGTGTTATTTGCCCTTTGTTGCCAGCTAGCTCAGTTTATAACAAGACAACTCTTACCTTATTTTCCAGTCGAGGTTACAGATACTCAATGTAACAAAGCCCCGGAAGTTGACCCACTATCGCCCAAAATATAAAATGATATATATGGTCCAAGCTTATACTAAAATAAAAGCCAATCTGCTCACAATCACTGTAATACAAATAATTATTGGCTTTAGACACATACGTGGAAAACCAGAAATAGGTTTACACCTAAAATTGACAGCCCAAACAGTCTTAATTAATAATATCAAAACTAAGGGTGACATAGCGTAGTTCTACGCACATTTACCTGTCAAATCAGCTTTAAAAATCGCTCCTTCCTGAAAGCTAACAGTATTTCGCCAGCTATTGTAACCGGATACTCTAGCAATGACATGATTTTTGACGTCACAATGTGCCACGATCACCTTCTGTTACGCCCAAAAAGGTCATCTGATTTGGAACCTTAGGTGACCGAATATGGTACAATTTGCCAATTGCCCAAATTTTACCTATGACTACCGTCAACTACTAATTGCGTGTAGGTATGCAGTGTACTATTTCGCAGCAGTGAATGCGGCTTTCTTAAATTTGTTACGGTATCAAACTGACTTATCAACACTCACGACTGCGTGAGCACCAAATAACTAAACAAGTCCGGGAAATGTGCACTCTCACCCTGGAAATCGTAAGAAACAGGCTAAAGGCCACTGCTCAGATACGCTCAGGGAGAGGGCTAGGTCCTAAAACGATACATCACAGGGCAAGCGTGTTGAGGTATATATAGGGTGTTACCAAATAAAATGGGCGCCACAAGATCCAAGTCCAAGAGACCACGTTCAACCGGACCTTGAGGGTTAAACGGGGCGAAAGATACTCAAAAGCTACTTCTGAAAGCCATAGCGCAGCGACAAGTACGACGATCTACATGCAATGCTCATCCGCCACGTCCGGGATTCACCTTACATTGATCGTAACACAGTGACACAGTCACCCTGTAAACAAACATGCACAAGACACAAGGGAAAAATCATAAGCCGGTACAGTTAATACATCTATTGGGCCACTTCACATGACCACACAACCACTTACAGTAATACCGATGTAGTCGGCACGTATAACATCGGAACAACAAATCCAAATCGGTTCTAGTTAAACATCGGCTTAGGCCTCAACAAGTGTAACTCGCAAGCATGAAACATGTATTTGAGTTCGACTCACCAGAACGCACTGACTTGCAGCAAAGCAATTTAAAACACCAATCGTTAAATTTGTACCAGATTGTACTATGCATTAATTGAGCGTCAAGCGCAGACTTAAAAGGTTAATTGACAAGAACAAGGCTGCCTTGCAGCACTGATGTTTTTAGAACACAAACGTAAATTTGTACTAGAGTCTACTATTGCATTAATTAAGCGCCAAGCGCAGACTTAAAATGTTAATTGACAAGAACAAGGCTGCCTTGCAGCACTGATTTTTAGAACACAAACGATAACTTGGTACTAGAGTGTACTATTGCATTAATTAAGCATCAAGCGCAGACTTAAAAGGTTAATTGACAAGAACATGCTGGCGAAATAGTCTATTACACAGATTTCTTATTAGCCAGTTCGGCCTTCAGATGGGCAATGGCAATCACAACAGCGTCGGTATGTAGCTACGCTCCTGTGTGTGTGACAGAGACAAAATGCTGCGACGTCTTACAGAATCCCCTTGCAATGAGCGTGGGTAAAATGTGTTAAATGCCCCCTTGGCAATTACACGGATAACAGTGTGGCCGTTGGATGGGTCACTTAGGTAAAAAATTCCGCCTCACATACGACGGAGGAAATGGGCTTCAACAGCCTACATACGAACTGATGATCACAACGACCCGCAAACGGATATCGCCATGCAACACCAGTGCTCACAACCTTTGCTAAGAGCCGTCTTTCACTAAAAGAGAAACTTAAAAGCACTTTGCTGAATCAGCACAAACAAAATTTCGCTCGTCTCCACGCCGAAGCCTGAAGACTCCCACACAACTCGCAATGTCGACCGTCTTATCCGACGGCCCGAGGCTGAATGAGTCAACACAGACGCTAACAGATCTTCACGCTCAAATTTTTGCCCGATGACGAACAAGCCGTCTCGGAGCGATAGAGAACAACAGATGCTTTTTCACTTGCTCTCATTAAATACATTTTATATAACCTAGAAAACAGACGCTCTACAATAAAAGGGACACGCAGCTGCATAAAGCGATGAAGTAAAGGTTGGCGCGGGGCGCTAGGCCGTTAAATTAGGTCGAAAGCCACGCTCGTGTCTGAATCTTCGCATGATGCTGAAAGCTGCCGTATAAAAGATACTATTATGCCGAAACGGATCTGAAATACAAGCGGACTCGCCAATTATGTATCAAAACTGCTCTAAATTGTTATGTAGTTAATTGAATTACGGAAAAATACAAAATGGCCTGATAAATTTCTTAGAGGAGAGAACAGCCCTCTGAAAGTTTTGTCGCTCCTGGTGGAGATGCTTTCGGTTTGCAGCTGCATTGCTACTTCTCGAGCACGCAAAACTGTGATGATACAGGGCTCGAAGCTCCAGCCCTTGAAGACAAGATCTGATTTCAGAGCCCGCACTAAACGCATTATTGGAGCGGTGGCCAAATTTGGCAACGTGAAGGAACAAACTATTCGATTCAGGTGCCCCGTCACGATTGCTGTTGCTCCTGCCCGCAATTTTTGCATTTAATCTTCATTTCGCGCTTTTAAACACTCACATCCGGCGACGCTTACAAAAAACCCGATTTTCAGCACCGCGTTTTATAGATGATGGAAACTAACGTACACTGAGAGTAGTTAGAAACTTACTTAAAATGCTTACAGGGAAATATTGCAATATACTACATATAAATTGCCTCTATATTGGAAGATTTTAAATTACTGTTAATGAGCTACTGTGCAGTCTGTCCAAATGTCGTTTAAAACGGCTTTTACCACTTAATGAGTCATCAGTGCTGATGCATATGACAGAAAGCATTACTTTCTGAGATTGCAAGTATCTTCTATTTAAAATTTTAACAACTTTGATAGACTCTCATAGCTGCTACTATTGCAACGAATAATTGACAATCCATTCAACTTTCATTTACTTTAATTACTTACATTGGCCATACATACAGCCAAAGTTAATATGAACAGGTTTATACTAAAGACAGTGATTCAGGCACAAGAAATTTATTACAGACAGTTCTATTGCTACAAGCTGAAGTACAGGAATTTTTAAACGCCAGTGGTAGGTTGCAATAAATCGAAACGAACCAGAGCTACCCAAGCAATTTCTTTAGCACAACACATAAGCGAGTTAAACATTTAAGCTGCTAACAACTCCGCTGGTATTAGGTAAGCAGGTTAAATTAGTGAGCAATTATAAGTTTACGGTAACGCCATAAATCAAACATAGCAGGAGGTTAATCAAAATTCCACCACACGCGTGGAAATCTAGTATGTTCAGTGAATGCACAAATAAGACTTGAACAAAGACTGGAGGTGATACAGGTTTAGCCTATGAAACTAAACTTACGGAAAGAGCAATGTACGTATGTTCGGGTTTTTCTTGGACAACACAGGTTCGGGTACAAACACTCCTACGATAATGTGATATCGCACCGGGAAACAAACAACAGTACTTGGCAACATTGTGCTACCAAAAGAAGTCTCGGGTAGACGACGAAGCAACGGGTTTCGGAAAACAATTAGAAATCTATGGAGTTCATCGTCGATGACTGATGCAATAAATGGGAAACTGCTACAAAAGCTTCCAGTGAACAACGAGGCCTCACAGTAGTCGCTTTACGGATCGTCCGCAAAAACTAACAACTCAACATTTAACGGCTCTAGAATCGCCTCTATAAATTCGTAAAGCCAGTGCCTAATTGCAATAATAAACAATGGAAAATGAGCACATACCATAAGTTCACCACTTACAATATCAATCCGTATGCCGATAAGAATCCACAATCAAGGGCAAATGTAGACAAAAACCAATAATCTCTGATAAATTAACCCACAAAGATTCCTGACAACGCGAGTGAGTTAAGGGGCACCATTTTACCCTCTCAAATCATTATCAAACAGCCCGAAGCTAGGGCAAAGGTGAACAACGGAATATTGCGTGCGACCGGCTTGAGAGATGCTAGCAAAAAAGAATGAAGCTAAGCACGCAGTAAACAGAACACATCACGCACCTGCGAGCTATCGACGGCAAACCTAGTTACTGATTAGCAACGGATCGATTTGTTTCCTAGAAATTGAAGGTTACCAAACGAGTTCGGTAACCTCAAAAAGTAAGCCACCAAGGTGCTGGAACGGGGTTAGCTAGTATAGCAAGTAAAGGTAGGGAAAATTAATGCGTTATCGAAGCGTGGCGCTTTTGGACCGTAACACTGATATGAGGCTTCAAGTACAATCTCTCTAAAAGCGCCGGCTTTATTTTTAGCAATTTTAATTATTATTTCCGCTGCCCAGATAAAAATTTAAAACCTAAAATATATCAATACATCAGTATTTAAGTTGCGTGCAGTAGAATTAATTATCCGCAGTAAATTTTCCCATTAATACTTGGGTGCACTTCATAATTTTAATTTACCAATAAATTGGCGTCAGATTTTACGTTCAATCTAATTTTGAACCTTCTTTTCTACTAACTAATGGGATCATAGGCTGCTAACGCTGATTATTATGAGTACTAGGTTTAGGATTCCATACATGCTAGCAACGGTAGTAGGAGCCAATAAAGATACTTGGTAGTTTTTTTGCACCATTAGTAGCTGATAAGATTGGGGAGAGTTTAGATGTATTTGGTTAAAACGGAGACAGCTATTCTTTGAGAGAAAACTCCACTGCTGGACTAAGATCTTTCCTAATTGTTTTCATTTCTGTCCAACTTGCGCCTTTCTCCTCCGATTTTTTTATGCTATTCTGGAAATATCATTGTTCTTAGGTCTGCGACCATTTATTACCTTCTTAGTCCATCTTTCATCCTGACATCATGAAGTGCATCCCGCCTATCCCCACTTTACTGTTGCAATTCTGTAAGCATTTTTGTTTTGTTCTATGGTTATCACTGTCTCATTGGAATAAAACATTTAATCTATCTATTTCTCTCAAACTGTATTCTATGAAAATTAGAGGTAGATTATTTTGACAAAAAATATCTGTTTGTCTATAGTATTTCTATACTACTGAAGTAGAAAATGATGGTAATTCTCTTAACAAGTGTTACAGTAATACAATTAGAGTGACCATTTAAATTACTTAGCAAAATATGTAGTATAATAATGATGGTTTTCAAGAGATACTGTTTCTCGGTCTGGCATTATTCAGCATGATACAAACTGTAGTTAAAGTAGATAATGACCGTGAAAGTCCATTATTTGATGAAGTAGCGGTCAATGCAACTAGCCAATAAATTCTGAGCGACGCAAATCTTCCATCTCTAATCTGTCCATTTGACGATAACCAATAGCTTTAAATCTTAACGATGTAGACCTTAAACGAAGGTGATCGATTCGTTATGAATTCAGATCGGTGATACCACTTTATAAATTGAACATTCCACTTCCAATACCATCTGAGACTTGTGATTGCGGCGATCTTTTAATAATTTAGTATTTGGTCTGGTCGGGGCGAGGGTTGATTGTAGCGGAATTTATCATAAAAGGATCACGCTGTCTTTTATGAAGGTGTAAAGTGCAAGGCTGCGCCGTAATAGTTCGATTAGTAGAAACAGAACAACTTGGGCCGTAATGTCTTGAGGAAGCAAGCGAAGGGTTCGTGTATAATGCGTAAACTCAGTAATTAAGTTAGAGAAATAAGGCTATAAAACTATAAACTAATGAAGGGTTGCGGTAAGCGCACAATACTATATATTGGAGGGAAGTTGACCTAAATTTCGCAGACATTATGGTCCCTTGGCATCGCAAGTACAAATACTGAGCCCTTAATACTGGGGAATTTGTCATGTAACATAAGTATAATGAAGTTTGCTTAGTCCGCGATGCAATAAAAGGTTAACTAGACGCCCGCGGCTAAGTGTTTTGTTTTTCCGAGAACTTCTAATTTAACCAAGGATGAGCCCAAATCCCGCGTGGTAATCGCGAATGCCTCCGAAGGAATTATTTTTTGCGGAAAAGCCGTCGATCCGATGGAATGGAGCGAGTTCCACGCCTAGTATCTTAGTTACATCGCTCCAACTAAAATCAAATTTCCGCAGCTATAAAATCATAGAAATTTTGTGTAAAAACTTGAGATTGAGTGACAAAGTTAGGAGTTCAATGCAATTACGAAGTTTCCAGTGTAACGACGACACTCTCCAATCATATCCTTAATGAGCTCTAATTTTTGGAGTCCCTGGAGCGTACTATAGCTCCTGGCAATAATTCCACGGAACTACCGTAAAAATCAAATCGTCCGATGATTGAATAAGTTAGTATAAAGGAGTCTTATTTGTAAACGCTTTAATTTAACTCGCAGTTTGAAGAATCGCGGATCAATGTTTATAGACTAAGTCTATTGAGTTTGAAATTAGTTTTTTAATCCGTCTTCAGAGTAGGTACCTATCGTCGCTTTATAAAACTTTATAACCTATTTCTACAGAACAAACTATTAAGCCCGCTGCAAATAAATTGCTTTTCTCGTGTTAAACTATAAAAATCAATGTCTTACAACGATTAGTGGTGTAGATACGCCATATTGGATATCATAGCCGATCGCTGCTGACGTAGATTGATGAATAACTACCCGGTGCCCCGTTCGCCGGATTCCCGCTGTTCCGGTAAAATACAACGTGTGTCATCTTTCACCTACCACTGTAACATGCGATGCACTCTCATTAAAACTCAACTTTATTTTTGTGTCTTTCTTGCAGTGCCAGGTTCGCTGCATGCAATATCTCTAACTTTCATAAATGTTCTTCCGCACAGAACAAAATAATATCCAGAGCAGTTTCAATGGTTCATCAACAATGAAAGCTGCGTATTGAATTTTATTGTTTTTCTTGTTAGAGTTGGCGATATTAAAGTTTCCCTTGAACAGAAGAGGAGCAATCTAACTATTGTTTGTCGCATCTATGTTAACCCTGCTATTTTCAATCGTCATCAGTATTGTTAACATTCCCACTGAGGCCCCACCAGTTTCTCCTTTTTGAAGCGATTTTAGGTATTAAAGTGCCATGGTTGGATTAATATGTTAAGGTATCAGTATCACTATAAATCGAGCCATTTTCACATATTGATCTCACGACTTGGAAAGACGCTTTGCAGTATAAAGGTGAAGAACTCGTACTTACTTAAAGTCACTTTAATATTTCAGATGTATTTTGTTAAGAAACCTTGGTTGAAGTAGAAGCAGCTTATCTTAAAATTCAATTAAATGTATGTATTGGTTCCTACAACCTTTTTTTCTTAGTTTAAGTCAGTAGTCTGCCCTTCGCCGACATTACTGCCGATTTGATGAGTAATTAAAAAACTGCTATAGAACAAAAGGACTGTATTACTCCCATTTGAGGTAGTTAATATAAAAAACACTAATTCAGTGGTGCGAAAAGGTATTAACAGCAGAGAATATAATTGCTGACCATTGCTTGGAAATATCGTAGAAGTTTCAAAAGTATTTTAACATGTATAGAGGCATATACTACAGGGCATAGCCGATTATTTTCGTAAATTGTCGTTAGTGCGGCTAGAGCTTCAACTTCGCTTGTGACAAATTAGGTTAGCTGCCATACCATTTCACAAATCCGCAGAAAGGGAAAAAGCGTTAAACAAAAAATATATTTAACTTTAACTATCTAACCATAAAGTTCATCAAAGATAGTGTGATGACTGGTAGATTCACTCTTTTGTGTAATGTTGATGAAATAATAGTATTATTACTATAATAAAATAATTGAATCATCACAAAACATTTTAGGGATATTACTGATATCAAAAGAGGCATCATTACGTCATTTCTTTGTTCTCTTTCCATTTTATGTTCTCCTATCGTTACCTCACGCTGTTAGAGTGTTGAGCCATTTTCTGTACGCTGTTCTGTCCCTAGCTAGGGTTCTTATCTGTTGCTTGGTCTTCCCTTCCTTCTAGCTATGCTGATATTTTCCTCCCATCCTATTCGGGGATTTCCCCTTGGCCTTTGTCCCTCTCCTCGCATTTCGAATATTTCTTCTATAACTTCCACTTCCTTTCCGGTGAGGGATGTTATATTCCATGTCCCAATTCTTAACCTTGTTCTCTCCAATCGTTTTCGGTTAGACCGTCCAGTTCTGAGGCTCGTTCTGTTTCTCTGAATCTCGGTACTCAATGCAGGTGATTAGCCCAGCCACTGAAGGCCCGTTACTTTGGGACCACTGGTATCGGGTTAAACCCCCCGATGCTAGGTTACCAGAGCCCCGTTAGTAGTCTAGCAGGGTGTGCCAGGTAGTTTAATTCTACCGCTCGTGCAGAAACTCCACAATATACGTATTAGAAAGCAGACAGTTTAAATAGTTTTATATCTGAAATTGCGAACTTACCAGCACGCGTAGCAGCACTTTTGAATTTATAAACTTTCATAACAATCGAGTACACGTTTATTTGATGTTAGTCTAGTTGGATTTATATTGCATACATTTATCTTGTTTTCAAATATATGTAAAATCATGTTAAAGCTATCAAGATGAAGAAATTTGATTTGATAGATCATGACTACATACAGATTTTTTAAATATTTTCAGTTAGTCCAAAGGATTTTTTGGTTGTTAACAGATATTAAGGAATGCCATGAACGTGTACACTGTACAGGACACAAAGATGGCCAGATAGATAAGCCAACATCCTTGTACATGTGCAGGCGTTCTCAAATCATCTGATTTTCATTCCTGTTCAACAGCTTCCGATCAGCAGACATTTTCTAAAAAGGATTATTATATAGCAGAGACCTAAAGAAATGTCCGTTCGAATTATAAGTGAATAATTTACGATGATATAGACTTCTTGTTTCCACAAAATGGAGAAGCCTTGTCTTTAATAATAGTAAGGCAACAAGTATTTACCAATGCATGTTATATCGCTACCTTATACGATATATTAATGGAAGGTGAATGCCAATAAGGTCATTTAATGTAGCATAAATGTGCATACTACGAATAAGCCATTAACCTCCAGATCTAGATAGGCGACACGGAAGCAGCGGTTATGAAAAGAAGGCATCGTACAGGCAAAGGTGTTAAATTTAAACTAATACCTACACGCAGACGTTGCCTTTACAATTTATTCTCCATTACACGTTATCATTTCATCACCCTATATATCACATCCTCAAATAGTTTCCAACAGTAAAGTTTCATTACTGCAATTTTGCTCACTAATCAACCAATAGTCATCATATCGTTATGGTTTACACAATTATGCAGATATTCCTACAATAGTATGTATAACTGAATGACAAACTTCAAAGCACTTCAAAGCTATTATTAGCGACGTATTTTAATTGCATACCAGTTTATACTCGGCCGTTGTGGAGATTTGTTCTAGTGTTTCAATATTTATTAGAATTCCAAGTTATATACTCGTAGATAGAATGTTTTATCTGGTACCATTAACTTCAGAAAGATATTAATTGAAATAAGATATTATATGGACATTTTAATTATGCCACAAGTTACCTAACATATAATTACTAATACGTTTTATTATTTTTCAGGTGGGTCACTATTACCAAAAACAGCAGTGATAACGCATTGGTGAGTGTATGTCGTGGTTTTGATTGGTTAAAACTAAATTTGAAGACACATTTTTTTTTAGTTCTTTTAGAACCCGTATCGTGTTTAATCTAGTTAATAATTAATAGGCATACATAAAACAAAATTAAATGACTGTTTCTAAGTAGTCTACTAAAGGGTTATAATTTAGAATTAGTTGTAATTCTACTAGTAGAGGCAATGCACGACTGTATACCGCACTTTTCCAACACGAATTGCCGCTTTGTACAGTTGTAGTTCGAACGTAACAGAACATTTTCGGAAGGGTAGGCATATGGAATTTCCCTTAGTATTTATGGTAACCGCTATTTTCCAAAATGGCCAAACATTCTCACAAGTTGTTGAATCATATCGTGTTTGGGTTTGGTGTCGTTTACATATGCTTTTGACTCGATTAAGGTGTATATAAAGTCAAAATCAGCATAAGGGGATAAGTTCATACTTTTTTAAATTTAATATAGATATAACAAAAATGTCAGTAACGTTTAGAAATGCTTTTCATAATTTAATTTTTAGGGTAAACTATACTCCTACAAGTGTAGAAAAGAGTATTCAAAATTGCAGTATGACGATGTATATTAGTGTTTTATTTTTCTACGTTAAGAAAATGGTTTTGCTACTATAACTGAATCTTTAATTTTTGAGAAAAATCAACAAATCTACCCATAAAACTAAGGGTGGCACACTGATGAACAGCTTTTCCCAAATTGTTTATTGCTAGTCAGAACATGGAGATGAATCTAAATGACTTATTTTCTCATGAGAATCAGTTGTGTCTGCACCCCTAGTCTGTAAGTGTAGATTTGCGTAATAGGAAGGAAGAGCGACGTTACAAAAATATCTTACCTGAGTTGATAGAATCCGTTGAGTTTTGTGGACGTTCCTGTAGGGCTGTTATGGTAGCTCAATCCTTATCAATGACATGAAACTACATCCATAAAAGATTTGAAGAATACTGTACACTGGAACACTTTGTTACGAGATACCGCTCGTCTATCTGCTAGCAGTACCGATTGATTTGGAACAAGTATGCTGTTGATAGCTTGAAAAACTCTGTTCGGCAGCAGGGAGGATCGTGTACACTCCGACAAATGGCACCAAAAACAAAACTACCACGCAAGTGGAAGATAATGGGAGAAGTAGATGGACGTCTGATGATGCATGATTGTGCGTGATATGGCTTATCATGGTGTTAATAGTGTTAAAAATGTCTATGTTCAAAAATCCGTAGGACTAACTGAGATCTGGATCGTGTATGGTTGCGACACAGGCTTTTAGTTTCAAAGGTAAACACACTGCATGGAAGACGTGGAACGTTCATATGGAACTAACCAGAGCCTTCACTGCAATTTCCAGTCCACTGCCACACTGAAGCCCAACGTTAGACAAATCTTATAACGCTTTGTAATAAGTCTGTATGGTGGTGCAGCACTTGAACTTCGAACCGTTAAAGCACACAAAGCGACCAAAGCTAAACCCTTGCCAAGTCTTCCTTCTACATCTGATACGTTAGCCCTACACACTCTTCGAGCCATACACCAATGTGGGCATATATGGAGTAAGGTAGACACCATGGGGCTGGACACAGCGCGGTGAAGTGTGAACTCCACAGTGGCACCAGCAGTTTGGCAAGCTTGCAGATACTTATTGAAGTTGTCGCTATTTTGTAATAAAAGCATACTCAGTGGTGGCTCGCGCTGTATTTTATGATAGAGCCAACCACCGAACATAACATTCATTTTTTACCCCCTCACGAACAAAGACAGATTCAGATATTCCGAGATTAAATATTTTGCAGAGATATGGACTGAGAAAAGTTAGCATATTGAAAAAAAATTACTGAACTTTACATTCTAATAAAGTATGATTAACTGAATCGAATATCGCTTTTTCGTTTTCCGTTTAAATGTATAATTCGGCCAAAAAATTGCACTTTTACTGTTTGAGACACATATGTCATTAACGTATATTCTTTCAAAACGAGCGACAATGCACCAGTAAATTATGAGTATAACAAAATGGTAACCGTAATTATTTTGCAAAAACCTCAACGTGCAACGTCTCTGTTGTCAGAATTCTACACACGGCCTTCCGAATATGCTCGCTAGAAGCAGCCTTTCTTCATCTGAACTCGATGAAGTCAGAAACTTACACGCGCGCGTTTTTGCAGGAATCAGATCAAACTGAGCCTGCTTAAGGCTTGAGGATACGAGGACGTGGCTTCCTTGGAATATTAAAATACCTTTATATTTGTCTCTACTCCTTGCCGCTCTACCCTCGCTTCAGTCTATAAACTTTCGAAAAGCTAAGAGCCGCTTCAATCTGGCACCACTGTGTCCGTGAAAGAAGGCAGCGCTTATCGTACAGCTTATATTCGTAAAATGCAAATTATACGTGCTTTGTTTCAGCTTTAAGATAAGAAGAATGGTAAAAATAGGTACCAACAAATTTTGCTTTCAAGTTAAAAAAAATTTATATGACTGCTTACGTTGATTTTGATCTTGGATACGCTTTGCTCGAGTCAAAAACATATTATGTAGACGACTCCAAAGATGATATGA
Source organism: Agriotes lineatus (assembly GCA_940337035.1). Lineage (NCBI taxonomy): Eukaryota > Metazoa > Arthropoda > Insecta > Coleoptera > Elateridae > Agriotes > Agriotes lineatus. The sequence goes on along the minus strand of OW679202.1, from coordinate 30,792,400 downwards.
CTTAATATTTGTGGAAATGTGCACCTTTATAACGTCATTTAGGAAAATAGTCACCGTTATGCATTTTAATGAAAAGTTCGATTGCCCCCACTTATTAAAAAAAAAGTTACAACTACAACTGTGCAAAGCGGAAATACAAGTTCAAACTATATGTATCGAAACCGTTTTGTATTTGCACAAGCATTTTAGACGCAAAAAAACCCACAGAAAGCATAAGTTACATTCAAAAGATGGAAGTGAGGTTATACATTTATTCTAGTTACTGCTTTCGTTAGAGGTAAAGCGTTTTTTAAAAATAATTAAAGCATTATGTAATGAATAAAGTAAAATGTGTGCTGTTATAATTACCTTTGAAATCTGACAACTACCGGCTGCTAAAATAGTCACCTGTGCTGGTTACTTGTCCATTGCCATATTTTTACTATGACATAAATTATAACTGCCAAGAATGTAAACCTTTGTTAAATCGATATTTATGGATTAATAACAGTAAATTTAAGGTCGTAAAAATATTGTGTGCAAACTCCTCGTGCTAAGAGCGTTAATGTACCTGACCTAGCCTACGGCTTCGTTTCATAATTTTGATGTCTCGTGCACTAAACATTCACTTTTAGCACTAGTGTCATAAATTGCTGTTCTGTATTATTAAAAGAGTACGTTCGCATACATTAAATTTGTAAGTTATCATCTACTTTACTAACGGTTGGGATATTGGGAATGAAGTAACGGATCCGCGTATTAGAAAATAACGAATGCTCGAAAAAATAAATAGGTAACTCGAAAATGAAACGCAAATAAATAGGATAATACGGAACATGTGTATGGTAACTTTTTTTGTAAAACTCTCCACATATCAATTTTCTAAACTTGAAATTGTATAAATGTAAATTGATAACTGTAAATTTATCTGGCGCTTACTGTCTACAACAAGAAATCTTTAAACAATTTTCATTACTAAAAGAAAGATTCCAATTAGTGCCGCAGTAAAAAATTAATATGCGTTGTATTTGAAGCGCAATTGCATATTTTTATTTAAAAAAGTTAAAAACTGTTCTGTAATTGCATAGACATGTTTGCCTATTCAGCGTGTCAGCAAAATGAAAAGTTAAAAAAATAAAACTGCAATGTTTAGAATTTGGAATATTTGTAATATCTTGCAGTGACAGATTTCAGCGGGATAAATTGAAACTGAAATTTTCATAGCTGTGTACCTCATTTCACTTTAGAAGAAAGAATAAAATATTTTAACGACATATTGGGCTGCTGATTAGCAGAAAAGTGTTCTTGTATTTGTCTATTGTTTATTTATTTATTTATTTAATTTGCACTCAGCCAACAGCCGTTAGGCCAATTACAGGCGTCGCTGTGCAGTTATGAGGACTTTCAACCCCATTAACGACTGTCATGATGTTGTATGACCGCCGGGACCAACTTTTTTCCGTGATAGCCGTACCACGAGGCGCCGAGAGATGCAGCCGTGGAACTCCCATCCAAGTTCTGACCAGAGACAGCGTTGCTTAACTCTGCTGATCGGACGTGGACGCTTGTTCAAGCTACACCACTCGGTGTTGTTACCTAACTTTGTTGCATATTCGATCTATCCTCTGAAATTATATGGTTTTTAAACCAAATTTCTTCGCTTCTTCAATCTATATTTCTAAGATTCTTTCTAGGTTTTCTTTCTCCTCTGCGCAGTATCCTGCGGCGAAAAATGATAGTTAGAAACATATCGGTAGCCGATTATACCGTCCATCGTTGTATTGCATCATCTTTGGTGATGCTTCTTTCCAACAGTTTGGTCTTGTGCATTAACCATATCTGAAACAATCTTTATGTTTCCGAATCTGATTCATTTAAGATTTAAAGATCTGCAAACCACGTTTTCATCTCTCTATTACCTCATTTTCTAAACTAAGAATTGGACCGCATTTCCCCTTTATTTGCTTTGTAAGTATTTTATGTCCTTGTAGAAAGGTTTCACGTTGTCTTTACTATTTTCTCCAAATTTACATTTATCTTTGTGCTTTATGCATTATGTATTTTGTTTGTGTTTTTTCATGTAAGTATTGTTTCCATAATTACTTTTCTTTTAAAAAACGACAGTGAAGAACACCGAAATCACAATTAAAATACGAGAAATCGGCAGCGGAGTAATCCATTGTTTTATGACTTTTTTAGGCAGCGGGGTGATAGAAAAACGTCAACCGACGTCAACATAACCTACAAAAGTTTGTTAAAATGTAATTCCGCCATTTCTCGGTTTAAAAAAACATAATGTACCCCACGGCGCTGAAGTTCATTTTTATCTCTCATGTGGTTTGTTTGCCTTGGTCCTACGGGCCTCGGCAACTAAATCCACATTCGTGATAAAAAACTAAACTTCAGTGCCTTGGTATACAAATTACTATTTCTTTTTAATTTCTTCGTTACGCTATTATTCTAGCATTTAGTCTGTTCTTGTATTATATTTGTTCCGCTGGTGCAACATACTTTAGAAGCTACTTTCTTAACAGTTTCTCTAAAGTTGTTCGATTTTCTTTCCAAGTCGTTAACGAAATTTTCCCATTTGTAAGAGTTACGTTCGACCTTTTTGTGTATTGCCGTTGTATAATTTCTTCTTATTTTGTATATCTTTGTCTTAGCTTTATTTCTTGGCTTTGGCCCTCCTAATTGGGCTGGTTTTTGGGCATCATTACATTTTATAGTAGCTTCGAATACAAAATGTCGCTTTCTATTTGGTAACCTTATTTACTCTAGTATCTTTTACTTCTTTTAAAATGTCTTTAGGCACTATAGAACATTTAAAATTTCATGCTTCTGCTTGGCACCTATCTTATTATATTGTGTTATTCAGAAAGATTTAGAGATACAGCCAAACCATTATATGCATAGAACTCAAACATCCTCTTTTCATTAGTGCTCATCGTTTCCTCTTATTTCTATTATCCCCTACCATTGTCTATAATCTACTCCAACTCTATCACTCCGATTGGAATGGTTTTATTGATGTTACTATCATGTTCTTCTAGTAGCTTATTCCAAGACTGATTTTTTATTTCGGCTTTGTGATCTTTGTTTGAGCCATAGTGTATGATCAGATTAATAATGTAAGTTTTATTTAATCACTACTTTTATGAACTTTTCTGAAGTCCAGTTGCCTAATGTATATGAAACCTCCTTCATAACTAAGCAATCTGTTCCAGCTTGATCCTTAATATTCTGTGCGGCTCTGATTCAAGTATCGACTCGTGCTATTTTCCATTCCGGCCTCTGGCATTCCAAGTCCCCACATATCATGCATGCAACCACCTGGTTTGACTATTCATTTATAAAAAGTGTCCTTTTATTTTTGTATTGCATATGTCATTGTCATTTCATCTACTAGCAACTTCCCGTTCAAATTTTGACTCAAGGTATTCCTGGTTTTTAAGTTTTTCTTTCGCCTTGTTCCAAGCCCATAAGATTCCATGTATTATGAGTTTCTGATATCTTATGTTGACTTACTTAGCTTTGTCTAATCCAGTTACATTTTTCTTTGGTGACATACAAAAATTTCGCTTTAGTGGTTATAAACCTTTGATGCTAGCTATCGCCCTATTTCCACATTCTTTTCAAGCTTCAATTTTCTTACTGATCTGTTTCTTCCAACGAGCAATATAACGAACGTAGTTCATTCTCATTATTACATATGGGGTTAATGTTATCGGAATAAGCAAGCAAGTGTTTGTTCACCAACTGGCATCCCTGAGTGTTTATTTTGTATTGCGCGTATTATTTATTTTAATATCAGATTAAATAGTGTTGAAGGAAATGCATCTCTTTGTAATATTGTTTCAACGTTGAAGACATTAGATGTTCTTCAGCATACTTTCAATCCTAGCAGATGTATTCAGCACGCACACTTTCGTTAATCGCGGTAGCTTCTTTAGAATCACAGATTCTGCCATAATATTCCATTTTTTTTGCACACTGTCACGTGCTTGCTGAAAATATATGAATATTTTGTTGATAATCTGCTGTATACGGGGTTAATTGTTTTATGGAGATAATTGATAATATCTTTTAGGTTGTAGGGAGCAAATAGGTGCATCAGTAATGTTGATACTTTTTCTCGTTCCATTCTTAGATATGGAAACTATTACGGATTCTTTTCATTCTCGCGGAACTTTCTCTTTTCCCCATGTCATTGCAGTGAAGTCGTGTATCCCCTTTAAACGTGATTTTAAGTTAATTTTTCCTCTGTCTACTCGAAGCATTTTTTTAGTTTTGACTTGTTAGGTAAGTTTCTCCATTTATTCAATTGTTGGGGCCAGTATTGGGCTTTCGCGCATTTTTCAAAATTAAATAGTTAGAAGTTTGGTAGGATTTTCAAAATTCAGCAATGTATTAAAATAAGTCTCTATAATTGTATCTTTATTTAATATACATCTTTACTCATCTTGGCTCACGTTGGTATGTTTTAAAACTGCTTCCCATTTGGCGTACCTCCTAATGAAAATCCCGTACTTTATTCTACTCATATTTTATTTCTATATTCCCGACCTTATTTTCAAAATATTCTCTTTTAATAAGTTTGAGTAATTTATTCGTGTCCTTTTTAACCTCTTTAAATTTGAATTGGTTAGGTACTTCTTTTAAGTTTTAGGCATAATCTATGGAACTTTCTTGCAATTTTCACCAAACCAAAGTTTTCGGCGTTTAGCACTATATCGATCCATTCTATTCGTCTTCATTACTTGCCAAATTTCATCAACACGTTTAGTTCTGTATTCTTTATCAGTTCACTACCCACTATTCACTGGTGCGTGATCCGTATCAACTTCAGCTGGTTTATAACTTCTAACATTTATAATACTTTTTCTGGCTACTATCTACCATATAGTCTTCTATCTGGTTTACGACTGTAGCTTATCATATATGATGATATGATGAAGGCTACAATAGACTGAACACATGGGAGAATCAGCTGATCGAAGAGGTTGGAATTATGCTGCATTTAAACTGTATAATAAAAAGTGACATAATGACATTTCGTCTTTGTTCCGCTTTCTTGAGATAGAAATACAGCCAGGGGTCAGCCATCTTGGTATGATCCTTAGCAGTGTTCACCGTGACTTGTATTCAGCGTTTGAATTCTGTGACTTAGGGTGGCAAAACATATTAATCCGGATTTCATTCAGACACAAACCTTGTAGTATTGCAACGACCCTTATCGAAGGTAATGGCGGCTAAAATAGCTATTTTGCCTAAAAGAAATAATTTTTTGAAATTATGCCACGAAATGAACAGAAAAATCGTATCTAAGGTCTCAAGAGATCCCAAATGGTAAGCTAAGGGTTAATTTATGCGAGAGGCGAAACGAATCCAGCGTGCACAATTTCGTGTTTCTGCGTAGTTCAGAACGTTATGAGAGCTTTTGCGAAATAAAAATGATTTAAAGTAATACATTCGTGGGCCGTAAAGCGCTTATATAGTATTTGACACAGGTAGACTGCAATAAGCCGTTGTACACACGTTATTTGGCGAATGATTTGGTACGCCACTTCGGTTTTCATGGAGATTATCATTGTTTAAAGGGAGATCTTGAACGCAGAAATATCGATACTGCACTTTCTATACTTGTGTCCTGGGGGCTAAATTTAGACAACTCCGGGGGATATTTTTCGGCGGATAATTAAGATTAATGAGGTAAATTTATTCGGAAAGGGGCAAGAAACGAAATACCGCCCTTTGTCGAAAGTGGCGTTTTTGCCGAGCTTTGAACACTTTTTGCACGTATTTATACAAAATTAGTGCAGATATCGGCAGCTTTTATCTAAATATAAATTTTATCTGGCATTCTGTCAGACGACGGTAATATATTTTGGTGAAATTTATTTTGAAGTGGCTCGCAAATGAGTGGAACGCGTTTTAATCGCAACAGTGGTTGATCATAACGTATAATCCATAATAATTGGAAAGCATTGAATTATAACAGTTATATATAATTATAGTTTGCTTAATTATTTTTAATTGCCCCGTGTGCAACGTAAACATGATTATTTTGCTGTAGTGCGCAATTATAAATATATGGAATTAATACCGGTAGCACGAAACCGTGAATAAGTTTTGATGGATGGCAATATTTACGAGCGCTCCGAATTATTGCCAATTTAGCTTTCTACCGATGGTAAGTTGGCATTCCTGCGCCGGAATTAGATGACGCCTAATTTTTCAGAAAACGTAAGCTCGGCCACAATTACGAGCTCAGTGGATTACAAAAGACATTAGTTTGCTTTTCATTTGTATGCAGCAAATACAGACCGCTCGGTATTTTTAAATTTCGCCAAAACAAAATTATAGCGCGCTGTTTAACTCGCACGCTCGTAATTTTGAATGAATATTTGAACTCTTGACAGTGATGGATTCGGTAGCACCAACAAGCGAAATGTTTAATTACAAAAGCCTAAAACTTTTTTTGGAATTCAGAGCGTTCGGCCGTAGAACGACTAGGTCATGCGTGTAAGTAGCTAACCGACGAATTTTCAGCGAGCTTTCCACCAACTCCTGAAACTGTCTTCTGTCTAAGATAACAATATTAATAAGTTCCTTTTGTTTCGGATAAAAGCGTCCATAAATCAGTTTGCGCGACCCCGCGAACAGCTAGCACCAGACCTAATCTGTCCTCGCTGCTAGTTAGGACCTAGTCTGGATTCCAAACAAAGAAAAACGCTTGATTAGGCAGCCGATTTCCAGAAATTGACAACAAAGTAAACTTGAATGTCGAGTGCTTTCGCTTAGTTCGCTACGGTAATCCGATAGCTGTTAGCAATTGGCTGGGACGCTTCGGCATCTTAAATTGGAGATGACGACCGTTAAATTGAAATAAAAATTGGAAGCAAATCAATAACAATCCCAAACCTACTTTATGGACAATATTTTTATAGCTTGCTCGCTCATGAACGCTGCCAATAAATCGAGCGAGCGCGTTTCGTTAGGACCTGCAGGGGTTGCATTTAAGAAACCTCGTTACCCAAACCGAATTCCAGCCCCACACGCCTACGAAAGTGAATTTCAAACCTTACTCGCCCATTTTGGGGGCTTTGAAGAGATTTTAGAGATAGCCTTTTGCTAACGTAGTATGGACATTGATTTTTCAGCTTTAGATTATAATGCATGAAAGTTGTAATTAAAAGTACAAGTTGCTGCAAATTTCCTAGAAATTTACCTACCCGAAACCATTAGGACAAATAGGCAGCATAAAGAACACACAAGATTTAAGAAAACAGACACACCTAGAATCATATATGACGTTGGAGAAAACAGCAACCCAACAATTCGGGGCGCCAGGTTCTAGACCCACCGTGACATTCTCATAGAATCATCTGAGATGGTCCAGATAGGCAAAGGAATTAACTATAATAGAAAGGAAAATAATAACGAGGAAGGAACGTTTTGGACGTCCCCAAACAAGATGGCAAGATGATATAACAAAGCAAGTCGTTCACAATTGAATGTGAAAAGCTTCAGATAGACAACAATATTAAAGCAACTTGGAGATGTTTACATCCGGTAGTGAATGAAGTAGCAATGAAGAAATGAACGCGCAATAAACGTAGGACAAAATATGCAATGGATTCCTACATAGTTTGTAACGGTAGTAAGTAAAAGTAGGTAGTTGAAGGCACAGCAAAGGTGATCCGTGACACTATCACGATTAGCAAGAGCCCAGATTAAATAACATAAAACAAAGCAAAATATTGGGCACGTACATTACAGATAAGTAACAATATTTTAGAGCAGTAAGAAAATGAGCAGTCTACACCAAACGGAAGAGTAAGCAGAATTATTTAAATTAAAACAATGAGAAAATACCATTTACCATATTAAAGTAAAGCATTAATAAGAACCTTGAGTTAAGTCTATGACGCTGGTAGCAAGTAATAATATGACGTAATAACTTCATATCTATTTTGACGGGCGAAGAACGTAGTATACTGTGATGTGGTAGATAAAGAGATAAAGCAGACACGCAAACTGACAAATTATGACCTTACATGGCACGTCACTTGCGGAACAGCTTCTAAGAATTGCGTATTTGGCCAATCTATAGCGCTACAATTAAATGCCGTATTTAAAACCAGAAGCCAAACGCTTAGACAAACCTTACCCCAAAGCAGTAAATCGGGCTCGAGGTGTGCAAGGTGTAGAAAATAGGTATCGCCGAAAAAGTAACGTAACAATAGGGTAGCACATACAAATATCTAAAATATGGAACAACAGCTTAACTACAAAGAATGATAGTAATCGAAACCCCAAGAAAGTGTTGGATCCCCTCCAGAAGTCTCAGCAGCAAAATAAAAGCGGTGTAGATCATCTATATGTAAAACGAGAAAGGTAAAACACAAATAAGTAGAATGAGAAACCCCAATATAAGAGACAATTTGAAAATAACTAATGACATAATCCAAAGGAAGTAAAAGCTAAACAGTACTTGCAAATGAAAAAAATAAGATCAAGATATCACTGGGAAGTAATGGTAGAGAAAACCAAAGGTTGATGGAAAAATAAAGCACATAAGCATGGGTTTGAACAGAAAATACTTCCGCAAATGAAACGACAGGCTAACCTAGGGCATGGTAGAATTCAAGAACGGTGAAGATGCAGAAGTATATTTTAATATTTCACATATACAGCAATTTGGTAGTGTACAAACACCTTTATTTCATTTACATACAACTTTAAAAAAGATTTTCTTGTTTTTATTAGTATTAGTAATGGTTGAACAAAAGCCTCCCCTTTCCTTTTCTTCGTCTTGTTTTTGTATTTAGTGTTTTACCAAAAGCTAGTTCTTAGAGATTCTTCCATTTGATCATGCTATCGTTTCTTCTGTTTACGTCTTGTGATTTCTATTATTGTTTCTACATGCTCTATCTAAATAGTTCCACTCTAGTGTTCTGCATTTTGCTAATCAAGTCTATACTTCCATCGGCCACATCACCCCCATATTCATTTTGAATGCAAGATACATTTGAGATAAGTAATGTATATTTTATAATATCTAAAACACTTAGAGCCGTATTCATAGTCGTTCGCCAGCGGCTCGCCGGCGAGTCGCAGGAGTTTCGTTATGAATAGTATGTTGGCGGCACTGTACGTCTATGTCAAATTCGAGGTTAGCAGGTTAGATTTTGTGTCAATTTCTGTCAAAACTGACGGAAAACCTAACCTGATAACCTCGAAATTGACATAGACGTACAGTGCCGCCAACATACTATTCATAACGAAACTCCGGCGACTCGCCGGCGAGCCGCTGGCGAACGACTATGGATACGGGTGTAAGTCTAGTTGTTCTCTGAATGATGTCATTTTTGGCAGTGGTCTATTATGATATGTTTTATCGGACTTTTTACACTGTCTCTGGTGTTTATCACACTACGTTTCGGGAGTTTTTGATTTGCTTCCGTCCTCAGGTGTTTCTGGTTAGTTCGGAGAAGGACTGATTTTTGTGCGTCAATTGTTGTCATTTAGTACGCCCCCACGTATTTGAAAGTACTATCTTCGCACATTTCTTGTTGCAGCTATAAATCGAGCAGAAAAACTGCACCATTGTACGTCTGTCGTATCTTAGGTGTAATTTTGAAACTGCAAACTATTCAAATAAATTGATATATATTTATTTATAACGTCACTTGATCTAGACTGAGAAGACATGGGGAAGGTTCTTTATTGGTCTAAGACTAAATATTCAGCCGTAACGCTGCTTACCGAACAGAATAAGTTTTAATTTGACGTTATTTTCTCCTTTTTTGTATATTATAGCCTTTGCAATTGGTTTTCCAAACTTCTCTATCGTCAGCCAATTATCACCATGACGATATGTTCGGTCCAGCCCCATTTCAATTTCGCTGCCCTTCGTCCAACATCTGTGGTTATTCATTCTGATATACTGTTTCTTATTTCGCCCCTTAGTGTGATACCCAATCCTATTTTTTGCATGCTTCTGTTTTGAACTGTCTAATGTTTTCTTTCGGAAAACTCATTCTTTCAATTTGATATGTGATAAGCGGCTTATACTATACACACATTTTAACTATTAAATTACAAAAGATGTTTTCTCAAATACCGTTCACGCTAGTTTAAGACGTCTAGTTATCTTGGTTTCCTGATTTTCTTTTCCTCTTGTTATCGTGTGTCTTAAATATATCAATATTTTGTAATACCGCTCTATTCAATGACATATCTTTGTTTACAAGAATGCTGCCTATTACCTTCCTTTTCTCGTTATTCAATAAACCCATCTATTTATACTTTATTGACTATCGCAAAGCTTTTGATAGGCTACAATGGAATAAAATATGGAGCGTAAAATGGGAGTTCCTAACCATCTTATATCCTTAATATACAATTGATATAGACATATCAATGGTGTTATACCAATAGATAGAGAAATTCCAAAAACCTGAAAGATCCAATGGGGTGCACGACACGGATGCATACTATCTCCAATACTTTTTAATACATACAGAGAACATATCATGAGAAGAACTTTGGAAATTTGGAAAAATGGCGTAGCCATAGATGGTGTAGTCATAAATAATTTACGTTATGCAGATGACACCGTCTTGCTGGCAAATACATCCGATAAATTGGAACAACCGAAAAATTAGAAGTAGAGAGTAAAATACGTGGACCAGACATAAACTATGAAAAAACAAAAGTTATGGTAGTAGACAGGAAGAACGATAATAGACTTGACATCACTCGTATAAAGCAATCTCAAGTATACCTACTTGACGATAATCATCTTAAATGAAGGAGAAAGCTCACTAGAAATAAAAATCAGCTGGAAGAGCAACAAAATACTTATACCGAACTTGGGCAGATAGCGATATTACGCTAAACGCAAAAAAATAATAAAAACCTTAGTCTTTCTATAAAATTATATGGCGCAGAATCCCAGGCTTGCAAAGCAATAGATAGGAGAAAATTTGACGCTCTAGAGATGTGGGGCTGGAGAAGAGTGCTGCAAATCCCCTGGACGGCTAGAAAAACAAATTAACCAATACTGAGAAAAATAAAGGAATCGTAACGACTCTCACAAATTATTTACTCATGCATAAAAGAAAAACAGGCAATCTAGAAAAACTCGCAATACAACAAAAATGGAGGGCGTAAGACCAAGGCGACGATCGCCAAAACGATCAGATAAAACAGCTGACCAAATACTCAGTTCATCAACCTACGCAACAGGCTACACATAGAAATAGATGGAGAAAGATAGTAAAGAACCACCAATACAAAAGAGTACTATACGACCCCTCTGCAAAGAAGCTACAACGACAAAAAGTGGATGTATAACATTACAAATTTGTGCCAGCATGCACATTTTTGTCTCAACGACTGCATATCTAGACATGCAGCAGGTAATGTGTAGAATTAATTACTAGTCTTAGATTTGCCGAAATCGGCGATACCAGTAGAGCGTTAATTCGTACTGCTACCTGTACTTTTCCTTTTGGAGTTTGCTGCATAAGTTTGAATGCCGAAAACAGCGTTTACATGTGCAACAAACGCTATTTTCATGATGTACAGAGTTAGTATCCAAATTGCGAAGCAGCCATGTATATTCGCTACATTCATTGTAGGTACTTGGAGTCAGACGCCATTACCCCAGTTCCGCCGTATCGTGTGTGTTAAAATTACACGTGTCACGTCATTCAAGGTTTAGTGACGTAATCCAAGCAGAACCCAATTTGAAGGTAGGTTGTTGTTCTCAATCCCTGATGTCAGCTAACTTAATACCTGCAGGAAGTGTAGCCTCAGCCATAAACGGACGCCACAGGAATGCGTTTACATACCTGAATTACGCCCGATTTTTGTGCATGTAATGGCGTTTAAGCAGTTTAACATACACGTTTTTAAAAAGAGTTACGTAAGATTTCTATTTTTGTTTTTATGTATGAAATGTAAATGCAAGTAGCCCCAAATTTTAGAAATGGAAATTCATTCTAAGATTTACTCAAATATTCTTTGGTGTGCTTTATTGTTTTACATTTGTTTTAAAATTGGCTTTTCTTGTGCATGTTGTTTGAAATCAGTTTCAGCTCGAGAACACTACAGGTGCACACCAGCTTTCTGTTTTTGTGTAAGAGAGGTATCATTTAAGCTTAACGTCCCCGTGAAAGGGCGAAACAAACGTGTTGTTTCAATATGGCTCACAAGTATGGAGCTCGAACCGCAGCATGACTAGGAAAGTATTGTTTGTGCATCCATCATGGCCATCCTTAGAGATATATTATATTCATCTCATATTTTGGTTAAAAATTGAAAGATAAGTACATCTTCGTTAGTATGCTACACGGGGAATTTTTCTGTACATAAAAAAGAAAATAATTTACAATTTACAACACGGCGGTTCAGGAATTGTCTCGTAGTGTAGCAAATTTTCGCCAGGTAGTTCCTGAGCAGGAATGGGGGGGGGGGGGGGGTGTCTGGAAGCGCCACTAGTTCGAGACGATCCAAACCAGAAAATCTACAGGTGCCCGTGTAAGTTCCTAAACCACATAGCTCTTTCATAAAAATAATAGAAGACAGAAAACACCATAACTTGAAATAACCTAATTGTTTAGTTACAGTATGTACACATACAAACTCTGCACCATACTCGAAGAAGGCAAAACAAATCTGTGAAAATATATTTGTTTGTAATTGGAATGGTAGATTTAATTTTAGTTTTAGTTATATAATGTACAAGGTTTTAATGTTAATAAATTTGTGTGAAAAACAGAACTCTACGATTTTAACTGGCAATTCGCTTGAGTATACGTATCTCAACCATGAGGATATAGTGACTTAAAATAAAAGAACTGCGATAACGATAAACGGGAGTTCCCATCAAATCGCTGCAATGATCAATTAATTTTTATAAACGCGATCTATTCGAATGGTACCATTTCGTATAGGGGGTTTTTACACTTACAACGGTGTATTTTCAGCGCTAATAAGGAGTTAATTTCAATATTTAAGCTGTAAATCCTCGAAAAAGAATTAATTTATAAAATAAACGCTCGAACGCGACCAAACTGCTAACAGGCAGGTTAACCAATCGAAAAAATGTTAAATACATAAATTGAAAATAACCCACTCCGCATACATGATTGCACGAAGTGAACATCGCAGTTACACATAATTTCTCGGCATAATCGGTTAGGAATATCACCATCGTAAAAGGTAGGCACAACGCATAAGCTTTCATAAGACCAGCACGAACGGTATTTTTTGTTTGAGCGATGAGGTCACTAAAACGCTAGCAGATACGTGGTGATGCATGACAAGGACACAGCGGCGTCGACAGAGCGGCTATACAGAGCAGCTATACACGGAGATGCTGTCCACGAATGTGCAACCTCATGGGCGACAGGCTTTTCTCCAACTATTGCACTGGGGAGACACCTTGTGGTTGAAGTTTCGCAGTGCTGTCACACTGGGGAAAAGTCGTGTATTCGAAGGCTACCACATGAGTTGAGGGTGCTCAGAACTGCGTGGAGGTTGGTCCTCCAGGTGCTTTGGCAAGCGACATCAATGCCACAGGGGGGGGGGGCACATGCAGAATTTCGTACGAATAAGAAGCAACAGGAATACGAGGCCAGAGCTAGTGGGTGGCCTCATGTGAGTAATATTGCAGAAATAAATAATTAATCCAGTATAACTGGCTTCATTCTAACAATATCACACAGAATTTCTTGCGGGTGAACGACGGTTTACATCATAATTCTGGAATTTCAGGGATATCCAGCTACCTCACCCACAAACAACCACACCAGAAATCAGAGGCATAAAATGGCCGCCGGAAATCGTACTATCAATCTATTTTGAAAACTATTATGATCCTCTAAAATTCAAGGTTTTTCAAAATCATCCAAAAATGCAAAAATGAGTATGCAACCATATACACACCTAGAAAACGAAAAAGTAGACGTAATAATTCTTGACTGCTTCTAAACGATAAATTACACGTAACAAGTATTATGCCCTTTATATAACAGAATTACTTCAAAGTTACTCTATTCGTCAGGTGTGCTAGAACTTAGCGTGCATAAATGAATCAATAGCAAATACAATAGATAGAAGCAGATAATTTAAGTGGATAATTTCGCAACGTAAAAGAATTACATGTATTTCATAAAGAAATCTATTTATTGGGTATATATTGCAGACACTATCGGAATTTATACATTTTATACTAAGACATGGAACCGCTTGCATTTTATTGTCGCTCTGCTAGATCGCATTTCCAGTATCTCTCTTTACTAGCACCGTACACTAAAACGTTTCATCGTTGAACCTTCATAGTGCATCTGCTGAAAACTGAACAGTTGCATCGACCATATTGTAGTGCCTATTTTCCAGCGGAGTCTCAACCGAATGTTTCTTTCTTATTGTAGTTTTCGAGCCGGAATCTTACCCGTACATGGCTCCTCAGTCGCTCGTATGCAAATATCTGTTACGGGAATCATCAAACGTCGCCGTAATTTATGAGGAACGGTGTGTAAAATATTTTCGCTGAGTTCAGGGCGAAAGTTGCAAAAAGAGGCGAATGAAAAGAAATGAAACAGATAGAGCACGATAAATCAAGACCAAGAAGACGGGGGATGCAAAGCTGATGTGGCTATATCATTTATATTTTGTATCAATCTATGATGAGATAGGGGCCAGAGCAGACTTATCTTTCACGTTTTTCAGTTCAAATGATAAATGGCACAATACATTTTCCGTTTCCCGTACTGCCCGTATTGCTTAGATCTTGCATTCTTGCCTGTCTCTGCGGATCTCGAACGAACGATATCCCCGAACTAAATGCAGCTGCTGTGTATTCTGCAAATAGTCTAGAGACACCCGGAAATACATTTCCCTAAGTTGATTATTTTAGACTTAACGATTCGCGGATTTATTTCTAAAACTGTTTATATTCCAGCGAAGGCGCGAGAACTCAATAAGGGCGCTGGATGGATTTTTTTTTATTAAAATCGAAAACGTTACGAAATCAGAAGGAATCATACGCGCTCGAGATTTTCATCTCGCAATATATTTGCATTACTAGTGTTCGATTCCCGACTTGCTGCAAACACTCACGTTTTCGGGAAGTTCCTTTGAAGCAATTTCGAAGTTTCCTTGTTTTTAAATTTATTGCGTAATTGTCAGAGACTGCGTGTGGAAAAGTGCGGAGCTTCGTTTGCCGCAGAAAATTCCCGCGTAAATGACGGGTACGAGCAGAAATGCGTTGTTAAGCAACAGACGAATTTGGAGGCGTATCGACCTGGGAAGGAGCCGCGTTGCTGCCCAACTCGAAATCGAATTCCTAACATATTGTTGACCAAATTGATTTTTTAAGCGCCGCGTGTTTTTAGTAGGTGCCATTTAGACGTCAGCCGCAGTTATGACCATAAATAAGTTCTTGCATGGAGTTGGCCCATTATTGTTTGTTTTTTGAGAAGCGGGGCTTAACTGATGGAAGGATACAGATAAATTCTAATTTAGACCTAACAAAAGCGCTAAACTTTGCGATAACGGGGTATTCTCGAATGATTCGAGTAATAAATCTTTGTGACGTATAGACCTGACTGATAGTTTATCAGTTTGGAGAAACATTTTGTTATTATTAATGCATACATTCCCACACTCTCTTACCATCGTTCAACTTGCGCCTACATTAATAAAACGATGACGTATTAGGATGGATGCAGAGCAACTTTGAGCGATTTTTCGTCTCTTCGGGAAAGTGGTGCCCGTTTTCTCCGCGTTTAAAACATTTTAAAATTGTTTTCGCTTGTTAATGCGTCGATCATCTTCCGAATCCATTAGGCGGCAATAAAATAACAAAAACGATTTAAAGGATCGCATCTTGAGAAGTAAGAGTTCCATGTGATCCTTATGAGTTGGCTGTGCACATTTTATTGCTCTATTCGGGCAATTAATAATTACTATTTTGCAAAATGCTGTTCGTTAAACATCGAGTAAAGCTTTTAGCGATAATCACATCCCGGCTTCTTTTAGAACTAATTCCGAGAGAGCGGTATTGTCAGGATTCAAACAAAGAACTTCCACGCTAAAGATAAATTAAATCAAGAAATAGGGAGGACACCATGTAACGAATTGAGGTTAAACGAATATGGAAGCCCCGAACGAGATATCCTGAAATGTACGAGATTCTTGGCGCAACTATTTTCGGCAGCAGTTCAGCGATTTCGCACAAAAAACTCCTTAACTAAATTAATTACAACTCTTCGATACCGGCGTGGGGAGCGTGTAAAAAATTAACCCCGTTTAATCGCTTCGGAATTAACACTAGCGCCTGCGAAATCTAACGAGGCTAAATATTTTCGCAGCTAAATTTCCTTTTAGCATCCGCCACTGGTTAAGCCAAGGGTTGTGGTGATAGTGCAGCTATTCGCCTGCCCTAGTGCCTCTGTTTTATACCCATTTCTGCCTTAGGACATAAATCAATAGGGCACGCCACATTTGATATCTCACATGCTTGTCTTTGTCGGATTCGAGCGATGTCCATTTGACATCTCTGTCCCTTTTAAAATAAGAAAGCCACTTTTGCATGCATGGAATAATACTAGGGTATATTTTTATTGATGGCGGGCTTTCACGCTATGCCCGCTCTGCCCCCAGGAAATGGTAATAACTCAAATGGGTCTCTTTTATACTTTTCCAGCATCATTCAAATTGCCATAATACTTGTATTTAGATGTTCTGATTGTATGCCTATCACGCTATGCACGACTGTTTCTTAAACTGCCGTAATGACCGAAATAAAGAGCCACAACTGTTCTATTAACTCAAATCGCTGCTGTTCTACTGTATTTAAAAAGCTGACGCTTAGAAGCAAGCAATATAAAAGCGACACTTTCCACGGTATTATCGATATTTCCTTCTTAGTAGATAGTTAAATATATAATACAATATGTTTGACGAAATTCACAATTATTTAATCTTTACTGTAAATAAAAATATAATCGCACTGTATGCTAAAATGAATCGTGAAGCTTAATATATTCAAAATTGTTTTGTGTGCTCTGCACTGGCTAGCAAATACCACGCTGATCCTTAGCTAAATTTACAATTTAGCTGATATAACAATTGGGGCGTAAGCGTATTTGAAATAATTAATATTTGTATAGAAATATGAAGCCAGAACAAACCGAAAATGGCTTAGTTCACATGTATTGCTTCAACAACAGAAGCATGGCGATTTGTAGATCATAAAAATCGAGTTTTGCGCCAACTGAAATATGATGTTGGCGGCACATGTTCCTTTAAGTTAACGCGGATCACGCAAAATAGTCAACACACGACTTGAAACATCAATTCCGGGTACATGAATAACTTAGAACTACGAAAACGTAGAATACGATATACTTCTTTTGTTTGCACAACTGTTTTTCTGAAAATTTTATTTCCAGTATGAAGACTAAAATGCGTTTCTTTTACTGACAGATCATAGAAAAATTACGAATAAAACCCTAGCACAATTTTAAACCAAAAAAGCTAAGTGTGTTTATAAATTTCTTTAGCATTACTTCCACCAGTAAGTTGAATTTAAATAATATGTTTGACCATTGTGTATCCAACATAAAGTTAAAAAATTACAGTATGTCAATCTTAGATTTATAAATTTAACTCATATTAATGTCGCTTTGATCCGAGGAAAATATAACAAAAACTCTAAGTATTTAGGTGCAAGTGCAATTAATTAGTTCCCGTTTCGCAATTCCAAAATTGTCCTTTTGTATAGTTCGCTCATTTGTAATAAACAGGCCAGTGATATCATGCCAAAGGATTAAAGTAGTCTCTATATCAGGTTTTACTAGATAAGACAGACTAAGCATAGTTACTTACATTATGATAGCTTTCGGATGAATGTGAAATTATTTCCTTATTTTGAAGTAGTAGGGGATCGGAGGGGCTAGCTGTCGAACTAATAAATCGAAATCATCTTAAGTATAGGGTTTCCCAATAGGAACGATATGTTTTTAAAATGTTATAGCAACCATATCTAAAATTTTAGAAGTCTCACTAGCTGTCATTTGTTTTTAGTATAGTTTGACAATTCATCATGTCAAAATACACGCTTCAACAACGTTTGGTTATTATCCAAAAATGTTATAAAAAGAGAGAAAAGTTAGGTGAGTTTGCAATCTCCAGAAATGGAACTGTTAATTGGCCTCCAAGAAGTTGTGATTTAACACCTTTAAACTTCTTCTTGTGGGATTATTTAAAGTCGTTTATCTATGCCAATAAACCTCGAACTATTGACGCTTTGAAATTGAACATCGAACGCTGCATTAATGAAATTACACCTGATGTATTGCACAAGGTTACCGAAAATTGGGTTCATCAGATTCGATCCTGCAAACGAAGCCGAGATGGATATTTGAATAATGTGTTATTCAAAACATAATTGTCATAAGTTGTATTATAAAATAAAGAAAAAGTTTTGCTTTTGTCTCAAATATCTTGTATTTTATTTAATTTTAAAAACGTATCGTTCCTATTGGGAAACCTTAGTTATGTAACTTGTATACTTCAATCAGTCAACATAGCGACCCAGAATAATTTTAGTAGTTCGACTGATTTGTTGCCTGAAATAGTAAAAGTTGCCCTTTGCAAAATATGCGATTTTCATATTCTAATAATACAGGGTGATTCAAATTAAGTGCGCACCATTGCTATCTTTCTTATTATTGATTTAAAAAAGTAGGTTAAATTAGCATACTAGTAGTGTTTTCGGTGCTGATTAATATGCAATTAATAAAAAACAATCGCATAACTCGTTGGAGACAAAATTAAAAAAAAAATTTTTTTAAATGAAACACCCTGTATATTTTTCAAAAACTTGAAATAAAAATGAATTTGTGATATAAAAGTCTTAATACACTATTGTCTTAAAATGAATACTAAAGAAGTTATCGCAAGTTTCAGTTTATAGATATACATGCATTATTCTACTGTAAAAATTCATTGCAGGCTTGTTTTAAGTCTGATAACCAGAAACAGTAAGAAAACAATAAGAAATAAATAAACAACACTAACTACTTTCGACAACCAAACGTACGACAAATTGATTTTGACAGTTCTGATGTTTTCGTTATTGTTTTTGTTTTTAGTAGCAGCCTACTATGAATTTTTTGTAAGTACGGTGTATTGTTGATATAGGTAAACTAAAATCTCCCCTAACTTCTTTAATATTCATTTTAAGACAATAGTGTATTAATACTTTTATATCACAAATCATTTTTGTTTCAAGTTTTTCAAATATATATAGTGTTTCATTAAAAAAAATAAAAGTTTTTAATTTTGTCGTAAACTCGTTATTCGATTGTTTTTTTATTAATTGCATATTAATCAGCGCCAAAAACACTACTAGTTTGCTAATTTAACCTACTTTGTAAAATTAATAATAACAAAGATAGCAATGGTGCGCACTTAATTTGAATCACCCTGTATAGAAAGTTGCAAAAATGGTGTAAGTCTATGCTGCTCTATTATTAAGGAGTAGGAAAAATACTATGACAATATTTTGTGATATATTTTTGAAGATATAGCGAGGTCTTGTTAACCTCAAAACTAGCTGAGCTCGCACCTCCCTGCATTGTTTCCATGGATGGAACACTTAAGAAATAACGTTTATGCAACTTGTTGAAAGCACTGTTGTCCAATTAATTTTTGATATGTCCAACACATTTTTAAAATTTGCATATTAACAGTTTTTGAGTTTCTGTTCGTTAATTGACAAAATTATTTACAGGTATTTACATTTGTATTATTTGCTTTAAGTGTGTATGTTTCCTCTATCCTAATACTCAATATTAAAGAAATTAATGATCAAACTTTAGACTGCATATTTTCAAAAATACAATAGGAAGAATTTTTAAATGATTTTTTCTTACTCAGAAAGTGCTCCTTGATAAAGCAACATAGAGCTAAGACGCAATTTTTGCAACAACCTGTATAAATAATAAGTCTGTAAAACCAAAAACTATCGGCAAATACAAGAACTGCCTTTAACATACTATAATTATCCTATTTTTTTTTATAATAATTTTCTTAACTTTATTAATTGATTGTTGATTTTCTAGTTAACCTTTGTTTTTTTTATAATTAGGTATCCTATTTGATTAATTTTGTACATTTTATTAACTGATTGTAGACTCTTTTTCTTTATATATGATTATCTGTTAATTTTGTAAGTAATTTTGTAAATTTTATTAATTATGTTTGTTTTGTACTTAACAAATTAATTTTAATTTTGTTTTAAATACTTTATACTCCGCACACCATATGTATTATATGAGGAAGGTTGTATCGGCTCTGCCGCCTACTTTCAATAAATAATAATAATAATAATAATAATAATAATAATAATACTAGAAAGTATTTGTTCGCTATTGAACGAAATGGCAAGATGGCAAAACAAACCCGACTAATGATCAACTTCACAACTGCTATTTTTTCTCAATAAATGTTTAATAACAATTAACATATGTGTGGAGCAGAAAAAGCATTATACCAGATTTCTAAAGTTCTATTAATCACTGGCAGTTGTGTCGTTACTCTGTTATTGTATAGACTCAATACTTACGTTAATATAAAAATGTATTTCTAATGTTTTCTTGTTCTTGAACCTTCAAGAACAATCGATACAGTTCCTTCACTTGCAACAGGTTTGATGCAACTGTTTGTCAAACATATAGATGTATACAGGGTGTTCCTAAATAAGTGTCGCAACGGAACACTGTAGATTCCTCATGAAAAAAGGGACACTTTTTTCGTCTTCCATTTTTCTTTCCGGGCTTTCGTTTTCGAGATACAGGACGTCAAAAATTTTTACAAAAGCTGGTTTATTGCACTAAAGTCAACCGTTTTCGAGAAAAATGGCTTTTTATGAACAAAAACAAACATTTTGCTAAACGTTTCACCGTAAATTTTTATCATGTCAGTGTATTCATTATTAGTAAAACCTTCCATTTTTACCACACTTTTAATAATTTTAAACAATTACAAAAAAAAACACTCAGCAGCACGACAATTAATTAACTTGAGACTCTTGACAGTTCCAAGGTCATTTGTTTTCAATGGTAGCTTAGTTTTTTTTCCGATAATGTATGCGGAGTCAACCGCAATGCACCAGCTTTTGTAAAAAATTTTGACACCCTGTATCTCGAAAACGAAAGCCCGGAAAGAAAAATGGAAGACGAAAAAAGTGTTCTTTTTTTCATGAGGAATCTACAGTGTTCCGTTGCGACACTTATTTAGAAACACCCTCTGTATTATACTAAAATAAACTCATATTTCTATTAAAAACAGTCTCCAAATGTCCTTTTTCTATTTTGCGTTTAGAATAACTCCATTCTAGCACCCAAATGACGTCATTCGAGTGTTAGAATAAATCGCTATGAAATGACGTCATTTGGGTGCTAGAATGGAGTTATTCTAAACGCAAAATAGAAAGCATATTTATTTTTTAATTTATGAAATGGTATAAGACGGCAAAATAGAAAAAATAGTATAAAACACCCATTGCAGAAGGTCCTTCAAGCACTCATTTGTTCCTCAACTCGGCGCTATGCCGCTCGTTTCGAAATTTCAAATTCGTGCTTGAATAGATGCCTTCTGCAACTTGTATTTTAATATACTATTCTATTTTGAATTCTATTCCTCCAACTCTTAATATACCTTAAGTCGACAGCTTATTATCAAATATACCATGTATGCTTGTATAAGTCATCATGGAGGACACTCCATATAGATGACTAGCCATAAGTTGTTGAATTTCTAAAAAGGAAGAATCTCTTTTCATAGAAGTCGTGATTACGAAAGATGGTTGTATTGTGACTTGTGAACGGTATTAATTATAATGTCCAAACCGTTAGGCCTTATGCGGATCGAGATCCAACTGCAGGCATAGA
The DNA here is from genome assembly GCA_940337035.1 of Agriotes lineatus. Taxonomy (NCBI): domain Eukaryota; kingdom Metazoa; phylum Arthropoda; class Insecta; order Coleoptera; family Elateridae; genus Agriotes; species Agriotes lineatus. The sequence goes on along the minus strand of OW679202.1, from coordinate 30,770,444 downwards.
TATGGTGAAAAAATAGGGTGCCAAAAACCTAATAATAATAAAAAGTAAAGCCCGTTGGAGGCAAGTGCTACTCACTTCAAAATAGCGAGCACAAGCTGACGGACAAAATAAACCAGAGTAACTTACCGTCGAGGGTTTTTTCAAGATCTTAATCTTCAGAAACAAGGATAAGTTTGAATTAAATAGATATATCCTAGGTTCGAATACCAAAGTTTTAATTAAATCAAAAAACTAAATGCGAACAGAAAAAGTACTAATATAAATTTCAGAGAATATTAGTGTGTCAACGCATTATAGATAAATATAATTCAGTTTAACATAACACAGCTGGCATATATAAACAATCACAGGGTCCCCACTGCCAAAATAAAGTAAACTAAACCCATCGCAAATAAATAATATTTTTTTATAAGCTTTATTAATATTTAAAATCTGTTCATTTAATGATAATACAAGGTAAATCGTTTGATTTATATACACAAATGCGTACACGTATACACAAAAAGATATCCATATATACATCATACTTATCATGTAGAGATTGGTCCTATAGCCATTCCCAATTACTCATCTTATTAACTAATCTAATAATTAATTAATTGTGTGGTTTAAATATACTAATTGCATCCTAATTAAACTTAGCAGTTAAGTCCACTGATTTAAAACGTTTGAGTCATCTCAAATCACCATCGTTGTTTGTTAACTTATTGGTTAATTCTTTCGGGTGGATTTCAAGTCGCCGATAATATTTTACACAATATTTCTTCCCGAACAGAACTTTCAAATTATGCTCGATGATGAAGTTTGGTAGATACCCTCAACACCAATTAGATGATTAAAGCCTTCCACCTCAGGAGTGATGTCAGTACTAAAATGCAACGTTTTCATAGGTGTATAGGCAACCAAGGCAACACCACTTCGATTGCGTTGGTATTAGCAAGGTATTAGTCATTAGTGTAACACAAGCTTTATAGATATTATTTTTTCTTACCGTTCTATTAATTATACTCAGGTGAAGAGAGTATCTTCAGTGTATTAAAGAAAAAGTAAAATACATGTTCGTGCTTTTAAACTTTATTAGAATCTAAAATATTTCTTCGACCAGTAGGTACTGCAATAACAATTATAATTATTTTACATACAGTAGTATAATTTTATTATTACAGGGAGTAAATGAATTTGAGAAAGGGTTGAAAAACATTACACATAATTTTTTGTTTTTTTCTGGTGTTCGAAGCCTTAGGTTTTTCACTAACAGTGGTCAGGTTCCTATTTTTTTCATTTGCAGCTATTGCTTGAGTCTTTAAACCTGTTTCATTACTTCTCAATTTACAATAGTTAGTAGTAGTAAAAACAATTGTTCGACATAGCTCACTAAATGAATGTTGAGCACAAAAATCTTCTATACAAAAATTACCATGAGCTAATATCCTTCAGTAGCTGTTACGTCTTTGATTTTCTATTTTTAAAAAACATTCAGAAGCTAACAATTTTTGTAGAATTACAAAACTGCACATTACAATCAGCAATGGAAGCTTTTGAGGAAACTTTAAACCACCCCAATCTAGTTGTATAATCAATCCGTAATTTTATTTTCTGAGTCTGATTTAAAGGACACCTGCAACATACTCATTAGCCGAAATTTCTTTTCAGATTCGATTATCTCTCTCCTGGAAATATGATACTGTGAACCTGATAGTGTTCTATATAAACCAAATCTAGCTTCTAAGGTGTCTGTTCGGTACTCGCCAGGTAATAAATGACATTTTTAAATCCCTTCTGCAATATTTTGCTAATTCCATCAAACCAATACGTAACTAATTTTAGCGCAGAATATGTTTCTTTGGTGAGCTTCCCTGAATGTACATTTACTAAAATCTATTGATCCAACATCCAACCAAGACAGAAACTGGCGTAAAAAATTGTATCTTGCATCTTAAGGATTATATGTCAGGGATTGCTGCATTTCATCTCTTAACATCAAACTCTTCAAGAGTATCTTTACATTTACTATACTCCACCATGTAATTTTAATAAATTTGGCAGTATCTTCATAGTTGTGAATATTATGTACTTGGCTTAATTCAAGCAGGGCTTCTTTAATACATTGGTTAAATACTTGAATAACAAGCTTTACATTTTGTCTTTCAAGTGTGGAAGGCCATAATGCTTTTATTGTTAATCCATAACCAAATTTCAACAATTTTGCTGCTCTGAATATTGTATATTTTTGTAACGGTTGCAAAAGAAGCATACTGTACAATAGACGGATTGTTAAAAGTCTGGATAGCAGAATGTTAATTTATAATTTCTCAAATTTAACCAATCGTTACGGATACATTTAAAGATGTGCACCAAATCGTTTAAAAAAATAAAGGTCAACTGGGATCTGTCGGATTTGGATACATAATACTGGCTTGGCAGGTCTGTTTTTCCTTAATATATTTAAAAAAAATTGGACCTTTAGGATCAACATTGAAATGTGAACACAGATTTTTAATCGTATTAGGATGAGGTAAAGTAACGATACCAGATTTTGTTAAAAACTTGTATGCATGTGAAAAATAAACATTAATACTGATGAAACGACCATTACATCAGGGTAATATCTGTGGCCTTCTTTATTTTTGCTTTACCTATTCTTCAACGGCTTGTCAAGAGTATTAAATTCAAAATAATATTTGTTAATGTCATGTTTCTCCTCCCCTTTTTAAAATTTTTTGTGTTGCTTGAATAATACCTTCTAATTGATGTATATTATGAATGATCTGTGACTCACCGTTACTCGTAACCTCCACACTCCTACGCATACAAGTTTTTACATGTAAATTATTCGCGATAATCATATAAACAATATCATGCAGAGTACTTGTAATGTTTAAATACATAAAACTAATAAAGTCTTTCTTTTCACTCAGTTCCAGTAGTTGAACTTATAAATTCTTCAATTAGGTACTTGAAAACTAAATTTGTCCTTAAGGGCTTCGGCAGTTTTGGCGCTAGCTATAATGGATGCCTTTTGATCTGGAGCTTTTCTACGTGGTTGATTACTTAGATTTGCTCAAATAAGCAGCACAATTCAGAAGTATACATGGTACAACTGTAATTTTAAGCGTTAGTTTATTTAAAGGAGCTGGCAGAATGTTTCCTGTTTTCCAATCTATTGTAGAGATATTGAGTATTATATCAAATTGCTCAAAATGCTTCTCACAAACCTGCAATAGAAAAATAGAAATAGATTTATCTAATGTAACAAGTACAAAACATAACCTCAAATGTCAAAATGTAGGGAATTATAGCTTACCACAGAATGTTTAGAAACAGTAAAATGTTTAAAAAGAGTACCTAAAATCAGCTTTGTGAATAACGTTTAACCGCTTTTTCGTTGTCTTTTGGGAATTTAAACACATGCACACACAGCACTTAGTCACCATTTTAAAAGTCGCCTCTTGATCAGTGTTGCCAACTCTTCATTTTTTCCGTAATAGAAATTTTAAAAAAATAGTAAGAGATTTGGCAGTTTAGGTAATAGATTAATAATAATTTAAATTCTACTCAAATCCGTGAAAATCATCAGTTTTTTACTTCCTTTTACTATAAAGGAAGTATTGGATTCACCCCAAAAATTCGAAATTGAGTTTTCAACGGATCTTCACGTTTTAGAGTCCCCTGATCCCAAAAAACATATTTTTTTTCATTGGTCTGTCTGTCTGTGTGTGTGTCTGTGTGTCTGTCTGTCTGTGAACAGAATATCTCAAAAACGAAAAGAGGTATGGCGTTGAAACTTCATATATAAGTTTTGTGTACTATGTAGATGAGACAGCAAGCTTTTGAAGAAAATCGCATAACCGGAAGTAGGCGTTTACTCTTGTAATTTTTCAGTTTTTTTCGATTTTTTCAAAAACGGCTCTAACGATTTTTTTAAACTTTACATTTTTCTTACATTTTTAATGTGTATTGATGTGAGATAGGTGATTTTCCAGTTGAATATTTCTAAAGTGGGTTTCTTTTGTTTTTTTTTCTACTTTTTTTATTAACTCCTATTTTAAATAAAACACCCGGTATATTATTACATTTTTGAATTCACCTTAAAATTCTAGAGAAAATTTGTCTCTTCAACTAACACTCGATTTTGTACCGTTTTTGTAGAATTTGTAATTTTTGAAAATTTTTAGCAAATGGTTAAAAATTAAAAATTAAATTTTTGACTAATTATAAGATCACTGTAAAAGGAAGTTGTGTGAGTGTATCACACCAGATTTTTTATGTTAGCGTTAACTTTTGAACTCGGTCTTTAACCTCTGTAGACTAACTACGGAAAGTTATATAGCCCATTTTTACTTCCTTTTACGATAAAGGAAGTATTGGATTCACCCCAAAAATTCGAAATTGAGTTTTCAACAGATCTTCACGTTTTAGGGTCCCCTGATCCCATAAAACATATTTTTTTTCATTGGTCTGTGTGTCTGTCTGTCTGTGTGTCTGTCTGTGTGTCTGTCTGTCTGTGAACAGAATATCTCAAAAACGAAAAGAGGTATAGCGTTGAAACTTCATATATAAGTTTTGTGTACTATGTAGATGAAACAGCAAGCTTTTGAAGAAAATCGCATAACCGGAAGTAGGTGTTTACTCTTGTGATTTTTCAGTTTTTTTCGATTTTTTCAAAAACGGCTCTAACGATTTTTTTCAAACTTTACATTTTTATTACATTTTTAATGTGCATTGACGTGAGATAGGTGATTTTCCAGTTGAAAACTTCTAAAGTGGGTTTCTTTTGTTTTTTTTTTATTTTTTTTATTAACTCCTATTTTAAATGGAACACCCGGTATATTATTACATTTTTGAATTCTGCTTAAGATTTTAGAGAAAATTTGTCTCTTCAATTAACGCTCTATTTTGTACCGTTTTTGTAGAATTCGTAATTTTTGAAAATTTTTGACAAATGCTTAAAAATTAAAAATTAAAGTTTTGACTAAATATAAGATCACTGTAAAAGGAAGTTGTGTGAGTGTATCACACCAGATTTTTTATATAGAAATGCAAATAGCGAAATTCTACGGAAACAATTGACAACAAACATTATCACTAGACTGATTTGTGTTGGTACATCATTTTTGCAGTGAGGTTAGGTTGTAGGTATGTTGAGTGGTTGACAAATTATTTTAAATTTTAGTTGTGCCTATTACAAACTTGAAATCTGATTTTATAAATTAGTTTTAACTAGATAGGTATTGAACTGAGGACAATTTCAGTTTATAACAAACAGTACTACAATTTAAAAGACTTATGATGTCAACCAGTCAACATGAAACCTAACCTCACTGCAAAAATAATAATCATAAATGTATGTACCTACCAACACAATTCTATCTAGTAGCAATGCTTTCCCTAGATTGCATTTCATATGAAAAAAATTGACCATATAATAGCGATGACTATTTATTTACTTTACACAAGAGCGACACATTTTTCAAAAATTTACTACCCTGCGATTGCCCAATGCCGAGCAAAGTTCAAAAATTTTTACAAGTACAAGATAATAGTGTTAAATTGGCCCTTTATTATAAAAAATTACATAAATTCATATAATCTGTTAATGTTTAACTAAAAACTATTACCTTCAGATTTTGTTCCAACATAAAAAAAAATCATAGAAACGTAATAGAATAGTAATAGAAATTGCAAAACGTAATAAATTTTGCATTAACAGTAATAGCGTCATAGACGCGGGTAAAAAGTAATAAATCTGTTACTACAGTAATAGTATTGGCAACACTGCTCATGATGATAACGTTAGCGTGACGTCACGCCCGAGTTTGAAGGCTTTAATCATCACAAGGGGCCTAAAGTATTCAGGAAGCAGTTAACAGAGGGGAAAGCCGAAATTATAAACTTGATAGATAAAAATGGCAAACTCTTAACCAACCGAGACCAGATCCTTTTACATATCGAAGAATTTTATAAGGAACTATACTCCTCAAAGACGGCACAGACCACTATCACACGAGACAAAAGAGCGAAACTCACAAAGCACTACACAGAAGACATACCACCTATATGTAAGTATGAATAAAGACGGCGTTGAAAGGGATGAAAGACAACAAAGCACCAGGCCCAGACAAACTGGTAATAGAATTGATTAAATGGGGAGGAAAAAATATATTGAATCATCTGGAACATCTATTCAACCAATGCTTAGAAACAGGAAACGTCCCCAAAGAGTGGAAGAATGCTAAAGTAATATTAATATTCAAGAAAGGAAGTAAACAAGATCTTAGAAACTACAGGCCCATATCACTCCTTTCACACCTATACAAACTACTTACTAAAATTATTAGTAACAGAATATCAAGTTGACTCGAGATGTTCCAGCCACCAGAACAAGCTGGCTTTAGACATGGCTACAGCACCATCGACCACATACACACTGTTCGACAGCTAATAGAAAAAACACATGAATACAACCAGCCCCTATACTTGACCCTCATCGATTTCGAGAAAGCCTTCGACACAGTCGAAAAATGGGTACTCATTAACTCCTTGAAAAGATGCAGGATTGATCACCGATATATAACACTAATAGACGCCCTTTACCAAGAAGCTACTATAACGATACAGACGTTTGATGAGACCAAGGCAATAGAAGTCAATCGAGGAATACGACAGGAGGACACCATCTCCCCCAAATTGTTCACCAATTGTCTGGAAGACAGCTTCAAGCTACTAAATTGGGACAATCTCGGCATTAATATAAACGGAGAGCGACTGAATAATCTGAGATTTGCAGACGCCATCGTGCTTATATCTGATAACATGGAAGATATAAAGCAAATGACTAAAGATCTAAGAGAAGCTGCTGGTACTATAGGACTGAAAATGAACATCAACAAAACTAAAGTAATGTCAAATAGAGAAGACATAATCCCAATTGAAATTGAAGGTGATGAAAAAATAGAAATCGTCGAGGAATATGTATATCTGGGACAACGACTATCACTCTCAGGTGACTGTCAAGTGAAAGAGGTAGAAATACGGATCCAGCTAGGGTGGGCTGCATACGGGAAGCTAAGACAGGTCTTCAGATCAAGTTTCCCACAACACCTAAAGACCAGAATCTTCAATCAATGCATACTCCCGATACTCACTTATGCACCGGGACATGGCCGCTCACTGAAACAACAAGACATAAATTGCAAGTCACCCAAAGGAAGATTGCGAAGCTTGAGTGGCAATGGGCGGGGCACGTCATGAGATTACCGGATGAAAGATGGGCAAAGAAGATCACGGAGTGGAGGCCGAGAATAGGGAAACGTAACCCAGGCAGGCCACGATCCAGGTGGAGAGATGATATACAAAAACATCCTGGAAAACAATGGACGCGTAAAACCCATAACCGCCAAGAATGGCATGAAGCAGGAGAGGCGTATATCCAGAAATGGAGTAATGAACGCTGAAGTTGATGATGATGAATCATCTAGGATATATAGGTGGTGTTGATCATGGGGCATCAACCAACGTTCCGAGAAACTTATTTAAAAACGGTTACGTGTAGATTTAGCTTGATTTTCATTTATCTTACAGGTATTTAACCATTCACTTACACATTTTATCTAGATTTGCCTGTAGATTTATAGAGGCAAACATTGGGATTGTATGAGGTGCGAATATAGCTGTGTCATTTGCGAAAGTTGCTACAGTAATTACTCTGGTAGTTGGCAGATCCGCCGTATACAACAGGTACAGCATCGGACCTAAAACACTTTCTTGTGACACCCCGGCGCTTATACGATGGAAATAAGTAAAATAATCTAGTTGTTTTACTGCATAAGATAGGATTCAGGATTTGATAAGCGTGATGCGGCAGGTTCTTTGTTAGTTTATAACACAAGTCATCGTGCCAAACCTTGTTAAATGCTTATATCAAAGGCGGCTGAGCAGTATCATTTACCTTCAAGGTTCTTATTAATTTGGTTTACTGTTACACATACACTTGTTCTATTGTGCCGTGTTTGTTCCTGAAGCCAAACTGATGTTTAAGAATTAACTTGCTCTCTTCTAGTATTGGTTGAATTCGTTTTATTAGAAACTTTACTAGAACTGTTGATAACAGTAGTAAAAGGCTGATTTCTACAACTTTTCATTGGTCGGGAAAGTATTCAAGTCTCTGTACTGCGTTAAATATCATCAGCATCAGCTTTTCAGTTATTTCTTGTACGAGTTTTACCTGTTATTAGATGGTAACCAGATGCCTTCTTAGGGTTAATTTCTTTGACTTTTTTACTTCCTTTAGTGTTCAATTCTGGATCGGAAAGTCCATCTGTAATGAAGTCTCTAGATGCTTAAGTATTTGTTCTTACTCTTCTGTGTTGTCTTCGTCTTGGTGTATTCCATTATGATCTTTAAGTGGCGGTATCGTTTGCTGCTACCTTTTTAATTTCTTTGTAGCTTTCCATAGGCCATAGTGAGTGATCATTTACTTGGATAATTCTGTATTTCTTGATTCTCCAGTTCTTGTAACAAAGCCTTTAGATCTTTGGTCGCCTTATGAAGTTTCCTTTTATACTATTGCGTTCGTTTTTTTCTCCACTGATCTCGTAGTTTGCTTTTATTTACAATCAATTCCTTGACAATAATTAAGAAATTTTCTTTTACATAAGTTTCTCCTTGGTAAGGTGTAGCTTGCCATGCTGCCTCTTGAATAGCTTGAGTGAGCTTCACCTTGTTGTTTTTAGTGAAATATTGAAGTCAATTAATGCATGCAGTTGCTCTTTGAAAATACACCAATTACTACCGTTTCTAGTGTACAATAAGGGTTGTTTTTGTTTTCTCATGATATCTGCATATATGGTAGCTACTATAGCGGAATGGTCGTTAATTAAATCCAGACATGATTCAGTTTTTATCTGCTTTGCATTATTTCCCTTTGTAATACAAAAATCAAATAAATCTGGCATTTTTGAGGGCCTGTGGGCCAATAAGTCCGTTGTGCTGTTGTCAAGTAATCAGAGCTGGGCAAATTACTTTTAAAAGGTAAATAATTACTAATTACCAATTACCGCCCAATGAAGCAATTTCAATTACTCTAATGAAATAGTGATTCAATTATTATCAATTACGTGGTGATTGTAATTGCACTACATAAGTTACTTTTTTCAATTACTCTCAAAATGAATTGTTGTCGTAGATTTGTATTTAATAGTATTTAGATAGATCTGTGCTAGTATGTCGTTTGAAATAAGCAAATTGAAATTAATAAATAATTATCATGAACCACTATCGTCTAATTAAGTTGGTTGTTAGTTCTTATAGAAAAGGATAAATTATTTTTTACCGTACTGTATTCTGTAATCTGCGGTGCTTACCGCAGACATGATTTTCTTTTCTAACACAATAATTACCGACAAGGTACACTGCCGTACAAAACACAATATACTTATGTACAAAACTAGCTGTTATTCGACTAGTCATAGGAAATCATAAATTATACTTAAATTGTTCCAGGAATACCCACCTGTGATTTTCTTAGCATATAATGTAATAAAGCCTTATCTTATTTTTTGCTTTCTGGATCCCCACTCGAGGTCAGTAATTTAGTAATTGAATTACCAGAAAGTAATTCAATTACCGCGAGTAATTTCAGTTAGCACAAGTAATTCAAATACTTTTCAAGTATTTTAAATACTTAAGAGGAATGTAATTGAGTAATTGAATGTAGTAATTAATTACTCTCAAAAAGTAATTGTCAAATACTATTCAATAAAAATGCCAATTACCTTATTTTGAAAAATAATTCAATTCCAAGACAAATCAACAAAAAGGAATCTGATTAGTCATTTAATTGCAAAGTAATTAATTACTACCCAGCTCTGGAGGTAATTAATATTAATTGATTTTATTGTTGATAGGAGTTCTGCGGCTTTAGTAGTCCTGGTTCTCGATCCCCACAGTATATTCGTCGCATTATAGTCGACAACAGCTATACGTTTATTGCCGAGGGTTTTTGAAGAAATGGTTAAATTATGTATTTTTATTACTTCCCTCGTCTGAAAGACGAAGAAGGTATTGTAATCAAGAAAAAATCACCTACTGAGATTTCTTCAGATCTTCACGTTTTAAGGTCCCTAGATGACGAAAATGAGGTTTTCATAATTCTCTCTGTCTGTCTACCTGTCTGTCTGTCTGTCTGTCTATCTGTGGGCAGTATAGCTGAAAAACTATTTGTCATAGGAAGACGATATTTTGCATACATATTATATATGTAAAGTCCATTATTATTATTATTATTATTATTATTATTATATCTACCTCGCATGAAACCGGTACAATTTCATACAAATATATACACATACAGGGTGAGCACTTTAAAAAATAAAATGTTGTTTATTTTTGGGTTACTTTTGAAATAGAAGGGCGTAATATTTTTCACCTAGGTCAGACTTTACATTCGCTGAAAATAAAACTCAACCAATACAATGTCACAAAAGAATAAAAACGTTTCAACAATAACACCCTTCTGTTCAAGAGAGGCGCGCGCCGCATCTATTTCGAAGAGGCTCGGTAGCGTAGTTGGCTTTATCGATGCAGATACGAACTCTATGCAGGGCTGCGGTTACGATCGCTCTGCAGATGCGGCGGGTTCAAACCCCAGCGGGATACATTTTTTAAATTTGAAAGCGTATTTAATTTATTAGAAACGTGAAGATATTTTTATTCCTAACTTAATTTGATTCTTAAAATTATTTTTACGTTTGGGAGGGCAATAAACAGCAGAAGTTGTCATAGAACCTCGAAAATCTTCTATGATGATACTAGCCGCATGTAGGTGCTCATAACTGTACTTTCAGTTTCATAATGTTTAATTTTGTTATGAGCTATTACTGGACTACCCGTATGTGCCGTACCGTCGGGGTGTTTCATATGGTAGATTGTATAATTTGGTATATTAATGTGCCTTTTTGTAATGAAGTGTGTTTTTACTTCTCTCGTCTGAAACACGAAGGAAGTATTGTAATCACGGAAAAAGTCCCTAGATGGCTAAAAACAGGTTTTCTCAATTCCGTCTGTCTGTCTGTTGGTGGTATAACTCAAAAACTATTTGTGTGAGAAAAATTATATTTTTCATACACATTATACATATACCTGGAATAAAACCAGTACAATTTCAGGCAAATATATACAGGGTGAGCACCTTAAAAAATAAAATTTTGTTTATTTTTGCGTTAATTTTGAAATAGAATTAAGTAATAATTCAACAGATACAGGATAATGTCACAAAAGAGTCGAAACGTTTCAACAATAAGACCGTGCTGTTCCAATGTCTCGATGGCGCAGTCGAAAAGTCGTTGTGGTTACGATCTCCTCCGCAGATGCTGCGGAGTTCAAATCCTTCCAGCGGGCTACCTTCTTTTATTTGAAAATGTATTTAATGTATTAGAAATATGAAGATATTTTTACTCCTAACTTAATTTGATTTTTAAAATCATTTAGTGTCACAATGTCGACCAGGGAAGTTCTGGGTAAAGCCTTTTACAGATTTTTATAATTCGTAATTTAGTGTGGTTAAATTTTTGGTATCTGCTGCATTAATAAATCTTTTTTTAACACGTGAAGCCTTAATCTGTACAACCAAGTTTATTACAAGCTCTAGTTTATGTGCAAAATATCGTATAAAAAATGTATTTAATAATGCGATTAATACGACTTTTCAAATCAGCCCAACAGTAAGTGTATTCTATTTTTATGAGCACAAGTGTATCTCCTTATTGTTATCTTTCGGCTCCAAGTCTACATAAAATATGGGCCAGACTGTTTTGGTTTTATATTGTTTGATATTCCAAATATTTGTCGCAACGTGTTTTTTTGCAAGCAGCGCCTGCTTTATTGCTTCGACTTCAGCTGACGAGTGTAGGCCCGTAAGCGCTACTCGAAGTTTTCTTCGAGTTTTGAGTTTGTAGGTGTGGAACTCGGTATTCTTAGCTTTTAGAGCATTGACCATATTGGTATATAATTTATCGGTTTTGTACGTTAACTTCTTCACTGCTAGTCGTTTTTATGGTGTGGTTATTTTCAGCTACTTGATTTAGTAGATCACTTAGCGGCTTACAAATTTTTACTCCGTATATGAATATCGGTTGAGGTTTTCGACTGATGCCCGGGTCTGTCACTTTTTCGATTACCGATTACCGAAAGTAATGTAATGATATAAACAGGGGTATAAAAATCAATTTTAAAATATGATTAAGGGATTACAGTAGTTAAATATAATCATGATCAATTTACATGCGAATTGGAATATGAGTAATTAGTATGCAATTAGAAAAGAAAATAGAATTTATAATTGAATAAAGTATGGCTAATTGAAATATGAATAATGCAATATTAAAAAAAAGATTTGAAGGTAATGACAAACAATTAATCGAAATAAATTATTATAAATAGTAGGTAGAAATCAAAAATAAGGGTATAGAGTGTTAAAAGTAGAAAATGATATCGTTAAGGACTTTTTGTTTTGATTATTAAGATAACAAATTTGAAAAAATATGGCTGTAATTAATTTGGTGTAATAGAAAAGTACAAAATAAACCCTATTTTAAAATTAATATGTTTGGAGATTAAGAAGGGCTATTTTTAAGATTAAATTTGCGTGGTGATATAAAAATGAAATTTAATTGAAAAAGAAGAAGAGATATAAAACTAAGGAAGCTTGCAAGTATGTGGTAAAAAACTAAACTGGGAGCAGAACTAATCTACAACGGAGAATAAATAGAGAAAAGGACTAAGTGAAGTTTATTGGAGAATTACATTTGACATTGTATATCAATTGATGGATTACGTCGAACTGTTGGTGCTAGGAGAGAATTCAAAGTAAGGACCATTGGTAGAGGAAGCACGTTTGAGGGATTTGGCGGATGCAGTGTTGGAGTTGGGTGGCTGCAGCAGGGTGTATTTGGTTTCACGCTGTCCCTGATTTTAGTCAGTTTGGATATCTTGTCTGTCATTGGATCTGTTTGCTGTGTTTGGGGACTGAAGCGGTTGTGGTAGTAGGCAGAGTAAATCAGATTGGTTGATATCCAGGACATTGATAAGTTCGGGTTAAGGGTGGGTCAGTTTAGATATTTTGGTAAGTACTAAAAGAGAATAAAGACTTAAAAAGTGAATTTATTATTAAAGAATTACTTACTGTTTGGTATTATTGTGTGACTAATGAAACGACCTGGTATTTGTCATTTAATTTTCAAATTTGTTTGACATATAATTTTATCTTTAATAAAATTAAAATCAGAACATCAGATTCTAGAATAAGCAATCTAGATAAAAGAAATCCACCCCTGATTTTGAGGAGCTAGCACAAAGAATAATTATTAACATTCAAATAATAAACAGGGCAATTTAAGTTGGTAAAAAAATATCATAACCATATAATAATAGGTTACAAGAAGTAAGAACCCGAATCAGTACAGATTAATGGCGCGATACGTGAAGTCGTAGCAGTAATTATCTGATTAATTTGAAAATACCTTATAATAACCATAAAATTAACAACAAAATAAATAAAGCAATGACTAAAAATTATACAACTATAGGAAATGTTCCTTCCAGTCGCAATACAAGCGATTCATAGACTCATAGGCTGGATATTAAAATCTTTTAATTTCATTAGCAGCTTCGAAAATTCTGTAATGCAACGCTTCCTTCGTGTTAATTACCGCACGATAAAGAAAAAAACCAGAAAAATAAATTCAACGGATTGAAGTCGGGAAATCACCCTTTTCTAAAAAAAATCCTTCCTTTAAAGTTAAACAATACAACAGTCTTTCAAACAATTAATGGCTGTTTAGAACAACCGCTTGTTTCAAAATTAAAATTGACTATCAGAATCAGACTATTTGATTTTAAAAATTCAAATGTTTACTTTCCAAATATAGATTTTTTTTCATCAATACTCTGTATCTTTTTAAGAGAGCATTTTGTTACTAAGGTGTATTGAGTTAATTGCTTCGTTTTGGTCTAAAGACGCTTTTGGTTATTTTTTTACACCTAATTATAACTCACCCAGTATATTTCGTACGAAAAATATAGCACCTAAATTACATATCTGAAAATAGTATTACGTAACTACATGTTCTATTAATAAATTCTATCACAGCTCTAAACTGGAATTGAAATTAATGTTATATAAATTCTTACGGAAATCAATTCAGCGAGTCATAGATAAACCTAATTGAAATAGTTATATAACAAACAAGTGTGTTAATGAGAGCTAATAATAATGGAGATATTGAAAAAAATGAAAATCTGGAGATAGCTATACAGTGAAGTAGTGTACGAATAGTTTTAATGAAAACCAATCTGATATGCTCAACCACCTTTAAAGTTGATGACTGTGCTATAAAAGCTAATATTGAATACACATATTTTAAGATTGTACCAATAAAACAGCCATCTTACCCGAATTCGAATTCTCTAGTCGGAACACATTATAGTTAGGTTTAGATGATATGACCGCATATAGAAGTACTCGGGTTTCTGCTGCAGCAAATTTTAAAATTAATACTTATATGAGAAGTACTCGGATTTATTATATTCGTGTTTTTTCAAAATGTTTGTTTACGTTATAAATGTGGTGTACGTATTCCCTATGGAATTGTGTTTGCTTAACGATACACCCATTATACAAACGTTTTCCAAGTTTTTTATGGTGATTGATTACCAATTTCTTCTTCTCCTTTTTTTAATTGACTTCCTTTATTTACAACCGTGGCTATATCGTTTGAATGCGCTAATAACTGCTACGTTTTAAAAGCCTAATAGTATTTCGAAATCAATAAAATAGCTATACATAATGGGGTTGATTGTATTCGTATTTTTTCATATTCCTCATTTAAAAATGCCCATGTCCCAAATATGCTCAAAAATCAATGCGTATTAGAAGGAAAGCGTGTTTATGTCCTATTCTTTTGTAGGTAGTTGAGTTAGGGTATGGTCTACCGTACTACCTATCATCGGAATTCCTCTTACGTTGACGTTTAAAAATTTCTTAGTCGCTGTACACATCTCATCAGAGCTTATCTTTTCCATATAAGAGAATCGAGTGTGTGAAGAATGTTAAGAAAGTGTAGTATTACGTTCATAAAAATGTCTCCATTTGTGGTAGATCTTCAAACTTTGTAATAATTTTCAATTTTTGAATTAAAACGGTAAGACCGATTATACGCATCTTTAGAATTCAAACAGGCTGTCAAATGAGGACGGATGAAGGGAGGTGCTAAGTTCACTAACTTTGACTAGGTCTCTATTTAACGTCAGAAAATTATCAAGTTATTATACCCGACACCCTTTTGTCTGAAACCCGTTCATTACCTTAACCTTGTGTGAAACTAACAAAGGTAGAGTCCTGTCTGAATACTCACCCTGTTTGTTAGTAGTAGGTGTAAGTATGTGCTTTATCCCTAACAGGGTGCGTGTGACTCACGTCTTGCTAGCTTGCAAACCCCGAAACTTACAACTCGAGAAGTTTCCCAAGATTGTAGAAATAGTGGGCACTCCAAGCCACCCCTTTGAATAGAATTACTGGTGCATCTAGTACTCCTCGAAACTTTCGGTGCTCCCGTACCAACTCGATTATTAAGAAAATTACTTGCTCAGCCGAAAATAGTTATGCGAATTCTTCAGCGAACTGCTACAGCAGTTATTGATTAATTGAAAATAGCTTGTGGAAGTTTATCTCTAACTTGCATAATTTTCACATGAGTAAGTTTAATAGTTGTTCTTGAACATAGCGAAGTTATCTTAAAAATATCACATTTTATATGAGGGCAGACTAAGCTAATAATATAATTGGCAAATAACATTTTCCTCAGCGTAGATACCGCTTCTGTTTTCGCCCATAGCTACGAGTATAATCGATTTATTTTTTAATATAATAATATATGACATAATGACATATAATGATACAACTACTGAAGTTGAAAAAATTACGACTTTGTTTATACACTATAACTAATATACGCTTTAATCATGTTTTCCTCTAGTAATATCCTGTATAATTAATAAACAATTACCCCTACTTTTCCTGCTAAGAAAGTCTTACATCTTCTGCATTTCTTACAATATGAGATGTTCTTACACTATTTACACTCCTATATTCATTACTGTTTTCTACATTACATCGATATGTATCGATAGGTACTTCAAAGACAAAAAATTGACAGTGCGGTCGAATTGCAACGCCGCTGTGCCGATGGGGCCGCCCGGGGAGTGTATGGGAGGACTCCGCAACCATTCAAATCACTTGAGTCTACCGGTCCCGACCAGCAGCCCGACTCGAGTCTCTGGACTTCTCTTCCCCAAAATTCTCTCCAAACGTTAGAATGTTATAGTGTTTATCTGTCTCCTAACATCTCCAGCAGAACCTGACTTAGACGTTAGAATGTGATAGTGTTTATCTGTCTCCTAACATCTCCACTAGAACCTGACCTAGACATTAGAATGTGATAGTGTTTTATCTGTCTCCTAACATCTCCGCCAGAACCCATCCTATGCGTTTAGAATGGATAAGTCTGGATCTGTCTCCTAACGCATTTCCCGTTAATTCAAAGTCCCATTACCGTAGGCAACGAGAATAATATCATTTATTCGTAACCTGACCTGTAAGAATTACTTTATACGTTCTGCATAAAGGCGGCACCAACAATATAATCGCGATAATTAATTTACTTGTAGGGTGAGCAATATAAGTCCAACGACACTTGAGTCCGAACCTGGAGGGTCTTGCTACAAGCAAAGACCGGAGCTGTCAATTCCATTTTCCCGCTAAAAACTAGCAAATTTCACCTGGGGAAATTCACGGCGCAGCTACTCCGGGAGCAAGGTGCTGCCCTCATAAAGCACTACCACAAACTGCACCAACCCTCACGCACTCCCGGAGCCGCAGGTATTTCCTAGATCTCTTTAATTTCTGCGTATATTAGCAGAGCACTAGGTGTAAACAAACCGCTTATCTCCGCGTTTCGGACATCCGACATACAAGGCCGAAATACATACTTCACTCACGGATAAATCCCGCCGACACCGATACCTATCTGCTAAGTATGTTTCAGTTCACCATAAGAACGAAGAAACACGTCGCCAAAAGAATTTGATGTTTTTACTGATGTACAATTCCTTTACTTAAAAATACCGATGATTTTTACACATAGTTAACAATAATATATCGTTGATAGTTATATTCTGTTTTCTTGACCATATATATTCAAATTTGAAGGAATCGTGTCTTCTATTTGAGCTTACCCGACGCATAAATCCGGGACGTTCTTTGCAGGGGCTTTCAAAACGTTACAAACTGAACATAAGCTTCCATCAAGTGTCTGCATCATTCTCGGATTAGTTTTAGGATTTGTTTCGTTTACCTTCCATTTCTGATTCTCGCCACATGTTTTTCTCAATTTCATGTAAAGCTAGCAATTCTCTCTATAATGTTAGTCGTTCCTATTATGGTTCTTATATATTATAAAATCTACACCATATCCAGGACGTTTATAGAGATAAACCGTTTTAACATGCACCAAATGCACCTTACTCCGTCGGAAGTAAACTTAAGACTCGAAAATGTCCAAAACTGGAACCAGAAAATGGCTCTACACTGAAGTTACATGCGCACAATTCTGACAACTGAAAGTCAATTGTAAATATCAAAAATTATCAAAAACTGCATAGGCAACCTGATGTGCACAGCGACATTTCAAGTTGTAGGATGTGTAATAAATCCGGAGTAAAAATATTTTAAGACCCACCTCGTAGCGCAGTTGGGAAAGCTCTAGGCTTGCGTTAAGCAAGTCCTTGGTTCGAATCCTGCGAGGGTCGGAATTTTTCCGTAGCCTTGTTGATTGGAATCAGGCTCGGTGAGACCATTCACAGTTGGGCAACAAAGTAACTGTGCTCTACTTAGAACCACAGGTCTAAGAGATACAGTAACAAGGTCAACACATCACAAAGACACACACCATACACAATGGTTGCTGCGCAAGCAAAAAAATGCGCGTTCCAACTCTGTAACCCGGATCCGGGGCAAGTTGAGCATTGTACCACCAGATACTAGCGTACGAAGCACCAGCCTCAACACCGCACGGTAAATGAGGTTGCAGATAATACATACATACACTACGATAACTACTGTGCTATAATATTAGATTGAAAATTATTTTAGTGTTACATCATATTACGTAATGTTCTTTCGCGTATCAGATAAACCTGTACAATTGCTTCCTAGGTAGATATTTTTAAAACACTCTACTATCTTCTTACCGGGCCTGCATAAAGCAATTCTGAAATGTTTGAGTTTCAACATATAGTAGGTTGAAATGGAGCAGATTTGATCTTTTCGGTTTTCATTACGTTTAATCGGCTTTTAATTCAGGTCCTGCATTTCTAGATGTTGTAGTGATACATACATTATTTGCTTTCAAAGCTATACAGCCATGCTGATTTCGAAATTATAAATCCGGTCCGGCATGTACATAAAGCGGACGTACTTGTTTATTTGCATAGTTTCTTCATTAAATTCGATTCCTCAAACAATTATACAATAGTCAAGAATGAAGTTTTGCAAAAACTGTAATATTGAAGAAAGAGAAAAAATAATAAATATTGATAAAGTAGAATTTATTGAATTAACTAACTGGACTTCTCCTTTTTTCTTTTCCTTTCTCTCTCATTTGAGTAGGATCTTATTCTGTTTGTCTTGCCTTAATCATCGGACGAAAACCATTTTTACTACCCTCTCTTTCCGTGAGTCTCTTACTTCTACAAATTTAGCTAGTCCAGCATCATACGAGCCTTTAATTTGTTCGTTCTTCTCGTGTAGTGATCCATTTAGCAACGTCCCCGACTTTGCGTTTTCTTCTGATCTCCTCACTTCTTCTCTTATCTCTTAGTGTGAATAGTATGTAACACTTTCAGTTGTATTGTTATGATTATATTTATACACTATTCAGTTCTTTAAGAATTATTTTACTAATTTCGAACTTATTCATGACTGTGACCTTTACGGTGTAAGTTATCAAAATTGACCCTACTCACCTTCAGGTCCTCTTTTTAGCAAACAAGGTCCTCTTCTTATTGTACCATGAGTTCAAATACATTTATAATTAGATTAGACTGTGATTCTTATTATGTGGTAACACTCACTGAAAAAACTTTGACATATTTAAATTTGAATTGTAAAATGACAGAATCTTTAAAATATTCGATTTAGAAGACAAAATCTTTCTCGCCAATAATTTTTAAAAAAATTAAAGAAACATGAAAATGAAGATTGGAGATACTCCATAGGATGTTGTAATGCAGATTTTATAGAAGAGTCCTCCAATTTCCCGCCCATTACAATGACATTACAATAAATAAATGTCCGTGTTGCAGAATTTCGTGAAAGAGGCGCTATAACTTGAAAATCAGGTAGTGGCCGCTCAAGAAAACGAACGGCTGGCGTGATAGTCAAGAAGTAAGAACGCAGCAATCCCCAAGAAACGTTTTCGCAGGTTTTCCCAACAAACGTTCTTGTGTTACGGAACTTGCCAGACAATTTTTAAGAAGGATTTACATCTTTAAGCATACAAAATAACGGTTGCGCCACAATTCTACTCCTGGACTGTATCAACAGAATTGAATACTGCCAGTGGTTTATACAGAATTTAATTAATAATGATACTCCGGACATCGCATTCTTCTCTGATGAAGCGTCGTTCATTAATCGGGGTATGTAAATAAACAAAATATGAGGCTTTGGTCTTCCAAAAACTCTCACCAATGTGTGGAGAATCTTCTTCATCCACAAAAAGTAAGCGGCTTTGGGAAGGCGAATAAATTAGACTCTTTTTCTTTGATGAGATGTTTAATGCTGAAACACACTATAATGCTTTGTTGCAACATTTTTTCAAGAGCTTCCATGACGTTGGTCTTTGCGTGGGTATTTTCAACCAGATAATGCTACTGCACCTACCACAAGAGAAACCATTGGTTTAATATAGGAGTTTTATGATGACCACTATGTAGAGTTCTCCCCAAGCTCTCCTACTTTTTCTTTAGATTATATCAACAATATGTCTATCGATGAAAACAAAAGCACTTGCATTACAAAGCCACCAGTTAAAGGAAAAATGGGGCCAGTAATAAAGAATAAAAGGCTGCAGCATTTGCAGAACATTTAGCAAATTCATTTAAAACCTACGCTGGAAAACTATCCCAAGAAGAACAAGATGAAATAAAAGAATTCCTGGAAGCACCTTAACAAATTGATCGCCCATTAAAGAATAACGTATGCAGAAGTGGAAAGTACTATAAAACACGAAATCAATCCAACAAAAGCACCAGGTATCGACTTAATAACTAAAAAAATACTTCAAGAACTACCTAACAAGGGAATCAAGTTCTTACTATATATATTTAACGCCTCACGAAGGTTAGATACTATCCAACTTCCTAGAAAATGGCACAAATAATTATGCTGGTAAATATTTATCTGGTAAAAAAGATTGATGAAGTAATTTATTCATATAGGCCTATAAGCCTACTTCCAATTATTTCAAAGGTATTTGAAAAGTTAATATTAAGAAGACTAAAATTAGTGATAGAGGAACGGCAACTGTTACCGGATCATTAGTTAGAATTTCAAAAAGATCACGGAACAACAGAACAAATACATCGTGGTTAAGCAAATCTACAACCACATTGAAAGAAAGTGCTGCTGTTGTGCGGTATTTCTTGAAGTAAGTCAAGCATTCCATAAAGTTTGGCATGAAGGGTTATATTGCAAACTTAAGAATAAATTGTCTCATTGTTTCTATAAACTACTCAGATCGTACCTAACTGACAGACATTTTTTAGTCTAATGTATTAACTGTATTAACAACCTATATCATCTGGAGTACCTGAAGGAAGCGTTTTGGGTCCCACCTTATGCTCATTTTATACAGCTGATTTACCAAAATCCACAATGCAGATGACACAGCTCTAGTTGCTTTTTACCCTAATCCTGCAACTGCTACAAAGAACCTGCGACGCAATCTTGAGAAAATACACACGTTGTTGAAAACTTAGAAAATGAAGCAAATGAAGCTAAATCCGTACAGATAACCTGTAATCTTAAACGAAAACCAACTAAAGCACAGATCATGAAAGATATCCTGGAATGCACATCGATCGGCGAATGAGGTAGCAAAAGCACATATTCACCAAACGGAAGCAGGTAGGACTAAAACTAAGATAACTATATTGGATGGTAGGAAGACAGTCGCAACTAACTATTGAAAATAAATTACTAATCTATAAGGCCATCATAAAACCCATATGGACTTACGGGATTCAAATTTGGGGAACTGCCAGTAACAGCAACCTCGGAATCATTCAATGTTTTCAAAATAAAATGTTACGAATTATAGTAAATGCACCATGGTATATTCTCAACGCAATGATTCACCGTAACTTATGTGTACCTTCGGTTAAAGAAGATATAAAACGATATTGTATTAAATACAGTGAAAGGGTGGAAGTGCAACCATATAAACTCGTTGAGAAGCTTATGGACACAGCAGACGAACTAAGACAGGCCTACCCCCCAGATTCGATTAATATTAATACTAGTGTTCACTATGTTAGTTACGTATTAGAACACAAGTAGCATATAAGTTAACGTAAGCTAAGTATATTAAGGAGGGCACTCATGGGAGTGTTTTTCACATGCCAATTATATGTGCACCATAAAGTAACTCGGTATTATTAAGCCTTTGGCGCAATAGATTGCCATAATTGGGTGTCAGTGATGATAAATGAACTATTTTTTAATTGAACTTAAATTAAGAATCACGGAGTAAAATTGCCTCACGCAAGAAAAACAATTTTGCTAGAGCAAATGCAAATAACTATTGAAGAGTCTTAAAAATTAGGTACTACTTCTTTCCCTTCTCGCTCGTATATTGGGCCATTGGCCCTATTAATACCACCAAGCATGCACATCATAAGTACAAATATCTAACTATGCTACATAATATTAAAACAGTAAAAGGAAACACGTAGTAATACGAATTACATTAATTCACAAGAAAAAATGTTGCAGTCGATAGGATTTAAACTTGGGCTCCAGGGAAATCTGATTGCTAGTCAGATGTTTTTACGCTTAGCCAAAGGGATGCTTCGTAGGAAACAGGCTTATCGTTTTATTATAATGGGCAAGGTGCACAAAAAATACAACTTCTGCTATATGGAACAACGGTTAATTAGTGTTATGTATAAAATAAGTAAAAGTATGTTACGGCTTCTAATAAAACCGAGACAGGCAACGAAACATGCATTCGTGGTTTAAAATCGCCGTTTCTCACTTAAAACAAAAACACCCTCATGAATTTTTGAGGGTTTTTGTAGAGGCCCCATAGAAGATATTTAGACCGCAAACGTCAAAATCAATAGACGACAGCAAAAAAATAATTTTTTAATTTTTTTTACCATTAAATCGACTAAAAATCCACCAATCTTAAAATTAGAATTTTTTGGGTCTTTCCGTTTCCGGTGACCGCCGCTGAAGGGAACATGACGATTTTGAATGAAATCGGCTGAAAAGTACTGGAGTTACAGCACACAAACCGATTAAATAACGTAAATAATCAAAAATTCTTAAAAAAAGTTTTTGGGGTATATTTCAAAAGCAATTTTTTTTTCAAAAAACTGTTTGGGGTACTTTTTTATATCATCAAATAGATCGTTTTTACAAATACAAAAAAATTCGAAGGGGGTGACTGTTATTCGGGTTCGCGTTGGCGTGGAATGACCCCTATGTTTAGCGTTTTGTCATGTGAATCTTTTTCAAATTTAATGTCAGCTGAGTTACTGCTTTTCCATACATTGTTTTATATATTTTCTTAGCATTTGCCTGTTACATTTGCTTTTGTAAGTGTTTTTAATACTCATTCAGCTCGTTCTGTGCTTGTTCTTCGTTACATGTCTTCACAGCCTTCTTTTATTCTTTACTTTTAAGACCTCTCTGGTAGATACTCTATCAGTTCACACAATTCTCAGAATTCTGAAATCACAGCTTCTTTTTCTTTGTTCACTTATCTTGATCTCTTGCTAACCTTTTCTAGTTCTTGCATGTTACTTTTATTATATCGTCAGCACATCTATTCATGGGTTGGCCAACGCTGCGTCTTCCTATTAGTGGTTTCCAATAAAGTACTTTCATGTCCAGCTCTCACAACGAATCCGACCCAACTCCACTTCAGTCTAGCTGGTCTTTCTACTCTATCTTGAAACGAAATGCCCAACAATTGTTCTATTTTTTAAATCTTTGTACTACTTTCTTTTCCGATCCAATGCTGTACCTTAAGACTGTCAATACACAGGTATTATATAATTTTGTCTTGTCTCCCAAAGAATATTTGTTACATTTGGATATATGTGCTAATTTGCCAAATGTTGTCCTTCTAAGATTTACTCCTCTATTCTATTCTACCTCTACTTTTGTCTATTTTTCTCCCGTGAGCCAGATATATACATGACTAATTTTTTTTACAATATACTTCCATTTTTCCCTCTATGGGGATTCATTATTCAGTTGTTTTGCTATTCGGTTTGCTACATCTACATCTTTGGCAATCATATACAAATTGTAATTTATAGGGTTATATGGCTTTTATTGCTATATATGTTTCATCTGCTGACGACAGTAAACTAAAAACAACATAAGTAGTTTGTTGCTTTCCAGTAGTTTTATATATTCAATCAATCATCATTATATTAAAAAATATACATTCAGAGGGCTGCACTCTTCCCACAAAAAATAAGCACTTATGCTCATTTTCAATGCGTGATCCGCAATGTTCGTGTTCCCTTCAAGATAATGGCGCAGCAGTGAAATTTACAAGAATTAGCCTCAAAACTGTCGAGTGATTTCTTAAAGCTCGCGTGACTGTCTGAAAAGTACAACATCAATTCAGCACCTATATGTGCAAGGCCTGACGTTTAAAATACATCCCGCACAGACAGACACTTTCCTACACCTGTAATTACTGGCTGGAATCATATAATACACACCACCGCCAAACTACCCGGTTTATCTGGCCAGTGCAATTTCCTTTTTAGTGCTGCTGTAATGAGAATTCGTGGTGTTCTTTCAAGTTATACCTCGCCGGAACTGTTTCATTAAATTACTTTACTTTCGCACTTAATGGTTTGCCTGTTTTTGGTTATCGATTCTGATTAAAACTTTGGGGCGATTAATTGGAAAGTGGTAATTCCGGAAATGTACATTTTTACTACACCGTCTGGCTATTAGCAAAACTATTGCGGCATTTTGCAGTTAATTTGGAAGATACACGGAAATGCTTGCATGAAATTTCCTGAATATACGAATTTCATGTTTTGATACTAAAGTATTCACGACTTAATCTGCATGATGGCATTTTTACATCCGCATGTTAGTTCTCATTTATCAATTCTGGGACAGTTACTATAACAAATATCTCTAACTCATTTTAATTTCAGAAGAAATATCTATTAATCGGTCAAGCACTATTAGAATGCTTAAGAGACGTGTGCCTATGTGAGATACGATTCAGATCGATATTATTTTAGAAAATTATATAATAAAATTCAATTCGCCTCTGCAAGTACCCACAAATACATGGGAAACACGTACACGTACAAAAACAAGAAAAACATTCAGGCTAGCTTGTAGAGAGCGACTTACATGAGTCAACCCGAAAGTCGAAGTCTAGTGAGAATGGCTTCTCTCGCGAACTGTGAACTAATACCGAGTAAATCCGGCATTAAGAGCAATCAGAGCTCTGTCACTAGAGCTGGATTGTCTTCGGAATAAAAAGCAATAAACCATTAGAAGAAAATGGGACGCATACTGCACATAGTTTGAAATAGATATCGAGAATCTGCCAAGAAAATAAGGTCGGCTTAATACTTTTTATATTTACAGAAGATAACTGACCCTGGTACTCTGCGAGATATGAATTTCGACGTGTGAATAAATAATGCAAATTAATGTTTTATAATTAGTAGACCGTCTATACAGCGTGGTCCATAAAAATTTGAGCACCTTATTTCCTGAAACTGCAACCCAACGTACACATATCATGGCAACACAGATACTCAATACTGATTGGAGTTATGGTTAAATGTATTGTTATAATTGACTATGTTATAATGGCATTTATGTATGTATTTATTATTCTTTAGCTATTACGTCTGACTTTTACTATACTTTAGTTTGTTTTCAATCAATTCTCTTTTAAAATGAATTTAAGTAACTCATGTACCCTTTCATAAATTATGAATTATCAACATTATCATATATCTCTAGCTCCGGTAGAAAACATTTACTCTTAACTGAAAACACAGGTCGGATTCACTCATAATCAAGACTGATTTTATTCCTGAAAATCCATTTTTTCATTCCGTGACAACTTGTACGTCTGTCAATGTTACTTTAAATTATGCAAGTGCAAAATAAATTAGATATACCTCCTCGTTACATTACTTTTCATTCAACAAATATCAAATAGTAAGTATTCCCCTCTTTAAAATTACCTCACTTCACTCTTTGTATATTTTTGTTTCAATTTTTACATAAATACCTGTAGCCTGTCACCTGTCTATGGACCTCGATACTCTTTTTTACCAAGCCAAATGCATCCGGTAGTATCACAGAAATCTCCCAACGTCTAGAGAAATCCCAGTACGAATTCCACCAAACACCAGGAACCGCAAAACGCTTCTCAGGCAAACACTACAAGGCACCTACCACTTTTCTCCAACAGAACCGCCAAAAACTGATTAGCAGCAAACATCTTACTTCCTAATTTCCCAAGCCACCGACAACCTAGTATCACGAACATCGACTAGATGCAAGTTACAAGATGTCACTTCAATAACAAGCTTGGCTAATTGCAACTCCAGCAGATGAAAAACCTTCTATCCACACCACAAGACACTTACTCTGCTAACAAAATCTATGTAAACCACTTTCAGTAAAACCATTCCCTGCTACCCAAATCATGTGATGTAATTGATTGACAATAAACTTAGTTCTGCATCCAATTCCAGAAATTGCTTTTGTAGATTATAACTGTATTACATATGGCACTCTCACCGCATCCATTTTCTTCTTCCTTACCATCTCCACATCTTCAAATCTTTTCTCTTCTCGCAAATTTTATTTTAATTCACAACCATTACATTCCAAACAGAATCAAAGCTTTTTATAAACGGTTTATTTTAGAAAATTTAGCCGCTTACAAAGTTATTTCATTATTTTTGTACAAAATTATTTTACCTACTAACAATTATTATTATCTCCTTAGTGATATTGTTTTGCAACACTCTATATAATCTGTATCATACTTATTTAACACCCACTATTTTGAAAGATATTTTTCGAACAGGTATTTGTTATTAATCGTCCACTTTATTTCAGATAATAATTAAATTATGTTAGAACCCTTCTGTTTCTTATATTGTAACGCTTGCTCCTGAATTAAATTCTTATTATACGTAAAATGTATTTGAATTTAATTCATCGCGCTATCAATCGTTGAGGGAGATAATAGAACCCCATCCACTATGCGCGAAGCTGCGTTGAAGAACCGACGGAGTCTTTCCCTTTCCATTAAAGCGGGGAGCAACTGTACCGATAACGGCTAGCAAGATGTATAAAAGAAAACTACAGAACCATTCCAGTATCTTGAGGTTTTCCTTCTCAATTCCTCTCCTTTCTCTCCTTACCAGCCTATTCTGTACTGACAGCGTTGCTGTCTGGCAGAATGAACCCATATCCAGTAGGCACTGAGGGAGATGACAGAGTTTCTGACTGCTCAAAGTAGGCTTAACTTCTCTGTATCCCGTCAGACCAGACCGCCTCTTTTTATACGCACCAGCTTAATTCCCAAGCGCGAATTTAAGCGCGACAAAGAAGGCCATATTTCACAAAATTTAATTTTTTTTAACGTTAAAGCACTCAGAGTTTTCCATAGCCGTCACTACCGGCCCGAAGCTACAACCTTGAGATTGCTGTGTAAGAAACCCACCTGGAGAACCCGCCTCAAACGTATGAAAACGCCATCCAGAAGTTCGCAGTCGACGACGTCGTACCTCCAATTATTCGCCATTCGAATGCCGGAACTTCGCTGATTAGCACAAAACCAAAGGCTGTCGATCCGTTGGAATTAAAGTCGCGGTCGCTTTCGGAGTTACGTGCTGAACGCCTAGGATAATTACGGATCGCCCTGCAGGCTTTAGAAACTAGAGCTGGCCCCAGGTAAATAAAAACTTGCTAATTAATACAGCAAATTGCAGTCGCGGTGCGTTTTCAACAAACACAACTACGAAGGCCTAAGCAGCGGCTCCAAGAGAGGTACGAGGACCATTTTCCCAAGAAGTGACGTGCGCGCTCTCTATGCGAGGCAAGCGACCTACCTGATTCTTTGCTGGAGGATCCGGAGTGCGTAATAGCAGACCGTCCCCGTCGAGCCTGCATTGCGCTCCAGCTTCCTGGGTTGCAGTGCGAGCCAGGAAAATGAACACCGCTCCAAGAAGTATCAATGTTATTTAATAATGTATAGTTCATTTTGGTTTTATTAATGTACACATTTCTAAACATTATATTTATGTCGATAATTATTCAGTGTTTTTAACTGATCTATCGTATATTTGAGTGAACGTATTTCTCCGATTTGAGCTGATCCGAGGTAATAATTTTGGCGCCTTTAGTAAAGGGACTTTTCATAACTTCACATGTAGTAAAGGGGTTAAAAAGTCACGATACAGCATCATTTAATTGAATTTTAATTCTATTTCATTTCTTTACCAAATCATATTAATAATTTTGATATTCTTCTAATACTTAAATTCATCTTTGTAATTTAATACTGTATTCTTTTAACCTTTTTCATCTGATATCAAACCATGACACTAAAAACCATTACAATATATTTTATTGTCAGGAATTAATGTAGGAATAATATGTAACACAACAACTTTATGTTTATCACATTTAATATTGCGTTAGAGAACGGAATAAAAATAATTCCAACCTAAAAATTCAAGAGAATTTTTATTTACTTCCATACGTTAGCAACCGATTCTGAAGTTCCCTGTTTCCTTATTATAAAAAGATACACGAGTTGATATCAACCAAACTGTCTGTCTTTGTTTGAGCTATAAATTGAACCGCGTATTGTGACTTAAAGGTGATTAACCACATATCTCATAGCACATTTTTGAGAAAAGTTTTCTTTTATAAGACAAGGGGTAGAGCTTGTGGTTCTAAACTAGAAAATGTGCAATCGATTCACACAGACTCCAACGGCCACAAAACCTAGCGCTGAGCCAACTGCGATTCCCTACTCCAGATTGTTAACAAGGTTGGCGATGACAATAGACAAATAATATCACTTAAAATAATATGGCTCAGAAGCACGGTCTAGTAACTAACCAATTGAAAGTTGTTATTGGGACCATTGTGGTTACAGATTTAAATTGAATAAAAAATAAAGCATACACAAGCTCAATATCAAGGTTTTCACGAAGTTCTTGCCAGCAAGGGTGCACATGCGTGGTTCCAATTTAAAACTATTAGTAAGAAAAATGACACTAATTTGTTATGATATGTTTTTTCGGAGTTTTTCCACTGTCTAGGGTGTAAATCACACAACGTTTCGGGAGTTTTGTTGTACTCCCGTCTTCAGGTGTTCCTGGTTATCATAATAGACCACTGCCAAAAAATGACATTCAGAGAACAACTAATTTGTTAGTTCGCAAAACAAACATAGCAATTGATTAAACGGTTTAACTTCAAATTATTATTTAAATTACACTGGGTTTGTCAGATCAAAGCAAACCAAGAATTTTAATTATTTACTATTATATAAGTTATTACAAAACATTCATTAAGTGAAAAACATGCTGAAATTTTGAATGCTAAATAGTGAATTGATTGAATATGGCGCTTGGAATCGGTACAGCGAAGCCTAGAAAAGTTGGAGTGCATCAGGCGCCCCAAGAAATTCGTTTATTATCGTAATTCGCGCAACGCATTACTATCATCGTGGAGGCCTCTCGAGACCTGACGAAATTATAAATAAAGCAAAGCTATCGCATTGGAATATTAGCAAATATGAGATTCTGATAAATTATAACCAGTACAGAATACATAAAAAACTATAAAAAAAGGTTAAACCGCATTACAATTAGAAGTGAAGTTCGTAAACAACGGATGGCTACTTGCAAGCTGGAAAATTAGATTGAATTTAAAAATGTACAATCATTAAAAATCGCATCAAACGCAATATGGTGAGCTATGCGGATCCAAATTATAAGTGGAAGTGCAAGGAAGGGGCGTTTATTTAGTCGAAATGCCTTAGGAGAATCAATCAAGCTGGAGTGGAACCATTTTCCAGGTGATGGAATTTTCCAGCACGTACAGATGGGAAACACATGCAGGGCTTCTTCTGAATTCGCAGATTATTAGTAGCCGCTCCTAATTCAGTTAGAGACGATTGCGGTTAGTTGAGAAACTGAATGAGAAAAGAAAGAAAAGGCCTAGAAATTAATTCAGCCAACGCTAGACTACGCGAAGATAAGTATTCGACGTATGCCTTGATAGTTTGAGTGGAAGCAGGTGTGTTTTACTTCCAAAAATACTGTATAGAGCAGTCAGGTGCTCCAAGTCTATGATTATCGACGCTCTCTGGGATGAGTTCGTTTTGTAGGCGACACTAATAAGGGCCCGAAAAATGCATCTCCAGCTACGATAGTAGACGCAACATTTTGCAAAAGGGAAACCGGAAAATATCTCTGCTTTAAAGTTGCATCCAAAATTTACCAAAGATTACCAAAAACGGTATAGGCAGCCTGATAAAACCAGCTACACTAAAAGTAGACTAATGTCAAGGGCGTTGCCAGTGCGAAACCGGAAAAAAACATTTTACGACCATTACACCAGCAGCAACATATAAACTGCCCAAAATACCAGGATAAAACCTTCCAATTTGGAAGAATTAGTAAATGCTGGAAGTAGCACTACTCTTTGATTGTTTTGTAATTTTAGGGTGTTCTACAAGAGCTGTTCCTTCCCTTGATAATAAAATATTCCCAAATATAATTTCCTAAGTATTGTTCCAAATTGGTCAGACGTACTAAATGTAATGAAATTGTTTTAGCTTCAGAACAGTGTCATTATCAGGAAGGTATCTTTGCCCTGTGCTATTGTTGCAGAAACTCCGGTATAGAATCCTTACGTGCCAAAACTCTTAGGGTAGATTAGAACGCTTGAGTCCATTAACAATACGATTGCGGCGGTTACAGCTTTGTCAAATAGTATAAAACTGATTAAGGGAGATTTACAAAGCACTAAGTGTATTCCGTGTGTGAGTTAAAATGGGGTTCCAGCGCAGGACACACAAGGATTGGCACTTATCAACTGCCCTTACAAATACAATAGAAAGATAATCGGCTCTGAATATAAATTCTGCATTCACATTTTATGTTAGCAAAGAATACTATATTTATAGTACTCTTTGATGTTAGGTAGAATTGGTTTATGCCACCCTTTATTTTTCTTCCCATTTCGGATAGAGGAAGTTTTGGCCTTGTGTGCGCTGAGTAAACATCAGGTGCCAAACGTGAAGTATCGGTTTCATCCCACAACGCTGGCTTGGACTGCACCAAAGAGAATGCACTCGACACAAAGGACATCAGGTAGAAGGTGCACACTAGCGGCAGCGCGCATACATATTTGAAACACGCGGAACAAAGGGTTGGGAACGGGGTTGGAATAGAGTATAACTGGATTAAGTTCCTCCAAAGCAATTTGTATGGCCCTTATTACGGGCCTGGTTACATGCTTCGCGTACTAGCGAATCAAGCCAATTCAATTAGTTCGCTCACTGACAAACTTAATATGCTAAATAAAGTAGTCGCGGATTTGCGATGCGCTTCCTACCTAACTTTCAATGTGTTATGAAATCTCTTCACATGGGACTCATTAATTGCACAGTTTTAGATTGGATTACGTCGCACATGAAGCTGGCGGCACAAAAATCGCATTATTTGGCTTGCTCCCACAAATCCTAAAAGCATCTTGATTTAAGTGGACGAAATTTTGGTAATGTGTTTTTTTGCAGCCGAAATATTAAAATACATAGTCCTAAATGTAACCCAAGTTCAACAACGCATTAGAAATAAGAAAAAACCTTTATCTTGAATATTACCAGTCGAAGTAAATGCAGATATTAACTGTTAAAATTGAATAACGCCACACATAAATTGACAAAGGCACATCATCATGATAATTAAAAATAATACGGTAAATGGTTCAAAGATTGTGTAACCAAAAGTCAGTTTTATATTGATATTTCACCAAGAATGACATATGTAAAGCTTTAATTATCAAAGCAGTACAAAGTGTAAATAATATAAGTGTATGCACTTGCCACTATGACGACGTAGCAATCACAAACTTCTACGAAGATGCAGATATGACAAAGGCCACCGAGGTGGCCATCCTGTATCTGTTGAGTCCACATTTTGTCAAGGGTAAAGCCTGAGCTATGTGTAGATTATTTCTTTTATCTATTCTTTAATTACAACAAAAATAGAAAAAGTCTTATTTTTTAAAGATACCTATTCTGTACATATTTGACCGAAATTTTCTCGGTTTTATGCCAGTAGACATGTAATTCGTATGGTAAATAGCGTCTTCTTCTAACAAATAGTTTTTGAGTTATACCGGCAACAGACAGACGGAATTGCAAAAACCGGTTTTTCGTCATCTAGGGACCCCGAAACGTGAAGGTCTGTAATTTCGAAAGATGATTTTTCGCGATTACAATGCTTCCTTTGTTTTTTTTATTTTTGACAAGGAAACTAAGAATATAAAAATATGTGGTGTCGTGTATTAGCTAGCTGGTTTCTTTCTTTTGTTTTATCATGTATATCTCTTTGTAGTTATCTGGTTGTTATTTTCGAAAGTTGCTTATGAATTTGCAAAAGTGCACCGTTAACCCTTTATGGTATATATTTATCTATAAAAAACATTATACGGCTCATTCGAGCGTGTGTTATTTATTAACCAGCCTTCTTCCTATTTTATTAATTAGTTTCTATATTTTATAAATTTGCGTGTTTTATTTTCAAAAGCTTCCAACATTTTATTCTAGCATTTTTGAATCTCGTCTCAAGGGTAGTATTATTGATCGAAATTTTAAATCGATCAGAAAATAAATAACGAAAATACAGGGGCGTGAAGGTGAGAAGTGACACACACTGTATAATATTGTGTCACTTGTGGTAGAAAGTTTGGTGTTTGAGTTTTTAGTTTGCGCTAGCGCCTCTTATGTAACCTAGCGCTTGCCACAGAAATGACAACCGGAACCGAGGGCTTAACGTGCTCTACGAATCACGAATAACTGCAATCTTACTACCACTACAAGTCGGTTACCCATCCAACAGCCGATCAAGTCTAGCGTTGCTTAATTATCGAGACCTGTTTGATCAGTGCTCGGAGCATGCAGCTCTGCAACTATCGTGCAACCACCACCTCATGAGGATTGAGCTTTTTTGCAACAACAAATAGTCTCGGATGATAGTTGACACAGTTCAGTGAATTTGCTGTCAGTAGTATCTTTCTTCCTTAGTAGTTTTGTCAAAGAGAGGCTGTGGTTAGCATTCTTATTACTTATTTAATCTGCATGTCTGAACTGAAGCTTCACTGTAGAGCTGATCAGTACAGAAGGTGTGTATTGCGTGAGAAAAATCTTTATTCTCAACTTTAAATCAGATTATTGTTGCTGATGGCAATCGTTCTCCGGATATTATGTATTGTAAATCTTTTTCTTCTATTTAGTTGCCCAAGAAAATGTTTAATAGTTCTAGGGTCTTTCATTATATGACCGTAGCAAAAGGTATCTAACATAGGCTGTTATCTAAATAAGGCAAACCTTTTTTACGGTTAGATAAAAACTATTTATTTTAATTTTGCACTGGAGACACGTGATCAGCTACCTCAAATTATTTTGAATTGTGTTTGGCTCCAATTATTTGGACATACGTTCTCTCTTCGTCTTTGTTCGTATTTATGTTCCGACGCAAACCTTTACACCTTCTTGAATATTCATACGCTGTGTGGTATTTCGCAGTCTCAGTCTTAGGTTTGGAGTAATTTTTTTCCAGGACAGCTTTCTAAAATCAGTACTAGTACAACTACTCAATCTACTTCCGCCAGAATTATTGGAGCACCAACTCTAAATCGTATTTCTGGTTATAAGGCTGGGGACCATCCCTATTTCTAGTCCCCACCAATCACTATCGAATATTTGATCTTCATATAAGTTTGGGTTTCTTATAGCTCTTTCTAGATTTTAATTTCTTCATAAATACTTTTAGCGACACTATCTAATCCTGGGAACGCACCAGTTGTCCAAACCATTTTAAACCTCGGGTCTGTATTCTTTCAGCGGAATTAATTTTTTTTGACATTTCGGCCGCTAGGCTCTTGCAATTTTTCTAAAGTAAACCATTTCGGTTCACTTCAATGCCGTCTTTGTCTTAGCATTGATCGTCCAAGCTTTAAATCCACAGTACAGTACATATTTATTTCTTCTTTGCCTAAACCATACCTGATAGCTATAGCACTTGGATTTACCTATTTGTTTTATCAGAATGTCGAATTTAACCTCGAAGATAACTACTAGATACTCTGTTCTGTCAATATTCATTGTAATTTTCTACTATTGGTAGGCTTAATGTAATCTTCTTAACATAAATTCCAGGTTATGCATCCTAAGCAATAATGAAATCGTCCTTGGCAAAGCTCGATGTAAAGCGATATTCATTACCTCCTTTGGCACATTCATCTGCACGCTCTTGGAAAACTATTTTTAAAATAGATTTATTATATTTCTTGAAAACGCATTTTGATCTGTATTCTTACAAAGAATGCATTAATAATGTAAAAATAAATTATTGTTCACCTCTACACTGGATTTTTGTAGCTTAATTAAGAATTTTGCATAGCACCGCACTCTTTATAAATAAGTAATTTTCTTCGCACTTGTAAAACTTTGGATTTGGTTCTTGGAAGACTGGCTTTATATAGGTGCAGGTAGTAAAAGGTTTGCTTAAACGCAGTTATTGCAGTAAAGTTTTGTGTGTCCGTATCGTCGGTACCTTGTACATTGCAAGTTACATAGTATGAAGTTTTCTACTTGGTTCGTTTTTAAGAATATCATAATACTTGTATTAACTAGAAATCTCTTTTTCTAATACTTTTAATAAATTATTGCCATTATTTTCCAATTTTATAATAATTATAACAGTAAACCGAGTTAAAAAAGAGTCATTTTGGATACATAATCCTTGGTAGCTTTTGTATTCTTTCGGTTGAACATATTTATGAGTGTTATTGATGAAAAATAATTAGAAACTGGAGTACAAACTCCAATTCATTCTCGTTTATCCCTGAAAGCATAGCTCTATCACGAAATATCTAAACTAAACGCGCCCAATTGCTTTGTAACTAAAAAATATTAGAGCGATGCGAAATGAGTTCCCTTTTTAGTGGATATGCTTTTAGAAGCTGCTCAGCCCTTTGGAGTCTTACGCAGTGTTTAATGCGACCTGGAAAATTTAAAGAGCAATTACCTTTCTGCTACACTGTTTTTAAGATGTCACTTTGTCAGTGTCACGCACAACCTTATCACTCTGCCAGCAATGTTCAAGGAAGATGGCATTAATAATTAATGATGTTTCGAGAACTCAATCTTTGCTTGTTTCCATTAAACAAACTAGGACAGGCCTTAAATAAGTCGAGTTAAAGTAAATTTCTGCTCGTATAAATGTTTGTCAAATGGCGTGCAGACAAATATTTATTCTTATTTCTACAAAATAAAAAGTAAAGTGGTAAAACGCTCTTCAAATTTGGAAAATCTTGGGAACCTCCGGCATTTAATGTTTTGAAACAGTGTTACAAGCTGATGCTCTTTTACATGTGCAAAAACCTTTTTTTTTAAACGGATAAGTCCACTTATTGAGCTTAGCTTTTACTTTCAGCTCGAACGGAAATAATTTTGCAGTGTTTTTTCGAAATAAAAAGTCTGTTGGACAGCAATTCAGAAATAAAAGTACAAACATTTTGTGATCCTGCCAGATTCCACAAAATAGTACCTATACGAAAAAATAAGTTAATCGGTGCTTATCCTATTAATGTTTTTTTTTAGTATTTGCGAATTAAGTGGGGTTACAGCCTGTTTTTGAAAACAGAAGTCTAATTGAAACCTAATGCTTTTCATAACAATTGTTTATTAGCAATCAGAAGGTAGAACCTAATTAAAGTAAATGTTTATAAATTTATTCTATAACTATAGCTTGAAAAGAAACAGACCCAATGGAATTATCTCTAAAATGAATAAAACAGACGTCAATTGTTTATATTAATTGATTGTTCATTCGATTACTTTTTGCTTTTCTGCGGAATGTTGCGTTAAGTGGGGGTTGGGCCACTGATTTTGTATAGGACTGCGTTAAATTTGTATTTCTGTTATCATAATGAGTGATCACGTCTTTGACATATGTCATATGGGATCTTCAGGTATTCGCTCAAGGTTCTCCTGGAATCAAATCATGATGCGTTTGCTATTAACCGGGGCTTTTTTGACTGATGTTTCTCTAAGATATCTATATTTGAATGAATTAATTTTTTCCCATCAACAGCTACATTTTCTTTATTCTGATATTAATGTATTTTCTGTTTTCGTGATACAAGTTTTCCATTTAAGCTTTTTGTCTATATGCATACTTAAATATCGAACTAGATCTAAATGAATCGCTGGTTTATTATTCAAGATAACGACTGCACATTGTTCTTTCCTCAATGTATACCTGACGTGGATGGATTTGTTTTCGTTTACATTAAGTTTCCATTCGAAAAGGTGCCGGTTACTGTTCATTGGTTATGAGCAGATGTTTCGAACAGATAATATACAGTATAGGACCTAAGATACTGCCCTGTGGGACTTAATTTAATAGAAAGTTGAAATTTCGATGCCAATTTAATTTGAAAGTAACGTCCAGTTAGGTTTTTGTTGGTAACTGATGCAGAATTTTTTTTTACTACAACTATCCCACTAGCTGTTAA
>OW679202.1:30609825-30734160 GCA_940337035.1 Agriotes lineatus | reverse complement strand
GTAGGAGGACGCATTTCCTGAAGTATGGAAGCATTC
This sequence comes from Agriotes lineatus, assembly GCA_940337035.1. Lineage (NCBI taxonomy): Eukaryota > Metazoa > Arthropoda > Insecta > Coleoptera > Elateridae > Agriotes > Agriotes lineatus. The sequence goes on along the minus strand of OW679202.1, from coordinate 30,734,124 downwards.
GGAGGACGTGATGGAACTCTAACACCCGTATGCATAGTCATTCGCCGGCGGCTCGCCGGAGTTTCGTTATGAATAATATGTTGGTGGCACTATACTTCTATGTCAAATTCGAGGTTAGCAGGTTAGGTTTTGCTTCAGTTTTGACAGAAACTGACAAAAATCCTAACCGCGAGCTGCTGGCGAACGACTATGCATACGGGTGCAAGCATCCCTCGTCATACCCAGAACCCAAAAGCATCAATGCGTCTTTTATCAGCTTCCCTCCCAGTCCGTGATTGATAGACATATAAGAAGAGAGTATTTGCCAGCCTGATTTTCATCCGTATCGTGATTTTTTTTTCTTTACCACGCCTGAATGAGCATGGATCCACATCTATAATGAGAGGAATTCTTGATTGTGGTTTTTGGTACGTGTCTCCGTTTGAATGAAAACCAGGGAAATATTTTTGCTTATATTTTTTGATCTTCAGTAAAAATAGAACCGTTATTGGATACGATTCATTAAACTCAGTAACCCAATATACGTTGTAGTCAAAATCAATTAGTTCCTCCGTATTTATGCTTTACGATGAGAATTTTCCATTACAGGTTAATTTTGAAAAATTCCCCAGGAGCCGCCTATAATATGAATTATGGAGTCTTCACAGTGAAATTGAACACAGTCATGATTATACTAATACGTACATCATATTAACAATAAAATGAAATCAAATTACAGTGTATCGTAAATGTTTAATACTGACCCCAATAATGTAAGAGTTAAATTCTTGTTAAACCCTATATTAAAAAAACTGACTCGGTTAACTAAATATTCTATGCAGCGTTGCTACAGTAACTCCACGTTTATAAGTAGTATGCTGTCTTTTTCTCTCCATTAATAATTCAAAATTCCAACAAAGACGGTGACCACAGAAAGGGCCGCAGGCTTGCTTGGAATATCAAGGCTGTTAATCTACTAATAAGTTTGTGTTTACGAGGTATTTAATTTTTGGCTCTGTAATTTAATCTAACCTACACGATAGCCACAAGTCTGTCTCTGTTTACCTGTCACTATTCATTTATTCCAGCTGGTGCCCACGAGATCAATATTAATTTATTTTATCGGTTGCAGGATATTAATCCCTTGTTTACATAAACAAAAGTAGGCTGGTAACTACATCATAACTGATCTGTACGGTAATAGTCCATTACCGTACATGCCAACCATTACCGTACATGGCAACAGATAAACTATTGAACAAACCACGGATGTTATGAATCATAACATTCCTAGATATGTTAATAGCTATTATAACCTTCACTTCGAACAAGGAAATCGGACTTTAATATTGTCTGCGTTTGTTTTGTCTATTTGTTATGCGGCTAAAAGCAGCTAAAGTTCGCGTCTCCGCTATCTACGTCAGCGCCACGCTTAAGCGAAACGTATGTTCTCATTGCTACGTTAATTTGGCCGTACATGTTCAACTGTTATGGTTTGTCCACTTTAGAATAAACAGAATGTCGCTTAAACTAGGCAACAATATCTATGATGACCGAAAAGTATTTCTTGAACTTCCAGTTTCGTGCTTGAGAGGTACTGAGCTTTGGAATAAATTCCCCAATTTTGAAAGAGACTAATTTAAACTGAAGCAGTCGTTCAGTTACATTTTTTATATAATTCAATAATTTATGCATTTTGATTAATGGTTGGATGGTTTTTACGATATTAGTCAATGCATTCATTTGGCAATGATGGTAAAAATTATATAGTAGGTAAATAAATAAATAAAATAACGAATTAAATGTAGAAATACAAATACACTACTTGGGCAACCGACTGTCGATATGATGGGGTAATGTACACAAGATGGAGAAAGAACGACTGGCTAAGGCAGTGTATGAAGCTAGATATTTGGAAAAAAGAAGAGCAGCTCCGCTGAAAACGTGGGCACAAGTGGCGAGAAAGGCAGCAGAGAGCAAAGGATTGGCATGAACAGATCTATCCCCACTTGCAAGGAATAAAACATAGTGGAAGGGTGTGTGGACAAAGATGCCGTGAAAACTCAACTTTCCATAATCCATACACCGAAAAGAAGATTGATTTCTGAATTAAGCAAGCATTAGTCAAGTGGGTAAACAAACGATTTGCATAGTTGCTGTATTCAATTACTTTTGTCATATAGAACAACATCGTGCATATCTGACTTATCGTACATTGGCCTTTATAGATGTATACTAGTACATAGTGAAACTAAAGGAAATTATATTAAAGTATCGTTCATCTATAGACTAACAGCATTGGTTATAAAAGTATTTTGAAGAAATGTTATTTTTAAGCTATTACACATTAACAGATCGGCTTTACTCTGCGTTTTCCTGGTTTTAATAAAGGTAGAGGGACAAAGTTATATTCTACGGAGTGCAAAACACCAATAAAATGATGATGTATGATGAAACCGAACAGCGGTCATTTAGAGTACAAATAATGCAGAAGTGTTATTCGAGCAAGCGTATATGGAAAGGGCAGCCTTGGAATACATTCTACGGGATAAAAATACACTGCAATGGATAAGATAAAGGATTACAGTGGAAGACATTGTCGGCGCTATGCAATAGAAAAAATCTGTAAAGGGCTTTACTCAAAACTTCCCTCGCAGTGGACGTTGTGACACAAAATTGAGCAAAGCTGTATTTTCGATAAACATATATCCCTTTAGCAAAATTACGGTTAAGCGTAATGTTTTAATATTGTTGACATAGTATTCTATCTTGAGTTACTCAAAATTAGGGGCAGATGGGACAACCGAGAAACCAGGAACTTTCCAGATGGGGACGGGCCCAGCGGTCCGCTTTCTGTAAGCAAAAGCAATTGCGAAGACGGCATTGTTCTGGGCTAGTTTATAGTTTTATTAGGGTACTTTCATAAAGACAACAAGTGGGCGTTGTGACACTAAATAATTTTAAAAATAAATAAAGCCAAGTACGCTACCGAGCCTCTTTCAAATAAGTGCCCGCCTCTCTTGAACAGAAGGGTGTTATTTTTGAAACGTTTTTACTTTTTTGTGACATTATCCTGTATCAGTTGAGTCTTATTTTCGACAAATGTAAAGCCTGACCTATGTGAAAGTTATTACTTCCTTCTATTTCAAAATTAACCCAAAAATAAACAAAATTTTATTTTTTAAGGTGCTCACTCTGTATATATTTATATGAAATTGTACCGGTTTTATGCGAGGTAGATATATAATATGTATTCTTTAATATCGTCTTCCTCCGACAAATAGTTTTTGAGCTATATTGCCAACAGACAGACAGACAGACAGACAGACGGAATTAAGAAAACCTCTTTTTCGTCATCTAGGGACCTTGAAACGTGACGATCTAAAGAAATCTCGGAAGGTGATTTTTTCGTCAGAAAGACGAAGGAAGTAAAAAATATTAGGTATCCTTAATGAGATTCGAACTAGCGCCTGCAAACGAACCCAAACATTGGATTCCTTTGTTCCCCGGTGAACTATGGCTGCGCTGACTGCTCCACGCCAGCGCTGGCAATTTTCGTTTTTGTTTCGTGTAACAGTTAACCTGTATTTTTTTATTCCTATTTTTGGCAAGGATAAAGCCAGCACTATTTACAAATTAGTACTTTTATGTATTCCTCAGTTCAAGCAAAAATAAACAAAATTTTATTTTTTAAGGTGCTCACCCTATATATATATATTTGTATGAAAGTGTACGGGTGTCATGCCAGGTATATATATATAATGTGTCTGCAAAATATCATCTTCCTCCAACAAATAGTTTTTGAGTTACACCGCCAAAAGGCACACAGACAGAAGAAATTGAGAAAACCTGTTTTTCGTCATCTAGGGACCCTGATACGTGAAGATCTGAAGAAATCTCGGAAGGTCGGAAGGTGATTTTTTTCGTGCTTACAATACTTCCTTCGTCTTTCAGACGAGGGAAGCAAAATGTAAATGGTCAAGCTATGTCATCCGAATAGAACAACAAAATAAATGAACGATAAACGCTGCTTAGGAATACAGAGGGAGCACATTGACATAACGTACTTCTAAGTTGGTAAGCTGTATTTATGTTGTATGGGTTAGTACTAGTTTTCTTTTTTGGGTGATTTGTTTACCTTTATAGTGTAGGTCGCTATTCGAATTCATTTTTATTCTTAAAGATGATTGGGCCAGTTATTATCCGACTTCTCTTTGGTTCTCTGTGGGTAGTTTTGTGTAGTATTGCCATAATTACGGTACCCTTGTCTTTTCCCTAATACATTTTCCGAGATTTCTTATTTTCAGGGTAGGATTTGCCATTTTCTGTCGTTTGACTAAGTTTTTACATTACTTATTGCTATATGTTTTTGGACTTCCCGTGCTCCTGTTTTAAGCAATGGAGTTGGGTGTCTTAAACCTATAATATTGTGGTTTGATGTTGGGGTGGATCTTGGCGGGGATTATGCATATTGTGAGGGCCTTACGGCCTTTTTCATAGAAGAGGAAAGTGTAGTATTGGTGCACATGCTTAAGGTTTTATTTTAATTTTTTAATTTCCAATTCCAAATTTCCAAAAATAAGAGAGGGTGTAATAGCCTTAAACTATTTTATTCGATATTCGATAGTCTCTCGAATTTTGATTTGATACTTTTGCTCGTGTAACTTCAGAATGTCATAGTTTTCCAGCTCCTATTATTGGAAATTTCTCAACTTCCCAGGCTGTAAGATGCTTTGTTGGGGCTTCTTTTAATGACGTTTTCAAAATGAATTTATTACAAAAGGCACCAGTAATCAGGTGCAGATTTGGTGTTATGGATTATTGAATAACTGCACCAATTTGCTTGATTAAGGATTTTTATGCTATTTTGGAAGTAAAGCCAAACATGAACACACTCAACCTGTCATGTGTAGATACCTGGGCAGAACATTTATTGAGGATTCTTATGCCCAGGTTAATATCATTCAAATTTTTTTATTTTTAATTTAAAAGTGTCGATTGCGTTTCTCAGCTTGTATCTATAAGTCATACATAGCCGTCAGCCTTGTTGTAAACAATGGTAGTGATGAAACGACGGCATTTTCCCTTTACGTAACTTTAAGTGTTAAGACCCCACGGTTGCCAAAACCGCTTTGAGAAATGACTTGATGATGACTTGTTAAGTCCAAACATATTGCTGTAACTTCTACGTCTTGCCTGTTATTAAATATTGTATATGGGAAAGGTTTGGTATTTTTTACTACCCCTCCAGCGGTTTGAGAAATTCCTGTGGAGTTAGCATTACATTTTGTACTGAAGTAAGGACATTTCTATAGATGAGAGGAGCAGCATTTCTATATAGTACAGTTGCTTGCAGTAAAGACTTGCATAAGACCCTGATCTTATAATATTCGGTTCGCGTCCTTTCTATAGACTACCAAACGAATTAGCAAAGAATTCTAGAGTTCGTGCTTCAGTATTAATAGAAAACGACGCTCTATGTCTAAGTAGCAGGGATAGTTATTACATAGTGGTTTAAGCTCGTGTAAGTAATTTCAACTTTTTAATCCTGCATAATACACTTATCGCTGAACAAGTTGAATATACATTCTTTGAAATTTTTAAAGCTTAGAAACGTCTGATAACGTTACATGCAATATTAGGAACGTACTTGGCGAACACAATACTAGCGGGGGATTCTTTCAAAAGCCACGTCGAGCATGATCTGAGTAATTTCAATAGATTATAAAGAACTAGAAGAGTTAATTCAGGACTGGAGGATCTAGACGGCCATAATCTCCAAGCTGCCACCGTGAATATCTAGCAACCCTCGCAATAACTTTTGCAAAAGAATTTTGTTTTATTGAGATGACCTTTTCGATACAATGTAAAGTTTTATTATTTTACTGCATAGAAACTGGAATAATTGAAGAGCAAAAAGTTTTCTAGTTATTTCCCTAGTTGCTATGTTCACAAACGCATGTCTGCTGAGCTTCTTGCAGATATTAAAATAATAATAACTAATTTGTATATTAACTATGAGAACATGCATGACTGCAGACTTTTAGTAGTCACATAATTGCTCAACTTTTCCTTTAGCTCAAAATTGCAAGATTTTCACAGCAACACTTGCACTGAAAACTACAGTAACTAATACGTCAACTGAGGTAATCCGTCATTGTCATACATTATGTGGTAATGTAACAGACCGTTTTGTTTTGTTGACATTATTTATTAAGCTAAAGTTAAGCGCAGCGACACGTTTTTCCTTATATCTAACCAACACGACGTTTACTAAAACCCAATTTGTTTGTAATACAAATTACTTGTTATAAATGTTTAAGCATCTAATATTTCATAGCACAGCTACCTAAGATCACTACAATATCTCACTTTTGTGTAGCTACCTCAAGTGCTAAATATGCTGTTCAAGCATATCAAAATTAAAGAGCTTTGCAAGTTGTGCATACTTTGCTAATTAAACATAAAATTGTAAAACAAAAAAATTTATAAACTAAATAATTGTGTTTATTATTTTATTGCGATATTACTTCGTTTACAGTTATAGCCGAGTATCATTATTTAAATAACAAATACATTATTACTCCTGCAAGCTGTTACAATAGTTTTGGGTAAAATGTTACAATAACAGTGCCCAATATCAACGTCGTAACTTGTTAAAATTTTAAATAAGTAGCTCAAATAGATTATCGGACAGGGGTCGTAGGCATGAAGAATTCGTAATAAATGCATCTAATTCTTGTAAATACCAGTTAACCAACAGTAATGGGCACTAGGTTCCACAACTTTCCATTTTGTACGGAGTGCTCGAAATAGGAAGCAATGAGATAATAAATACAAAAAAAAATTAATAACGGCTACTGCCAAACGTCAACAGCACATTTATTAACGACAATGATGTTAATATACCAAAATATATGTTTTCACTTAAATTTTTGGAATAGGACAATTACATAAATATCACGCTAAAAACAATATACGGAGATTATTTAAATAAAAGCGCACGGTATCCATTGAGCGAAGTGTACAAATTTTAATTGAAAGAAACTAAAGAACTTGTTGATAACATAATCCACGTATCTCATCGTACGGCGAGACATTTGTGAATCAGCACAAATATAGCTAAGGATTAAATATAAGCGAAGTGCTATGCATTATTGCCGGATGGCGAACATATGTCAGTAAAATAATCCATTTACTATTATTCACAATTAAAAAAATAATGTAATATCAGAAAACACGCAAGGTAAATGGCAACAAAATTATAATCACGTTAAAGATTATGATTCTTTAGAACGTACAAAAGTTTGAATCGCAAATTTAAGATTTACAATAGCTAATTTCCATGATGGGGCGATTCAATAAGCTATGCATTTACTTCGTATCTACAAAATAGAATGACGAACAGGATAGCAACGTAAAGCTACTTTACGCATCTAAAAATAAATATAGGTAAGTAAATATAATAATGGTGAGGCACTAATGAACATGAAGGAGCTTGGCCTACAAATATTGGAGCAGTAAAGCAAACGTGCAACGATCAGAAAAGGAGACTAGAAGAGGAAAAGGTGTGAAAATAAGTTTTAAAAAGTACGTGTAAGCAGAGATTACCAAATTCTACCTTAGATTGCGTGCGGTCAACGGATGCGTTATTATCAAAATACCATTACATCCTAAGGTAACCACATGGGTGCAATCACTCACCAAACCCAAAGACCGAATCTGTCTCATACGGTCGACGACTTTTTGACAGGAAATCAAGAACCTCAAAATTTCTTAAAAAGAAACAGAGGTTGGAAACATATCCCAACCCTGAAACCGCGAACGGGAAGATTTTTAATAAAAAGAAAGTTGCGAAAACTATTTAGGCAACATGAAATACACAACGGCTTTCGAAGTTGCCCTGACCACAGCAACAGCAGGCAGAAATTGAAATAACACCTTCGGAACGTAATAACACGTTTATTAGATCATATTTTGTTAGAAATAGGTGGTTAAATGTCATTTCAGGACGATTGGATAAATTTCAACTTTTTCAATGTTAGTAGATGCTTGATTCCCCAAAAAAATATAGGGTTATTTGTGTAGATCGTTTTTACTATGTGGTATGTCTTGTATATGCTATGGTTAGCTTGAAGCTCAACATTTCGTTCATGTTGTTTTGTACAACTTTTAGTTTTGTATTTAAACAATTTCACAAGCCATCTTTATTGGTACTAGTGGAATGTATCAACTAACCATTTTTTTTTAATTTTCTATGGTTAGGTTCTCTTGATATTGTAGCAGGATTTGCAAAAATGTAGCTTAATGACCTCTGACGGTCTTTTTAATCGTGCTTTCTACCAAGAGTGTTTTTCAATGTTCTAACAACTCGGACACATTGAGTTAAATAGCTTTATATACGTTTTTTTAAATACAATCCACACAACAAAGGTTTATATTTTTAACTTTAGTTATTGCAGCTTAGTATCCTTGAGAACAGTTTAACATTAGGCACTTATTAAATCCAGGGGCTCATTAGCAAATGTTTTTCTATTAAATCCCAAACGCTCACCATGGCCATCTCTATGAAAACTATTTATTCTTGTTCGTATTATTTGCAGTTGCGGCATACACTTTCTTCTTTTGTTTCTAGTTCTTCTTGTTGTCTCACCCTACTTAAGATTGGAGATCATAACCTTGTACGAGTTTTGGGAAAAAGGCATCCAGCATTTTCCCTGATTCACCGACGAAAATTAATTAGAGTTCTCTTTATATCGATTGGATGGCAACATTTAAATAGAAGTCATTGTGCTGGTGTATGTCTTCCATTTATTTTCGTCCATATGGGATAATACATGAGTGGCTTGTCTCTAGAAGTTAACAATCCCAAAACTACTGTTACACAAGCATAGTGGATATTCATAATAGAATATAAAGAAACTCGCTAAAATATAATTAAAGGATTACATTACTCTACTATAAATAAAATTTCAGCAGACAAATCCCTTTTACGAATTTAAATCCCTTAGAAGCAGAATGGCTGTATAAAGACAAATTGTCTTGGTTATATATTTAAGAAAGCCTATTTCACATGTTGCTTCGTTCTCTTCTAACCTGCCAGTCTCGTTCGTAAATTTAATCTCGCCGCTATTATTTATCGGGCAAACGATTTCGTCAAATTTGCTTTTAGCTAAGTGAATTCCCTACAAATTATCCTGTTAACATATTCACTTTCAGCTCTTTCACCTCTAGTCTAAAAACAGTAGGGTAAATATTTGACATGCACCGTCTTCCAAGTTTGCCCTTTGTACCTTAGGACCCTAAACATGGCTTTGTACCTATCACCCTTGCGTGCAGGCGAGATTCCGCTGTCTTATAAATTAATTTCATTGCTGCCTCTACTTAAACCATCAACTTAACCTGCATCGTCCGAATTCTCTTGCGCCAATCGAACGCTACAACAAATTCTGACGTTTCCTTGCTTCTTAAAAGTTACTGCTTAAATTTTACATTTATTTAAGACATTTGCATATCAGTGATTTAGTAAATTACCAGTGTTATTTATCAGTAGCTCACTAAGTGACAATAATTGTTTATGATAAAATTAAAAACCCAATTTTAATCGTTGATATTTCACATTCACCGAACGCCTTAAGAAAATATAAGCTAATGGATAAATCGTTCAAATACCGATATTTAGTAACACTCCCTTTAATGATAATAAACAAAACGTACACGTTAGAAACGTCCTATGCAAATTAACTTTATTATCACGAACTTGCAGCCAGCTATGCCTCGAAAAGTATCTTAAGCCATCGGTAGCGGTTGTCAATTTGGTGAGGATCGTTAGGTTACGCCAGAAGCTTTAGCCTAACCTGAGGAATCTGACATCAGGCTTTCCAACACAAGCCACACGATGTTATTATTATTATTATTGCCGTGAAGTCAAATTAGCAACTTCTCTTAATGACGGCAATATTATTTGGTAACAAATAAACAATTAAATATTAATCACGAGACAAGGAGACCCAATATCGCAACAAATTCCAGCTGACGGTGACATACGCTTATGTATTACCTACTATTATTGCCATATTTTGGTTTCTCTACAAGTTTCCAATATCTAATAACTTAATTAAGGCCTAAATTCTAATCACCAATACAAACATAATTGCAATGAGAGCATCCTGCGAGGTGTAGCTACAATAGTAAAGCTTTAGTACGTGGGTGGAACTGGAGTTTCACACCTTTGACATGAATTTGACAATATGTAATGAGAAAAGAGATGAAGATAATGGTTAAGGATAAAAAACATTTCTTCCAATACCATTCCTTAGTCGGCACTGTGTAGTACATAATATCTCCACTAAAATGTTTGATTAACTTTGACAAAAAGTAATTTCAGCAAGGACAGTAGTTATTATTTACAGATACTTACCATGTGGATCAATTTGAAGTAGTTCTGTTAGCGCCAACTTTGATGTTGGACAATTAAAGTTCGTTCTATTATTATAGTAAACAGGATGTAAAGACGACTGCGTGGCGCAGTGGTAAGAGCGGCAGACTTGCAATAAGCGATTCATAGGTTCAAATAAATGGGCAGGCGGAATTTTTTCAGCAGTCTATTGTATCGGTATCGGGTCCGGTCACCATTCGCGCTTGGGATAGAATTAATGGCCTTTTTCCCTAAATACTGGTCTATATGGGAAAGAATAACTTGACCACATACAACACATGCTACACACAATATACACATGATATGATACATATCGTAGAGTTGGCGGCCGAAAATTTCGGCATGCAGACCCTGGACTCGCGGCCAAACAAGTTACGGTAAATAAATAAATAAACAGGGTGTCCGAAAACTATGAAATATGCTATATTGTTGCAAGCGAATAGCTAATCACTACCTGTAGCAAATCTGAAGGGTGCATATAACTGGCTGCAATGGGAAATGGGCTGGGTCTTAAGCTAAAATTGCAAGTGTTTTCATGTAAGTCCTGTCGAATCGGTAAAGACATATAGGTATTTATTCTTGATTAGGGGCCACCTAGTCGGTAATACTAGCCGAAGTTGTTTCGATGACAGCCCCGATTTGGAGAAGCTTTCTCTCGAAGCGAGAATAGAGTGCTGCACTCCATTCAGGATTCCATGCGTATTTTTAGAATGCTTTATCTGTAAAATTCTCAAAACTGCATTGCACTGTACAAATGAAAGTTAACCATTAATTAAAATCTTTATTCAGATAAACTGCCATGCTAATGGGTTACGTTCCAAAACATAATACACAATCACAAATGGATGTCAACTTACTTTCCCCAAATTCTAGGCTAAATACATGTAGGGGAGAGTAGTACACAATGATACATGGTGCACCATGAAACATTGATAATAAATTCAAAATTAGCGCCTCAAAATACTTGTAACTGCAAACTTTAGTTGATCATTCACCTAAGCGGCATGTGATGAGAGGTTGTGCCGGTGTGGGTTAAATTATAATTTTTAGTGATAATTGTTGATTTTTCCAGGTAAGGAGTTACATATTAATAGTACTTTGGTATTTATTTATAAGTATCTTATTGAATCTTTTTAATTTTTTGTGTGTATAGCACATATTATCGTAGTTTGAGAGCATAACACCTTAAAATTTCAAGCTAATAAAATGAGGACCACATAATAGTTTTCAATATTCAAACAAAAGTTGTAGATGGTACACAATGATACACCCTGTCGTGGTACACTATGATACATGTTTCATTGTGTACCACATGTGCTTTTCACGTTTACATGGATTTTCTGTTGTTAAAGAAAATATGGTACGACCAAAAAAGGAACGATCTAGAGCTAATTTTACAGGAAGACATGATGTCTGCTGCTGTGAAATCAGTTATAGAATATGATTTATCACTACGAAATTCGGCTGAATTACATGGGGTAAAATGTACAACTTTACGAAGGTACGTTCTTGAAACACACAAATAATCCAGGCCTCAATGTTCCAATGGTACCTAATTATTCCGTACGACTTGTTTTCACTAAGGAACAAGCAGCTGCTTTATGTAATTACTTACAAGTATGTAGTAAAATGTGTTATGGTTTAAATACTGATCAGGTTAGAAGCTTGGCCTATGAAATGGCAACACGTAATCATCTACAAATGCCTGGAAAACTGGGGAAAAGCGCAAACGCGCCGGGAAAGAATGGTTAAGGTCATTTATAAAGAGATGTGGTAACTTAAGCATAAGATAGCCGGAAGGATGCAGTTTATCCCGGCCTAACCTCTTCTAACCCACATAATGTGAACAAGTTTTTTGAAAATTTAGAAGAAATCTTCAAACAATATCCATCGTTGTTAAACGACATCAGAATTTACAACTTAAACGAAACAAGCACAACAACAGTACAGAAACCGAAAAAAATTGTAAGTGAAAAAGACGTGAAACAAGTAAATAGTTTTGTACCAGCGGAGAAAGAGGAGTGCTCGTAACTACTTGTGCTATTATTCGTGCCACTGGCACTTTCTTACCGGTCAGCTATGATATTCCCTAGAAAATATTTCAAAACTTTTATGACCAATGGTGCTCCACCTGGAACCTTACGTTTGGCCAACCCAAGTGGTTAGATGAATGCGGAATTATTCTGTGAAGTTGTAGAACACTTCATAAGGCTTTCTGGTAGTTCGAAAGACACCCCCACACTTTTGATTTACGATAACCATGAGAGTCATGTCTCTATAGCAACAGCTGAAAAGGCTAAAGAAGTAGGAGTGATCATTCTTACACTACCGCCTCATTGTAGTAATAGGATGCAACCGTTAGAGAGTGGCAGTTTTCACACCATTTAAGGCACGTTACAACAGGGCAATAGATGCCTGGTTACTGGAATCATCTAGGCATTCCATTAACCATTTACCAAATTGCAGAGTGTGTTGGTGACGCCCATGCTAAAGCTTTTATACCAAATAATATTATGTCCGGATTTAAGAAGACCAGAATTTTTCTATTTAATAAAGAAATATTCACCGAACCAGACTTTCTAATGAATTCGGTTACTGACAGACCGCGGCGTCAGGAAGAATTGGAATCATCAAACGGATATATTGAACTTGACAATCTTGAACAACCAGGGCCATCACATTTAACACAACAAAACTCTGAACCTAAAATACCCAAAGGCTAGAGGAAGAAAAATGAAAAAAAAACAAGGAAAAGGGGAAAAAAGTGCAATACTTACGTACTCCGGAAATTGATGAACTGAAGAAGAAAGCTACCAAAAAAATACAACAACCTACAATACGTGCGCAAACCAAAAGGAACCTAAAAGAACTCAACGAATTGCTAGATACTCAGAGTCAGGACCAAAAAAGGAATGTTTTACGTAGAAACGATTCATCTGACAGCGAGTCCAAGTCAACATGCAGCATTAAATTGCAATATTCTTCTGGAGACGAAAAATTATGTTCAAGATGAAGATGAAAAAGGCTATGAGCAAACTTATTTAGAAATTACTGCTGATAATTTTATTTTAGTCGAGTTTGTCAAAGATGTCTAATATGTTGCTAAAGTTATAGATTGTCGTCAGAATGGCAAAGACTATGAAGTGTCTTATCTTCGTAAGTGTAATAAGCTTGCAGGAGGTTTTCGTTTTCCAGACAATCCTGATGTGGCAGTGATATTGAAAACTCAAGTTGCCGTGGTTTTACCCAATCATATAAATATCAAGCAATAAAAGGCTATCTGCCTACTATAAGTTCGATGTTCAGTTTGATCATATAAATATAAGATAAGCAAATGTTTCTGAAATGCGAATGTATTGTTGAATCATTAAAATATGTTTTGTCATTATTTAGTCATATAATCTCTTGTAGTTGCTAAAAAGTTCAAAATTTCTGTGTTTATATATGTGTATTTATCAAGTTGGTATTTAAAAATAAATCAGTTTGAAATATTTCTGTCTTTGTAGTTCATGTGGGTTTGTAATCTAACAATGATTTTATATCATTAATGTTTCATTCTGTACTACTAGTGGTACACAATGGAACATTTAACATGCTAATAGAAAAATGATAACTGTGTCTTTATTTAAAATATTTCCGATTAATAATTTTTATTTATTATGGCCACTAATATAAGGAAACTGATGTTAAACCCATTAGAATTTTATTTATAAAAATCAAGCTTAAAAAAATAAATTGTAAATTTTATTCCATTGTGTACTACTCTCCCCTAACACATTATTAATGACCCATGCGATAGATAGTAATAACAATAGACAACTGAAACGGGTGCAGTTCAATATGTGAGCGGCGGCAAAGGTTGAAGAGTCCCAGATCACCACAGAGTCTGAGCGCTGGACAGAATGTTGGCCTGACCGAGTAGAGCACTGGTCGTCAAGTTGGAGGCAGAATTTGCAGCCCTCATAAGCTGAACATCGGGCGAGCGGACAGCCCTCGATAAAGAATAGGCAAGTGTCTGCCTCGATTTACAGACTTACGCCTTTCACGGCTGCATCGGGATGAAGGAATAATATGAAATAGTTGCAATATATGGCGTTAAAAATCCCTAAATTTGACTGCAATATCGGCATGAAACATTTACTCTAATTTGGGACAAAATTGGTAATGAAGAATATATAGCAGCCGGTGGAACCAACAATTGTCGTAACTGCTATCGTCAGGAAAAAATCACACACACCGCTAGCAGGAGCAAAACGAGGGTAAAGAACGCTCACTTCACGAGCAGCCTCTTTGCTTCAGGAGCAGTGTAAAACTGTAGTTTTTTCTCAGCGCGCTGAAGGTACTACCGGCTACACGTAAAGGAAAAGCAGAATATTATTACGACCACATTTATATTGTTTTATCCTGATATTATCATTGCAACGCATAGTTTAAGCGTTAGAAAGGCATAACTATACCTAAACGACAAACTTTAATGTACCGATACTAATGGTAGCAGCTGCTATCACGCTTATTTTTCATGTGAACACTTAAAACGGATTATGGCGTAAAAAAGTTTTTATTTACTACAATCCATAATGAAAATTTAAGCGAAGACTGAAAATTTCGACAAAGGTATAAATTTCTCTTGAAAAGATTGTAATATTAGACGGGGTCAATAATAATTTAAAACAAGATGTTTATAATATAATAATTATGTCAGATATCAACAACAAAAATAGTACGAGCGCTATCCGGAAATCAACCTACGGTAGGCTGGTAAAAGACAATGAGGAAGGATTTTTCTAACATATACCAAAATTACTGACTCATTCATATACACAACTTCTCGTCATAATCACCATCCGAATTGAGGCACTTGTCGCAGCGCAGCACAAGATTTTCTATACCTGATTAAAGAGTGATGCCGTCTTAACATTTAACCAATTTCTAGCACCGCCCATCAGCTTCTCGCTGTCCTCGAATTACTGCGTGCCAACCACACTTTCATCCGTATAAACAAATGATAATCTTTTGGTGCGAGATCCAGGATATAGAGTGGATGTTCAACAAATCTCATAGGTGCTTTTCGACCCGTGCCTGCGTACCTATCTTAGTCGCCTCCAACGTGCACAATTATCACTCAGAGTGTTTTGACCGTACGCTTTATACATTCTCCAATCAATTTCAGCCATAATGTGCCCTTCACATTTGGCGAGAGTGTTGATGGTTGAAGTCATATGTCTTACTGGTGAAGACAGCACTAATCCTAATGGCTGATCAAGCAGTCTGGAATGAGCGGAAGGACCGTCTTGTTGGCTTTAATACTTTACACTTTGTGAACCCCAACAAAGTTATGTTTGTTGGTGGCTTCCGAACTCTTTTAATCCACCCATGATTTGTTTGGAGTTGTTACAGTACCCCTCTGTGAACAAGAAGAGTACTTTGCCTTTTTGCTGTTTGTATCTCGTTAATTGTAAGAGATACAAATTTTGGCTAAATGGACTGACAAAATGGTGCTTAAAAATCCTTGATATGATTTTTCGTTTTTGAAATATCTCAAAAAAACCGAATTTTTGGATTTTCTATTTAATTTTTTTCTGGCGTTAATATTAATGTTAGGGCAAAGCTGATTAAACTTCTCTATAGCAGCTTGTAGTGGACTTAACGATAACTTTATCAAATTTTTTATGTTTCGTCTTCGAGAAACTATCATCAACTTATTTTTTTTAAATACGGTCCTGATTTTCTGATGCCAAATTTGTGAAGCCCTTTTTATTTTGAATTCAACAATGTACCATACATTAGAGCTTAGTTACGTTCGAGTTTTTTTTTTTGACCATCATGAGAAAATTTTTGGATACGAACCTGTCCCCTACAGCATTTCATATGTTGTTTTCAGGGTTTGGAATTTAAAGAAAGAAGTAATAAGCCTCACAGAATGTTGCTTATTTCTAATTTTAATTATTGTTTATAAGTAACAAAAATAATAGATAAATTAATTAGTGACTATTGAAAATTACGGTATCCGCCAAAATAAACAGTACCGAAATCTAGAGCGCTGAGGAATTGCTCATGCAAATTGAATTTGTCATATTTGGCTTACTTGTCATTAGTTGTCACCTTGACATTACGTTACAGTTAAAATTTTTGCTATCATGGTTCTTTCAACTGAAGAAAAAGTTTTTTTAGTAGAGCATTATTTCCGGTCATACGGAGTTGGAAGGAATGACGACCCAAGTCAGAAAAATATCAGCAACAGTTTAACAAAGCAGCCCCCACCCAGTAAAGCTGTAATGCTAGCGGTTGTTGAGAAATTTCGTCGCACTGGTAGTGTGCTTATGCTAACATAAAGGCTCTTCGGGTCGTCGAAGGACAGTTTGTACCACGATAAAGAAGACGTGTGTTTGACCAGGTCGTGCACTCTCTTCAAAGAAGCCTTGTACGAACTTCACATAAACTGAATATCAGGGAGACATCTACACGTCGTATGTTCAAATATATTGGCGGTTATCCTTAATAGCGGTAATAAATAAGTAATTATATTTTTTTATTTTCGGTACGGTTTTTTTTTTTGGCCGAATACGTATTTGTATTCCAAGACCAAACGTGATTATTAAAGATTAAAAAAATAGCAACATAGCAAATGCTCTAAGACACAGGTCCGTATCCAAAAATTTCTTGATGGCGGGCTCCAAAGACTCGAAACGTAATTAAACCATAATGTGTGGTACATTATTGAACTGATTTACAAATTTTGGCATGAAAAAATCAGGACCGTATTAAAAAAAAAATAAGTTGATGATGGTTAGTTGAAGACAAAACGTCGGATAAAAAAGTGATAAAGTAATCTTTGAGTCCATAAAAAGTCGCTATAGAGAAGTTTTGTCAGTTTTGCTATTAATATTAACGCTAGGAAAAACAAAATAGAAAATTCAAAGAATTCCGTTTTCCTTGAGATAATTCAAAAACTAAAAATCATATCAAGGATTTCTAGGCGTCACTTTGTTTGCCCTATAATTGAACATCTTTCTTTCCATTTAACCAAATTTGTATCTCTTACAATTACCGAGATCCCCATACTGGCCCTCCTTATCTTGGACACACTGTAGTGTATATCTGGATAATTAGTCCAGAAATATTCCAGTACTAATATATGTTACAAAAACAGTATTTTAACTCTTGTAGTATTTTGACTGAATCACTTACGAATTTGCTAAGTAATCAGAAATGAACAAGCAAGGTAGAGGCTTTTTTTGTAGAGAGAAGAGAAAGAGCTATAACGGCTTGGAGTGATAGTTAAATAATAATATTAGCAAATTTCTAGAAATGCTAGACAAAAGGTAGATGTTCCTACGTTGAAGCTGTGTTAGTGTGCTTAATAATTATATGGGAGGTGTAAACTTAACTAGGTACAGAATAGTTAAATAGTAAAAATAAAAAGTTTCCTTTTAAGATTTTTTTATCAACTTTAAATAAAACCTTCTATTTGTAGAAATCGTACCACGGAACTAAACTCACACGGATTTTGGATCCGCTCTTCCACGTTTAAATAGTAGTGGTCACATATTACCCAAAAATTTAATGCTGACAAACGAAAGGTATCAAAGTGTATAGTCAGTCTGAGTGACAACCAGCCTATAGGCAGTGATGCAATATATCTTGACCTTACAGACATGCCTAGTACATCGCCAGTCTTTGGGACCTCATGCCTAAGCGCTTGCAACTGCAACGCTAAAAGCCCTGGGAAAAACGTTTCCTTCAACGCACTACTGCTCCTCATTCTTTAAACAAAACTCTTAGAAGCTGTTAGTTTTGCTTCCGTCTTAAAGTTACGAGCCTGCCTCCTTCGCTTAACTTTGGCAGAGAGGAGCGATTAGTACCAAAATTTTGTGCGACGCTTCGGGATCGGTAACCTGCCTTTTTTGTATTTCAGCACTGATCGAACTGCACCCAGCTAAGTCGTTTATTATTTGTTATTTTACGTTGCATGTGTGATTTGCTGCCAAATTTGAAATGTGCGTTATGTACCTAGAATATGAATTTGGATGGATAAACCATCACTCAATTTATTATGTTTAGTAAATAAGTTTTCAACTGCTTATGGAATCGAGGAGCCACTATAATGTAATCCCAGTCATCTTATCACCTGGGCACCTAGTTGTTAACATTTCGCTGCGTAGTTATAAATGCGCCAATTTCTATAACAATTTTAAGTTATTTTCATAGACTACATCTATATAATAATTCTAAGTACTCCGGTTGACGCTTTCGAATTATTTTTTTGCAAAAAGTAGACCACTTTTTTAGCTGATCTGTACGTTTTGAGTAGTATTTTATTTTTGTGATTTGAAAAATAGTTTGTTAAAGCAGGGGTGAGTCGTATTTATGCTGAGTACTTCGAAAAAGAGGCCAGGATCTCCTGGTATATCAACAATCCTTCTAGATAATTATGACATGATGTAAATCGTTTTTAAGAAATGGACTAGAAACTACTCAAATACTAATCGCAGAAATAACTAGGTAAAAGGGAGCGTAGAGACGAATCCTCAAAAGCAGATACTTCTCCAGATTTGTTCGCATAATTGCGGACAGGCATTATTCTAAAAAACGTCGACCATTTATATAGCGCACCAAGATAATAATAAAGACAGCCCTAAACTGTCGTAATAAAGATTTGGACCGCAATGAGTTTTCTTCCAGTGTTTAATAACTCGGCACGTCAATTGTTTCCAACCCATGTAACAAGGCTTGGCCATATATCAAACACTTTTTTGTTTCCTAAATGTTGTCCTCTTTTGCTTCAACTGTAATCAACGATTTCGCAGCACAGGGATTAGGAAAATCTAAGTGAATTTCGGGCAGAGCTCGTTTTTACGGACTGGCGTTTTCGTAGATATTAATAATTTATCATTGAAGCCGACTTCCGCTACAGCAATTATTGGCGAAATTATTCTATCAGCATAAACTGGCAAAAATCGCTGCGAAGCTTTGAGCCATTAATGGTGGCTTTATTCATTCTTATCGATCTGGTAAATCTTCCAACTTATGATGCGTCGACTTCTCGATATAGGCGAGTTCGCTTAATTGGCCAATCGCTCCCCATTTTTCTTCACTTCCCCACAAATACAATAACATGGACGGACATTTGCTTGAAATACTGTTAAATATATAATTTTTTTTGTTATGCAGTCGTCCATGTTTAAAAAATTTCTTTTTTATTTCCTTCTCAAATTCAATTGCAAGTTTGATCCACAAGATATTTAAACTAATTGTGCAATTTCCTTAAAACAATTTGAAAATTTTTTAAGTTTTAAAAACTGAAATATAGTAATAAACAAATTTACTTTAACGTCTAATAAAGGTAAAACTAAATATTCTTATCTTGGAGAAAAACTGTGGTAAAAACAATTAAAATAACAGAATTAGATATACATATTATACTAGAAAAGATAGTTTAGGATAACTTTAATTAGATTTTGAATGTCAATCTTCGACAGGGTATCATGAGAGTACACATAATAAATCTGACCACACAGAGATCTCATCAAACTACACAACTTTTTCTTCGAAAATACCCTCAAAGCTGAGTTAGGCCCGATCCACACTATCGGGCTACTCTCGGTTCGATCTCGCTCCGCTCAATTTTTTATACATTGTTAGCTATGGGCACGACCTGAGCTTGAGCGTTACCGATAGTGTGAATGTGCCCATTGCTAACAATGTATAAATATTTGAGCGGAGCGAGATCGAACCGAGAGCAGCCCGATAGTGTGGATCAAGCCTTAAATTTCAAATAGTGTTACTCTAAAAATTTTAATATTTCAATTTAAGTACACAAAACCCAAACACCATTTCTTTAAAATATGCAAACCAATAAAAACTGTATAATTACTGATAAGAGTCGATAAGACCCTTAGCATCTGGTCACTAACGTACTTTACTCATTGTGGTAGATAGGTTATTGACCGCGTAGCTTTATGTTAACTGATAATCGTATTACACAGGTTTTACACAAGACCAAAACTATTTAACGTTTGCATATTCATTCCTACCATTTTCACATTTAACGTACATTTGCTTACTGCACCGCTCGTCAAATGTAGGTAAGATAAATGATTAAAAATTACGCCATTAAAAAACTATAAATAGAAGCTCCATTACGGGTTAAAATCATTACGTGTACCTTTATAACACCCTGTACAATCAGTTAAAGGAAGAGAAGTCGAATGGTAGATATATTTCCAAAGCATACAAAATATAAGCAGGTACACACTACCTCTCGAGCAAGCTCCTTATCTTCGAGCTTTTCATTTTCCTGAAACTTTAGCGTGGCGAAATACTTAAAGAAACAGTACGAACAGTAGAATTCCAGAAAAAGGTTTCAAATATTACACACTAGGATTGGCACCTTTTAAAAATGATTGACGAGGACAATATCACAAAGAAATATATGAAATATCAAATAATACTTTATTAATAGTACTAAGTTAGCTTAATTTAATTACGTAGAGCTTCACTTAATCAATTCACTCCTAGAAGAGTTCGTCTTCATGCAGCCATTGCCACTATGAGCAAGTCCCGATGAACTAGGGACAGAATCTATTATAACAGCAGGTTATGTTTTAAAGGGATAGGCTGTATAAAGGTTCAGTAACACACCCTTCCGCGGAAAATGTACATATAGCAGTTATATTTGTTTTCCTGCACTCAAATCTAAGTTATATAGATTCCTTTCATTTTCAAGAAGAAAAACTTTAGTACTTTCTGGGTATAAAAAAACAAGTCTCATCAACGCTAATAATTCGTGATGGGTTCAGTAGTATATCATAGAAATTCTTTGTTTAAGATATAGTACAATACTATTAAACCATTTATTTAAGTCTCTTTAAAAAAATGTTGAACTAGTAGCTGTCGCGTATTCTGATACTAGACAAGTAAGATTAGAGGGACCATTAAGGTAAACTTTATATCAACAATATCTTAGTAAATTATCCTTGAAAGGACTTTCTTCAGGATTAGAACGTAAAGGTGTTTTCACGGAAGCATATAAATTTTGTTTTCGGACAGGATTTTTTTCTAAATAATTGCGAAGAATGGATTCCAAAGCATTTTCTTCTTCTTGTGTTTCGATTGATTCTAAAGTAAACACTATATTTTCTTCTGAAAAGCTGTTATATCTTACACTGTTTATGGATATGGTCAATCACTGTCCGAGGCGAATTTGGCATAGCTACTTACTAAACAAAAAAATGCTAACTACAATTTGATTTCAAACACTATTCTCTCTAACTAACTTGTTCCAAAATATTTACATTGTACATAGATAGGTAAGATATGATACTTTATCGAATCTCACCTCGTCTTGAACAAGATGTCACACAAAATGTCAGCCAGGTCTAGACGTTTTACACACTTGGTGCGGTTCCTTTTAGGTTAGCATTTATGAATATAAAGTTCGGCAACAACGTCTGAGTATGTTACCATTACATTCTAGTAAATAGAAAGTATAATTACTGTTTCCAGGATTTATCTGAAATTACATCTTCTTCTATCAAAATCTACTTTATTCTTTGAGCTCTTGATGGCATGAAACATGCTGTGTCATCAAGTTGTTCAAAACAATCCAGTAGCTTGGTTTCTACGCCATGTTCAATTTTATAATATTTTGAAATAAAGAGAAAATTTCAATATTGAGTAATACGATTTGATTTTATTACGGGTATTTTTTCTAGTTCTAAGTCTTAGAGCTTGCGATGTGTATCTTGTTCAAGTTTTGAATCAAAACGTGATAATCAATTTAAGGCAACAATACAATAGAGATATAAGCAACTTCTGCAGCAGCAGTTGCTACGCATCTTCCCTATTGTAACGTATCTCTCTTAGCAAAAGAAATTTCAGTTGGACACATATAAGATATTTTTCTAACCCAACTATCATTGACAGCCAGTCACTGATATAATTGGTTACACCCTTAAATTTGTTAGGTGGAGTTGCCGTTGCTGATATTCCTTTATGAAAAGAAGTATTCGGTTAATATCTGAATCAAAATAACTGAAAAAACCGTACACTCACAGCTGCCTGTTCACTGTACATCTAAGGATACGAGAAGTGCCAACGCCAAAATTAGTCGATTTTATGCGACGAGTCGATTAGAAAATACCGAGAACAGCGAACTCCGCAAGCTGGTCACAATACATTTTGGTATTTATCTAATTTCTTATTAATTTTGCAACGATTTTTATTTTAGTAGTACAAGTTGGCTAGGTTTTAAAACAAGGGCGGTTAACAACTATATTACAAACAGCTTTTCATTTGTAGAATCTTTAAAGTGAATAAGGTGGACCAGAAAGTTAATTTAGCAAGTTTTGAATAATATATTGGAATGGTTGCACCTTTCTACATTTAAATCCTATATTTATTTACTTTAATATTACTTAATGCAATTTGAGACTCTTAATAGGGTGTGGGTCGTTAATCTAGTTATCTGTTCTTTGATATTCTAATTTTATATGAATTTTCAACTATTGACTGCTACTAAATGTCAGTTTGACTTTAAACAAATATCAAACAATAATCAAATCAAAATGACAAATATTCTTTTTAGTCACAAATAAAAGACTCAATTCACTAAAGTAAGTACTGTGTTATATTTATTTCAAGTGTTTAATTGTCATTTATTCAATATGCTTCTATAGGACTAATTAAAAACCAACCTGATTTCCTCTTATTTCACTGTTAATCACATTTAACACCACTGCTCCTGACGTTCACAGCTAAGCTTATTAACAGCCGAACCTCGATACTCCTCCAACCAACTCGAACACGTCCAAACCCCAGGCTCCTGCACGTTACCGTCAATCGAACAGCCTCCTGGTAAGTTTCCACTAACAGATGGTATTCAAACTAATTTCCTATTGTCCTCAGCTCCTACCTTGTAGTAACCAACCCAAATCAATCAGCTACACTGGCAACTCCCTTCAAATGATTGATCCGTCTTCCGTATAATCACCAAATCCAGTAATTGGTATAACTTATTCCTGGTATGTAGTAAATCATCCAATTCTAATTAAATATTATTTTATTCTTCTTACTTGCATCTAATTAAACCATATTCCATTATCTTTTCGATGACTGCACACTTGTATCATTTCATAATTATATTTTCACTTAATTTCACCTCGCAGATTTGTTAAAAACCTTTTTATTTGTATTCAATCAAATTATTTATACAAATAAAGGCTAAATTTCCAGTTTTTATTAATACAAAATTATTTTTTGCCAAAAATATGTCAACATTTTATAAGTTTGTTATTATCACTCTCTTACACAAATTTTAAAATTATGCTAGTTACAATTATGAATGCACTCTTTTTTAAAATTAAATGTTCTGAGTTTTACCTACTACATGCTATATTCTAGTAGCAAGCATATTTGTCACATGATAACATTATCTTATCTTTCATATTAACTTTCACCACCCTGATTGAATACTCAATTGCTATAACTTAACAAAATTAATTATAAAGTGTCTCATATTTAATTTCCATTGCTCAATTCAACTTAACCAACAATCTTATTCAAAATTTTCTAAATTTGATTGTATTAATCTTCCAAATTTATTTCTTCTAATTTTTATTTAATAAGTGACCTATGTGTATCATAATAATATAAAGTATAAATAGTTATGTCACTTATGGTGAGCGTACCGTTTATAAACGCTTGGTATTTCAACACTTTTCAGTAAAACTGCAACGACAACCTTATAGTCTATGTAGCACACTTACTTATCTTGGGTATGCGGTAAAAGTTTTAAGCTGGACAATATTTACGATGTAATTCCCCGTTGCTAGATGTTTACTTTATAAAAATTTTGATTTCAGGAAGTTCCTGAAAAATGTAGTAAATAAAAATGCACGCTGTAACGGCAATACAGTGAGAAAATATGAAACGTAGCGAATAGGCTTACTAAGTAAACAACTATTGATGGAAACTGCTCGCTTTAAACAAAGCTTATATTTTCATCTGTAGATTTCTGAAAATAAAAAAACAGAAATAATATTATTCTGTGTACAAGCGAAGTTCATTGTCCTGTAATATAACCCGATTTCTACGTGTCTTTTAAAAATGCAGACGACCAATCTCAATATAAATCTATATTTACGCTAATAACATTTCAGTAGAACAAACATTTATACTCTGAGCAATCGTAACTCGGTCGCTGCACGGCACTTATAATTATGCAGCTCGTGAAATGGTTACATTTTACAGCACTCGTGTAGATGGCGCGTAGGTAGTTTTGCCTGCATTTACAGTTAATAAAACTGTAATCAAAAATCTTCGGGCGATTACAAATATTTAATGCAAATAAAAATACAGTTTTGTGTGATTATGGGGAAAACGAACACGCCAGCCAAGCAACGTTAATAATTTAAATCTATTCTTTAGAAAATACAAATCGAACGCGATCTCCGTGTTTTTCACAAATTGTTTAAAATGGAGCATAAAGTGTATGAATACAAATATCTGTTCGCCGCTCTTCGTTCCATCGCAATTCAGAGTTAAAAATAGGGGGATCGAGAAGTGGAATAAATGTTTTCAGGTTGAAGTTATTAAAACCCTGATTACAGCCATAAATGTTATCAAGTAAAACTTTGGACAAACTTCTTTGAATTCCAACACAATTAGGAACTCTCATTTGAATACAGAATCACCTCACCTTTAACAAAGTTTGTGTTTTGTTTGTGATTTTCAATAGGGCCTACTAAAAATTACATAAATGAATAATTCTCCATTTTAAATGGTTAAATCAACAACCCTTAGGAGCTTGCTGATCAAAATAATTAGTATCAATAGTAAATGAATTTGTCCAAATTGCTGTCTAATTACTTCGATCACAGTTAGTCCTATCCACGGCATTTAGAACTTTTGCAAGTGCCTTAATTTTAAAAATGCTGAACCAAACTTAAAAACTACAAAATTAAGGATTAATCTTTAAGCTACCATGCTTTATATTTAATGGAGAGCTAATACTAATACTAATAGTAATAAACTCAAGTATTAGCAAGAAAAGGACCATGAGTTAAAAATTATCAGGAACTAAAATTTCCACCCCGTATAGGGAACGCCTGAAGCATTCGACTGTGATGCGGAAGGTCTCAGATTCAAATCCGAGATTGGATGTTTGACTGGCGCCCTAGCCAATCATTTTTAAACATTTGATAGGAAACCCTTACGAACGTGGAGGTAACGACAGTCGTCGAATGTGTAAACACTCGCCACATCATCATGTACAATGTATAAAAGTGTGCGAGAGCCCTGGGCTTTCATGCCTGCAACATATGACAATATTAGGTCAGACTTTTGAAGGATTGAATCTGGGACGTTCTTTGGCGTTTTTATACATTACTGCATGTGCCATAAATGGCGATTTTATTTACCCATGTTACACGTAAACCGAGTCATATTTCTTCGTTCAGTATATTTGCAGTTATTCTTGGCAATAATGAGGTTTATCATACTATGAATGTTATCACCATTTATGTTTTATATGTTAATCTTTCAGTAAATACTAACTATACAGTCGAGACTACGATATGTTTGAATTCTGTAATAACCACTTTTCAAGTACCTTGCAGGAATACACGAATACTACTACTAGAAAGAGTAAATTACACAATTGTTGTTAATGAAATATGTTCAAGTAAGGTACTGTACACGTTAAAAGATATTGAATGAACTACCACAGTAAATGCAGTGCTACCAATTGTCCTATATCTTCGAAATTAGAGAGGCTCTTGCATATGTAAAAATCTGTAAAGGGGTTTACACGAAACTTCCCTCTCCCAAACTAGATCAATTTGAAAATGTAAAAAAATGTAGCCCGCTGAGGCTGGAACTCCGCCGTAGCGATTGTAACCGCATCGACTTGTCGTACTGCGCCATCTAAACTTATTAGAACAAGTGCGGCACGCGCCTCTATTGAACAGAACGGTCTTATTGTTGAAACGTGTTGACTCTTTTGTGACATTATCCTGTACTTCACCTCTTTCAAAGTTAACTCAAAACTAAACAAAACTTAATTTTTTTAAGCTGCTTAGCCTGTATATATTTATCTAAAGTATTCTGGGTTTCATGATAGGTAAATATATAATCTGCATGCAAAATATCGTCATCCTCCAACAAATAGTTTTTGAATTATACCGTCAACAGACAGACAGGCGGAATTGAGAAAACCTGTTTATCGTCTAGAGACTCTGAAACGTAAAGATCTGAAAAAATCTCGGAAGGTCATTTTTTCGTGATTAAAATACTTCCTTTGTCTTTTAGACGAGGGAAGTAAAAATTTGAAAAAACTAGATGCTGAGCTGAGCCGTTACCGGACCGTTATACAACCTCGTGCAATGATTTTGCCGCAACTGCATTTTAATGTAGTTATTGAGCTATTAAAATGTAACAATTCCAGTAAATTTTGCTACAGCGTTAATGGGGAAAAATCGTTCAAACTTAGTGTCTTACATCACTTGAAATCATTCAAAGTTCCTGATTGTATCTTCACGGGCTCGTAGGCATTTAAGGTTAAGTACTCACTTGCTATTTCTTTGCGGCTATCAAATTGCAGACATATATAATAGTAATATAAGGTTACAAGATCGATAAGTGCCTTAGTATAGGCCAAGAAAAAGTTAGAAATACGGCCCGAGCTTTTCTATTTCTTGAGACCTGTCCCAAATAGAGTACCTAGATCACTTTTCTGACATTAAAGCTTTTTGGAGAGTAGTACCACTACACTAAATGGCAACGTGTAGTTTGGTCAAATTGCAAAAGTCTACGAAGCCATTTTCCGAAAATATGGTGTCTAATAGTAAAAATGTCAAAATTAAATTTTTAGGTTAGACCAATATGACAGTACATTGACGTATTTAAAATTTCAAACATAACATTTGACAACCATTTTGGTTGTCGGTTCTAATCTTCTGATTAATTTGAGGCCAAAATATCGGCTGCCAACATGATAAAAAGGAAGTTACTAAATTTCTGTCCTTCCCCTTATTAAAAATTAAATTACAGATGACATATATGCCCTCTAGTCCCAATGAGGCAGTTAACGATCGACTGCCGTATATCATTTTCTGCGCTATGAAATTATAAAAATAAAATTACTGTTGAATATTACAAAAATATGGTTTGCCTAAATAAAGTGCCTGATTGTTGTTTCTATAGAAACCAAATGCAAAACAACTTTCTAGAACCGTCCTAGTACCGCGGATATATATAACGGGCCTGTTATTTTGTTGTTGTCATACCAACCAAAAAGAATACGGTAACTTGATCTTTTCGTCACATAGGAACCGGAAATCAAGTAAAAACTGTTTGGTTGCAGCAGCATTTTGAAAAACTTTACATTGTATCCGTAACAACGCCCTTGTAACAGCTTACCAGCATCGCCACCTTCGAGGAATTTTGACATTCGGAACTACTCATTGTTTGGGTAAGCAAGCAGGTAAAATCTTACCAAATTTGAAATGAACTACACAATGAAAAGCACCGTAAAAAAGGGTTTGTGGCGGTGAATCTAAAATGTTATCATGTTAATTATTGCTTATTCTGCTAGCTTAATTACAAACTTTTCCAGCGGGTGGTCAGAAAGCCAAGGTTCGATTTATAATGTCAAGTATAAAAATCAAGTACACATAAAAATTAAGTATTTATTAATTTTAATTCTGTATTCTTTACAATAAAAAAGAAACGTAATTCCGTTGACAGGCTGTCGAGCACCTAACTGGTTGGGCAGCCCACTATTCCTCTTTATACCGCTCACATTCGGAGAGCCGAATGTAAACGATGCTTGCAAATATTCGAAAGCCGTGATGCGTGGCGCCCTCGAATCAGCCGTTCCTAGAAGCAAAAATAGTACATGGTTAAGTTTGTTTTGAAATGGCAAATTAAAAAGGGTTAATTTAGGGGTTATCCAAAATTATTTTATTTGGGGCAAGATCAGGCTTTGCGCTGGGTGAACTGCAGTGCCCGGGGATTGTGACGGCAAGTGAAATTACAACGTTGAATTTAGCTGCTTCTTAAAAAGTTCCAACGACGACATGAATTTAGGTTACGGACCAAAATTGCTTTCTAGAGCTCAAATTTTGATACAAGGGCACTGCAGGAGGTTATTGAAAGCTGGAAAATAACGTCCCAACAGCTGAGTTAAACTCTTAATTTTGTGAGTGTCCTCTAAGACCTGGTGGTTGGTTCGGTGTGATTTTTGCGAGCGGATTTGGAAATATGTTTCAGGGAGGGAATAGGTAAAGTCCCAGGTATCTAATCGCTAAGCAACTTTGAACTTTAACGGGAATAGAGTTTAAGGAGATAATATGCGAAGTCCCAGGTATCTTATCGATAGGCCACTTTGTACTTCGACGGGAATTGAATTTAGAGAGAGAATATGCGGAGTCCCAGGTGTCTAATAGATAGGCCACTTTGAACTACAACGGAAATTTGGGTTATTTCTAGGAAGTACTGGTGTTTTCAGGAATGAAGTGTCTGAAAGCTAGACGGACAGGATCAAGGTTTAGGCCCGAGAAGGCCTAGAGCTGAAAGCTCCAGGTTAGAGCAGTTGTTGGTCAGGATCAGTGGACTCTAACCGCCTGGGTTGGTTTGTTTTATATTTTTCTGGGCCTCCTTATCTGGGCTGGAGGTTGAGGAGGCATACGTGAAACTCGACCTGTCGTGTACTCGCGCACCGCGAGGCTTAATTTGATTTATCTTCATTCATGTGTCCACGAGACGCAAATACCTAATTGTGGCGATGTTTAGCGACGTCCAAATGTGCACGCATTATAATGAGTAGAAATACGCATTTCGGCCGGCGCTAACGACATACTCTCTCACTTTATCGGCAGTGCCGTAAACGTTTATTGTGGTTGTTTCGACGTATAACATAATTTACTAGTTTTGTTAATTTGCTCAGGTCTTTTATTTATTTACGTGTAAGTGTAACACAAAACTAAATGTTTTTATATATTACATACGCTTTTTGTTTAAAATATGTTGACCTCCTTTTATTTGTTGATAATTAAATATGATCCCAGTCTATGTATGAATCGTTATTTTAGTCTAAACACTTTTATATAGGGTGTATTCAATGAAGTAGCGTAACTAATACGGGCGAATCCTTGAGTCACAATAAGAAGACTAATCCAAGCATGCCTTAATACAAAGTTGTACCATTGATGACTTACAGCTTATTGAAGGCCAAGAAGAAATAAGGTATTCAACCTCATCAAGCCCTTGTCACAGAGTATGCAGGTTTGGCATACGTTAGTATCTATTGTTGAATAATGGACTCTCTTAATGGTTTAGAAATTAATTAACAAAGGGCGTTGTTGTTGCAACTAATCTCTGCTATAGTTGTGATTAAACATTAATAAAAAACTAACAAATGTTTACATTTTTAATAACATTTGGCAACTAAATAGCCTATCTAAGGAGAAATGCTAATAACAGAATTTACATTTATGGATAAAACGAAGACTGCAAAGCGTATTCATGTATTAATGAAATGTGGATCTAGATTTTTAGGAAACTATTAAAACGCGAGGCTTTCATTTATTCCTTATTCAAGAATATCTCTATTGGAGAGTCGGTTGACCCACGCACAAGTATGAGATAAGTATATAGGTCTAACTATATGTTATACCAAAATAAAAATGTTTAGACATTTTTAAAAACAATTAATGGACTGTATACAAGGGCACTTACCAGAACGAAGATTTCGGAAGTGCAAAAGAGAAAATAAAGGATTACACTTGCACCGAATTACTTAGAGTTTGCGTTACGTCTTTGTCGGACCGAAGCGATAAGCAGAATGTATTACTGTACGGTCAATTTAAAAAAGTAGGATGAGAGGATAAGGATACGAAGGGACAAAGGAGTTCACAGCAGGTATCAAGAGTTAAGTGTATCAGTTTACAGTCCCATGCGTCTACCATTCATTCTTTTTTATATTTACATATAATACATTTTTGGTATTGATTAAATAGAAATATGGTATCGGTTAAATTGGGGAAAGCTACAGAATTTTGTACCTACTAAGCGCTATTCTAAAAATGTCATTATCCCGCTTAGTTTTTCAAATATTTGAAAGAGTTATATCTAGTTAGGGTTTTGATACTTTTCTGAGGGTCTCTTCCACACTACTCTTATTCTCTTTGAAAAGTTGGGTTGTATCGACATAAAATCTTTAATCTAGTGTGTTGTTAACTAACTTGGGGCACTAAACAAACAATGGACATTCAAATTTGACGTATTTTTCCATAGTTGATAAACTAACAGCTTAAGGTTATTCTTTTCGATAATGTTATTGACATCATATCGCTTGTCATGCGAGAAATCCCCATGGTTCAAATAGAATAATACATAGTCGGTATTTAAAATCTGAACAAAGGGAATCAGATATTCAAATAGTTTTGATGCCCTTTTAGATGGTGAGCGGCTATAAGAAGATAGATAGTTGTGGAAATGACGTTAGTATTTACAGGGTGGGCTTAAAGCTCAACCCCTGCCCCAGCCCAGCCTCGTACTAAGCTAAAGCTTGATAGGTACATAAATTTAACAGACGAAATGCGCGTATAAAGTATTCCTATTGTATAGCTTTACATAAATATTCGCAGGAATCGGCTGTTTTATTTTAGCCATTTCATTCTTCTGGTGGGTGGTTTCGAGGATCGCAGATGCATTCGTATATTTTTCTATATAGTTAGGCCGCGCTTTTATTGCGGCCTAGTTTATGAAAGTAAGAGGGAATTGCGGCTTTTACGTGTGAAGTTTCACCTTTTTGCTCGAAGCCGGTTTCGGGAAGTAAAGCCAATTTCATTTCGTGTATGTCGTTACTGCTAGGACGTGATTCATCTGTAATAGGACATTTCGAAGCGCTGTCCGTTAAGAACTTCAATATCCAGCGAAATCTTAGGCACTGTATGAAAGTGCGCTTATTTCCGAGGCTACGAAGCACATACGGGAAAGATAAATACGAGAGGGTGGAAAAGTAATATCTAGCACCTAGGACAGAAGTGCACGCAACCCCTGCACTCCAAGGCGCATGAAAGGGTCGTACGCGATTTTCTTTCGAATACGACACATGTGCTGAATAGGAAGAAGCACGCTGTGCGTGAATCACATATATTAAATAGTACAAATGGCCTTGCAAACAACGCCCGATAAATCATAGTAATGCTTACTTGGAAGATGGCGTAATTTAGATGATAAATTCGAGAGCTTACGTCTACTATATGAGCTTTGCGACGTCGCATTCTTATGCAGAAACAAGAAATAATTATCAATGTAGCTCGAGCTTAGCTTGTTCCGATTAATCGCCGTGGAAGAAAATCGCGTTTTTCGTTTCTTTTGGATTCTGTGCTCCAGGATGAACTAAAATAAAAGTTCCGACTATTGGATTGTCTGCTCCAGTCGATCAGTGTGTTCAACAACAAAGTTAGATTAAGGCACCGCTTAATGAATTATTTATCAGAAAGAGTAGCAGAACATTAATAATCTTTCAATAAATCCCTTAGTGTAGTTAAACCTAACTCGAATTTAATAGGATCTGCATTAAATATGGATGCTCGTAATTGTCTAGTGCAAACTAGGATACTTTCGGCTGCGCCTCTTCGAATTTGCAGGCAATTATGACACCCCGCCCGCAAATAAGCAGTTTTGGTGTTCAAAGCGAAGGCATTTTTGATGATTGACTGTGACGTCCTTTGATATTTGAACGCAGAAAAGACCTTCGTAATGAAAGGAAAGTTGATTTTTGTTTCCCACTAGAGATTTCCATATTTCCTCTTTGCTTTTCTCAATTTGTCGTGCATTCATTATTCATTCCCGGAGCGTAAACAAACCATCTAAGTTTTTCCTTTGCTGCAGTTCGCCGGTTATCAATAACCCCGAGCCACCGATTTGTCCCGATAGATCGCTTTTATCAGTTTAAGGCATGTGGGCACACGCCCTGGATCAGCATGCTGATAAGCGTGTGACCAAATCTTACTATTTTACATGCCTTAAAATCCTTTCATCTTTAAATACAAGTGTTGTGTTTTAAAAGGAAAATTAAAAATGGTTACATTAATTTAATGTCAACTGATGGGATTTCTACTATTCAACCACTTTGTTACAGTTTTGCGCTAAGCGTAACATAAGATAAAGCCCAATATTAACGTCTTGCCTTCTTAATCCAACCACTAGCTCATTACCGAATACCGAAAAAAGGTGGCAAGCAAAAGAAATAGAAAGTTTATTACATAGTTATAAGTAGCAGCAAACCAACAATTTAGGGCGCCATCTTCTAGCTTTACCTTGACTTATCTCAAAGAACCATTCGAAGTGGCCGAGATACGACGAAATAATTTTCCGTAGCAATTATGTGATTATTTAAATGAATGGGCATGTGAGCAACAGGGAAATCGGATGCACTTCGCATATGCATGACAGTTCGTATTGAGATAGAAATAATTACAACTAGAGAAGTACAGTAATAGCGGCACGACGTTCACCGTGAAGTTACAGTAATTCCATAAAAAATTACTATGTAATGGTAGTCAGTAAAAGTACAGAAGTAAAAAAACTACAGCAAAGCTGAGAGCTATCCACAACGTTATTACAACTTGCAGGAGCCCTTATTCAGATTATCAGTAAAACAAACCAAAATATCGGACGCACACCTTACAGACCAGTATCAAATCAAATTAGCAATTTACAGAAAAAACTGTATAGTAAACAAAAGTAAATGCAAAATAATAATAATAAGTGAGTTACGTTAAATTAGCGAATGTAGCACTAAGTAATGATGAGGTGGGGTAATATTTTATAATTACCACCTACAACGGTAGGTTGCTTGCAGAATAGCCTCTAAGAATTGCGAGATGAAACGAACCACCGGCTTACCCTAGGCGACAGGAATGCTGCTTCCGGAACGGTTTGAGGTGTTTACCAAAACGGAATCGTGTGGACTACCCATAGAGCTACAGCCTATACATAAAGCTACAATTTAAGAATCAGAAATCAAACGCTTAGGAAACTTTATTCAAAGCTGTAAATTGAGCTTGAAGGGACATTGTTCCTACACCTTTGTATAGCGGACAGCTAGGGCAAAAATGTAGTCAAAAACGCAGCACAGTAAACCAGAATCGCGTGCCAAAATAATTTGAAAAAAGATAAGCGTGGCAGCCCTTTTCCAAGCAACTAGTACCCCAAAATAACAAACCAATATACCGTCAATAAAAATCTTTGAAAAAGTAACGTAACCAATTGCTGGATTTTTCATACTGATGATGAATGCTTATGCATCGATCGGCTAGATAAAACGTAAACGTTTTTGCATCCTCAGATGTCTCTTTTTGGCCATTTTTGGTTCTTTTAGTAATTATGGTCAAGTCAGGCTTATGGTAATTACTCGTTAGCAATACTTTTGCGGATAGTATCTTGTCATTTCACGCATAACCATTAGGGTGGAACGAAAACGGCCTTTTTTATTTTTTTTTAAATTTTAGTTTTGTAATAGTGGGCAAAAGTTGCCTTTTAGGTTCAAAAAGAAGAAAACAAAATTTGGTTGCTATACTACAACATCTTGAGGTGCCGCCAAGAGATTGAAGTTTGTACAAAAATTTTAAAAATTGAAAAATGATAGACTTTGATAATTTATTTTTTATGGTTTTCTCGTACATATAATGTTACAAAAGATAGTTACAAATACATATATAAGCATTAGAATTGGAAAAAATTATTAATTACAAAATATAATAATAATAAAAAAATATCTTTTAATGTCAAAAAGTTTGTATTTTTGTTAATTTTGAAACTTTTCAGAACTATTGTTGTTGTTACAAATAGTAGTAAATAAGGTTGAAATAAAAGCTCGTCAAAACAATTATATATTTTTTTATTAGAGCACACGTAAAAAATATCATAATACACTTTTAAAGACGTTGAAAGCTCCTTTTTTATGATTTAAAAAACCTTTAATAATTACAAATGTTACAGCTGCAAAATGTTTGTTTCTACTTCATTGACACATTAAACTGTTTTTTGTATCAAATTTTGGCATGATCTCATGTGAGTCAATTTTTGCTCTTATATATCCTTCTCTTGCGATTGAACCACAGACATTTTGAGCCGATTCGGTCACCAGCTTCACAGTTTTTTCCACTGCTTGCGTGTAACAAGGAAGTCGGGGAAAGTCGAGTTTACTATTTGGTTGAGCTTCAGATGTCTTCTGTATAAAGTCTTTGAGAGAGTGACTGGAAACATGTTTTACCAAGGGGGGTTCAGTAACATCATTTTCAGCACATGAGATCATGTCGATGTAATCCTTTGCGTCAAATTTTATCTGTGGAACCTTCCTGACTCCGCCTCTACTTTCTGTTCTTGCTTTTAAAGCACGTCGTTATCCAAGTTCGATTACATGTTTGTGCTTATCACATAGCATGGACAAAAGGATATTTTCTGCAGCAGCAAAGTACCCATTTCTTTGAATAACCGGGTCTAGAACATTCTTAAGGTTTTCAGTTGGATTTCTAGTTGCCACATACAATCTAAGTATACGGTTTGCTAAGCCACCTGGAGGGAGGAAGTTTTCCAGGTTTTCTTAAAGATAAATTTAGCTGGCAATTTCCACTTGATACATCGATATAGATATCCAATAAATACTACTGGTCTGTACTTGAATCATTTATGTTCTCCAAAAGAGGAAGGTTATTTTCAATTGGCAAGAAAGTAACCACAGGAAGATTAGCACAGTTTTCCAGCTGCTGAGCTATTTCGCCTTTAAGCTCATTGGGTCTCTTTGTTTTACCATCTAAATTACAAAAAAGATGTCGCAAAGGTAGCTCATTTCCATGGAACAAACAATTATAAATGTCTTCCTATTTCATTTTCAAAGAAGTCACACCATTATTATGTCCAGTATTTACAACTATTCCATCACACCCAATAGCAGTAAAGTTCAAAAGTTGTTCGTTGTGTTCCTCTATCTTCAAGAAACTCCAGTATACTGTCTGCTAAGTTTTTTCCAGTGCCAGATTTAAATGTTACGTGGCCTAAAAACTTTGAGTTTGGTTCTTCTATTAGTGAAACGTGCTCTTCTGAAATAACTTTTTTGTACTAGTTCCTTTCTTTTCTTGAACACTTGTTTTGCCTTTTCTTCCATCAAAAAACAATCCTCTATTTTTGTTTATCTGATCATAAAGGCTGTCATTAATGAGATCTCTTCGATTCTTTTATCTTGCTCGTCTAATTTTTATCCTGTCTATTACTTTGGTTTTGTCTTCCCCTGTGCTTATATCCAAGCCCCCCCCCCTTCCCCAACATCCGCTCCGGCCATGACTCATGCTCCCGGATGCCAATGCAATAGTTAAACTGTCTTTATCTTTCTATTCATATTAAAACGCCTATTTGAAACTTTTTACTGCATAATTGAGACACATAAAAGAAGTTGCAAAAAGTGTGTTTTTATAAAATTTTACCGCTCTTTGCGGCACCTCAAAACACAATGCAAAAAGTTAAAAAAAAATGTATGTATTTTTTTATATTAAACACTGCTTTTTTGTCAGTATTTGAAATAAAAAAAAAGATTTGACAGCTTCTTAGAAAAACCTTAAAAATATAGCGAAAATTGCAATTTTATGAAACTTTATCGTCCTTGCGGCACCTCAAGACGTGCTCCAATATTTTTCATATTTTTGTGTAATCTTATCTACACCAAAAGGCAACTTTTCCGCGCTATTACAAATTAAAAATCAAAACTTGTTTTTTTCGTTCCACCCTAATAACCATCCTTTGGTAGTACATCTGAAAGCAGATTGCCCCGTTGAAGTTTGTTTTCCGATGTGACTACATTGTTGGGGTTAACCATTCAAATGCTTAAAGCAGCGTAACTTAGTGTATCTAATAAATTTACGGTAAAAAATCAGTCAAAGCTACTACATCTTTTACTTTCATTGTCGAAGAAATTGATTCCACAACCCGTTATCTAAGAGCAATTCATCCACATGTGTACCGGGATCAGCGTCGCAAGTAAACTCGATCCCTCGTGTAATTGGCTTGAGAGACGAGTGGCCTTTGAATTTTTCATTGACT
The DNA here is from genome assembly GCA_940337035.1 of Agriotes lineatus. Classification (NCBI taxonomy): domain Eukaryota; kingdom Metazoa; phylum Arthropoda; class Insecta; order Coleoptera; family Elateridae; genus Agriotes; species Agriotes lineatus. The sequence continues at coordinate 30,697,601 of OW679202.1, read as the reverse complement.
TGTCGATATCAATATTGACTATCTTGTCGACATCAAAAGTATGTATATTTCAAACATAAAATCAGTTCGACTCTTTCTGGTGCCAGTAGAAACAAAGTAAATGGTTGTATAACAACATGCATACAATTAATTTTTGCTTTACCTTTTATCTGTCATTTTACTTTTGCCCTTTTCACATTTATGCAATATACAAGACACTAGTTATTACTATCTATATACGACGCAATTGGGGAAACACTTTATGAAAAATTTGCAGTGGTTTCAGCCGCTTGTAGTAACTTCACTAAGCTTACGAGCTCTCTCAAGTGAAAGAAAAACAAGTGATGGTGGTCAATAAATAAACCTAACCTCAAAATAAGTCGTATGCTTATATTTTATTTTCTGAATCGAGATAAAATATTTCTTCTATGAAGTAAATCCTCCAACCCACAGTTTACGTTCTAATCCATTGCACTAAGATCTAGTTTTCAGAGAGGAAACGAAAAATTTGTTTTAGTGACTGATGACCACTCAATCTGGGTGCAATCGGATAATAAAATGCCTGCATGCTGTTTTTATAAAACGTTTGTTTGCATTCTAGAAACATTTTAAAAACAATCCCTATATATAATTCTGTGTTGTGCCTGCGTGTCTGCGTGCGTCTCTGCGTGACCTTTTCAACGATCGGACGCACTTCTTTCGCGATCGGCTATCGTGTCGCTTGTGCTTTATAAAGCAGCGACAAACTAACCTGATGTGTACGCTACTGTAGGTGAGTGGTTCAAGCCCCCGAGTAATAATCTCCAGGTTCGACTCCCACCGACGGCACTTTTTTTTGTAAATAAAGTAATTGGTATAGCTGAATGTTTCGTGTTGCTGTTTCACTATTAGCAGCAGCATTAAAATATTTTTATTTATTTTCTACATAATTTTGTACACTCTTTATATTAAAGACGTTAAAACATTTTTTTGCAAACGTTTTATTCAGAATTGAATTTTAAAAATGCAAAAACTATTTTAATTAGAGTAAGGCCACCTATGTAGTGGGTTCAAAAGCTAGTATCTTTTGAATTCGAAGTCGTTGCTTATCTCCTTGACAATTCTCTGCACTTGTTCGATTGTGTTATGCTGATTTCGAAATCAAAACTGATGGTTAGTATTAGTTCTCTTTCCTCCAGTATTGATTTAGTACGTAAAGTACTGTACTGGGTTGATCTAATGCACTATTTGACAACACCAATGATTATTCTGAATTAGAATGTGAAACTTTGTCATAATTTAGCTGACCTTTTGTCTTTTACTGTTTTCGAAATCCCAACGGTGAGCCTCGAAACTGAATATCTCTGTATAAGTGTATACCAACTGGTCTTGAAGGGAGTGGGGTCAAACTGACTGTTTGTTATACATTAAGAGCCACTTAACAAAAATACTTCAATGCTGGTGTATGGGCTATATTAATTATTCTTTTATTGTCTTAAAATTTAATCGAAACTGTTTCACTAATTTTTCTTTCCATATTTGATATGTTTCTTATTACCTCTATTCTATCTCTCTCTTCCATTTGGTTCTGTTTCAGATCGCATGTGTCTAATAATAGCTAAATATTAAGATTTTATCATTTAAAATTTGAGTAGTTTGGAATGCAGTAAATATAGACTTCTTATTTATCAACAATTATGTGTAAAAGCCATGTTTTTCCATCTTTCGTAAAGTATTAAGTAAGAAAAAGTGAAGACGATTAGCTAAAAATCAAATATAGCGACGGACATGAAACGTCGTCTAGTTGCATTACTTCAACCAAATTGTGAGCCAAAGTTCATATACCTATTTTTATGCCAATTTGCTCTTCATGTGCAACAAAACATTCCGTGTGGGACCGCCAAGTATACCACTAAGTATCGCTCAATCAGTCAGTCGACCACCCCACTGCTGAGTCTTCTTTAAAGTGCTCCACTTCTTCCTATCTTCACCTGCAGCTCTTTCATTATCATCCACCCAGCGAGTAGGAGTTCTAACCCTACTATGTTTATTGGCGAGTGGTCTTTTTTTTTGTTGGTCCAATTATCATCTTTCGTTCTGCCTGTATGGGCTGCCCATTACCTTTTCAGCCTTGAAATGCTCTCAATAATGTCAGTCACTCCAGTTTTACGGCGTAAGTCCTCATTTCTAATTCTGTCACTTATGTTATGACACTTAATTTTCGTACAGAGGTATTGGTCAGCATAGAGTTTCTGCTTCGTACATCATGAAACTGGCCAAGAAATGTTCACCTTAGATTGATAATAAAGTTGTTCTTGAAGTTACTGGGTACCATGAAATTAGATACTTACAAATGGTAACCAATACTATAAAAATTTAACGTTAGGTGTAGAACAAACATTAGCATCATTAGTAGTGCTATTTACGTAGGTATGGTGAATGTATTCCCGTTTTATACTTCAGAAAACTTTACAAGAAAAAGGAGAGAAAAGTTGATGTATCTATAGTGTTTAATAACATAATATACAGATTAAATTTTCAGAAAAATGTTTTATTACAAATTACAATAAATGATGACCACACAATCGAATCCTTCTTTTTTATTTTGAAACAAATTTTGCAAAATTTCTTGAATAATATTGTCACAACAGTTTATAATTTTTTCCGCAAGTTCATCCAAATTTTTAAATGTTCTTCTAAATACACTTACCTTTGCGGTATACAAAAATGGAAAAATCACAATGCGTGAGATCCGGAGAACAGGCTGAGAACGGATGATTAGTAAATCGACTAATAACACTTTTTCCAAAAATCTGTCTCAAAAAAGCTTGATTTTCTTGGGTTGTGTGAGCAGTGGCTTCTTTCATTTTCATTGAGTTGCTCAACGAAATTTTCTAAAATTTGCTTTCTATACCTCTGTCCATTAACGGTATTGTTCAAGAATATTGGTCCAATTAACCTTCTTCTGGAAACCGCTATCCAAGTACTTAATTTTTGGGGATGCAGTGGAGATTCCAAATATTCAGGGTGCTCCATATGCGAAATTTGTGCGAATTCACCTAACCCGACATGGGCTTCATCGGTGTACAAAGTTAAATCTACCACATTATTGTCAAAAGTCTGTTGCAACCAGTGGTAGTAATTAACATGTGCTTCAAAATCTTGAGTTTGCAGCTGCTGATAAACGATAACTTTATAAGCATATATTTTCAAATGCTTTTTAACAACTGTATGGCAAATGCTGAAGGGAACATTAGATATTTGGGTTCCCTTCGATTTTTTCCCAAAGATCTTCTACAATTTCCTGAGCAACTTGTGGCCTACCTGAGGACTTGCCTTTTACGACGCTCTCACTCTGCTAAGAGTGTTCAGCAGTTCGTCCCTTTTTTGACGTAGACAATGGTCGCCACAATAGTAATCCGGAAATCTAGTACCAAATTGTTCCAGGCAAGGCTCGATAGAGTATGACAGAACCATCATTTTCATCAATAACATTTCTAAAATGAGCTTCTATAATAAATTTATTCTGCTCAACTTCCATGTATTAAAAAATTACTTATACTTGAATTATTTTGACGTTTATTGCTAGTCCAGTTCACAATTGTGAAGAAAACAAGCATTTTTCAAAGGTGTTGCGTTAACGGAGATTTATAAACCCGCTGTGCCTATGTATTAACTTGCCACACTCCGCCCACCCTTCTCTGAAGTATGATATTTAGTTATCTCTGCCGTTTTTTTTGCGTGACTTAGGTGTTTATGTTTTTCTACAAAGTCGATTTCCGTTCCCTTAAGTTTCATATTTTCGCTTGGTACTAGATTGGTTAGCAATTTTGTTTTGGAGAAGTTTTTCAAGTCGACCTTCCTACAAGAGTCTTGAAGGTCTTGCACCATCTTCCAAATTGTCAGATATAGGGACTATTAAAATAAATAGTTTTGTTGACATGTTGTCACATTGTCTAACACTTTTTCAACTTTAATTGCTCTTTTTTTGACTAGCTTTACTTGCTTCGTGTATCTGTATTCTATTTGGCAATTTTTAAAGCTTCTAGAATACAATTTCGTTCAACGGTGTCGAAAGATATGTCAAAATCGATTAATGCGAGAGCTAATAGTCTTTTGTATTAGATGGTCTTTAAGATTCTGCAGATGATTGCTACAAAAGCTATGCTCGAACCAACCTGTTCTCTTGGTTGGTAGAACTCTAATTTATTTTTCAACCTTGTAGTAATTCGGCAGAATATCTTATAGAGACTGTTTAGCAGGCTTGAAGGTCTATAATTTGCAAGGTCGCTTTCATCCACTTTTTTATGCAAGATTATGGTAAACGTATTGTACAGTTTGCTAGGTATGGAGCTGCTTTAGGGGCAGAGGTTTAGAAACTTGTCTTCACTGAGGCTTTGTTTCTTTTCCATTTCTTCAGAATTTGGTGAACTTCCTCAGTTAATTTGTCGATCTTTGGTTTGGTTTAATACACCTTTAGCAATTATTTTTTATAGAGTTACTGTAAAATTCTTCAATTATTTGTAATAAGCCTTCTCTGTCTAATGTTACTTCTTCTACTTTGTCTTGAAGTTTCACTATTTCATTTCTTTCGTTTCCATATTTTCTTTACGTATCACCTTCATATTTTTATGTCTTCTGTTGTTTGATTGACTTGTTTACTTCTCTACTTTGGAATGTCTCGCTTGGTTCCTCTAGATACCTATTTTTTCTTTTACCTCATAGCTTAACGGCCGTGCATGAACTGGGAACTTTCTTAAACCTTAAACTTCTTGTATGTCCTTTCCCTGTACAAGACTAATGAACTGGGCACTGTACTTTCTAATTGCCCTTATAATCACCAAACATAAACCCTTGTTTGATAAGCACAGTTACAGGAATGACATGGAATGAACTACAAATGACTGCAAAGCGTTTCATTTCAAGTTTTATAGTAAATTTTATAAAACGCACACGTCTTTTTAACGTCTAACCTGAATTTCAAACTAATACATACATGAAGTTGCAAAGTATTAACAAAAAAATTGTTAGAACTAGAGCTCCCGAAACCAGACACCGGCACGAATTTTTAAAAACAAAACTGATCATTGTAGTGACATGATGCAAGTTAAATTATGTTAAATATTTAAGTTTCAATCCGAGGTCGGCCATCTTGACCGTCAACGTGTCCATTATTGTTGATATTTCTTCTGTCATATTAAGTACACAATTATTAAAAGGAATACATTTTGCAAATGAAAATTCAAACCTAACCTATTATTATTATTATTATATTCGCTTGTTGAAGTTGTTTTGATTTTAATGGGACATTTCTTAGCATTTTGCAAGACAAAGAATGATCAAAAATTATTTTCATCTAGTATAGCCATGGAATACTTCCTAATTTATGAATGCAACTACATTTATACATTTGCTTTTTAAGTGAGTTACACTTGCATTTATAAATTAGGAAGTATTCCTAAGCCATACTAGATGAAAGTAATTTTTGATCATGCTATAGTAATTTTTGAAAGTTTTAAAGTAAAATAAGTTCAATATTCATAGGAAGCCAATGCTGTTCTAAAATTATTCATTCATTAAAATAGTCATCTTTCCATTTACTTCAGCTTCATTTTGTTTTACCTATCTATAAGTCGATACATTTTAAGCGTTTGTAAACGTCCATCTATTTATTACGTTTTTGAGTTGAAGCACTAGTTAACTAGACGTTACTTTTAATATGTCTAAATTTCTTACTTTTATAATTTATCAATAGGATTACCACTTAGACGTTAGTCCCGTAATTTGATTCGGAAAATTGTAATTCGTAAATGATTGCAGAATACACGAGTCAAAAAAGTTCTTTATATGTCAACCGAGATGTATTAGACTTCCTTGGCGCCGCAGGTATTCGAATATGTCTTAATCGCCTAATCCGAGGACGTCCGGAGTTTTAATACGTCAAAGGCAGATTGTAATCTGGAAGTGGCACCAACTTCGTTACCAACTTATATATTTTTATCGCGTCCAAACCGAACGGTTGTTTTTTGCTGAAATTCAATTTTATGAAGCAATATGGAAATTCGGAAGTACATAGACCTATAAGGAAAGTTTAAAATAAAATTGGATTTGAAATCGGTTCGGCTGTCAACTCCAAACCGTCATTTGCACACCTCGAAACAATTCTGGGCGCACACAAAGACTTGATTGAATGTGAATCATAGGTGAATTATTCGCCTAGTGGTTTCGCATCCCGCAAACCTTCCACTTTTAACGACGACTTCCTCTTCCTCGAAAGCTAATTATTACAGATTCCCTTTCCTTGAGCAGTTGGCAAAGGCTGTAGCTGAAAATACCACGCACTTTATGCTTAGCTTCGGCCTGATCGTTTTATTTTTACCTTAGACGGTCTTTCCAACGGCGCTATATAACATATAATAAGTTAGTGATACGTATTATTATAATGATAATGTAAAAATGTAAATAAAAGCATAAGGCACTTTAAGAAGAGCTGGTTATTAATTTGTCATCCATAATCTTTAATCTCTTTTATCTATCGGTTTGTGGTAAATTTTACAGTGCGGGAAGAGCAACGGAAGTAATGGGTGGTATGCGACTTTCATTACAATTTCAAGCTAACTTGACTAATTTCAACTTATAAAATGAGATTATGACTGTAACTGAAAACACAAAAAGTGTCTGTGCCCAAACGACTTTGGTTTGGTGTGCTTCACAAGCTTATTAACTGCAACGTACTGTAACACATTGTTACAAGAAAAACCTTGTTTATGACAGCAATATGCTTAAAGGGGGGTCCAATAGCTCAGCATTAAGGGAGGGGGAGTCTTAGACTAGTTGTATTCGAAAAGACACCAGGAAAGATTAATGTTATTTAAGGCGCCACTTGGCCGCCGGTGATATACTGGCTAAATTTCCTACCGGGAGAATAAACACTTATTTTACTGCAAGAAAATGCACAACTGCAAGTCGCTTTACAAATGAAAATCACACAGTAAATTTAAAAACTGAATTATGATTACATTATTAAAATACATTTAAGCGGACAACAGCGAAACGCCAGTATCGCAACAAACGGTCCGTAAAAATTCTACCTTGTGACGTCATGTAGTCGGATAAGAATGATTTCTTACCGGGAGAATGTTCCTTTAGGCGTTTAGGCTATGGAAAATGTAGGTGCTCAGCTCTAGATATAAAGGACTTACCTTGTGGGATTACTGAAGCACTCATCTTAGTGCAACAAAATGCGCAACTGCACATCGCTTCACAAATGAAAATTATACAGCAAATTTAAAAACTGTATTAAGATAACACTAGCCGTACGCCAAAATCACAACAAAAAATACTTAAGCATTCTATGTGTTTATGATATATGGTAGCGCGATAAGAATAATATTGCTAGCAGATGTTTGCCTGTGCAGAAGTTCCACATGGGAAACCTATATTAATATACTGCTGCAGAGCACTTAAGGCGTGACTACACTTATAATGGAGATATTCCTCGAAACTTATTTAACAAATATTAGCTAAATACATATAAAGTATTTAAAAAACGCGGAAAATCGCACATGCAATAAAAACAGGTTCAAGTTAGCTTGGTGTAGCGATTCAGTCGACGGGCAGATGTGAAAATTAGGAGAAGTGTCTGTCTATCACCATCCACGTTGGTCGAAAATTGCGGGCTCGCAAATAGAAACACTAACGCTAAAATGGCAAACTTGAAGATTTTACAAGGTAACACTAACGTTTTTGCCACGTAATAAGAAGGAAGACCTCTCAGCGCTGCTTCGGCTTCTAGAATACAGAATGGGCAGCGGCAGTTCAAAGATAGTTTACGACGACTCTGAGTTATTCTACAGCTTGACAAGGAGATGTTTTTCCAGGGAATCGGCGATATATGAAAGCTGCTCTAATTATGTATATCCGGTTGGATATCTATATGAAATTTTGGGGTACTCAAACGAGACAAGATCAGAGCTTCAGATGGAAGCTGTACGTCTGGAAGCTGGATGTAAGTTGCAAACATTGCCACGGTAAGCTATTCCCAAACACCTACATTTATGAGCGGACTAAAGACCAGCTCTCCCGCGCTAGATTGGCTCGAGAAGAAGTGCGACGAAATTAATTACAGGCCCCTTCTACCGCTTACATTAGTCAGTGGCGACGCCAAATCTTAACCTGACCTAACAATATATCCAAACAAGTAAGGTATTTCTCAATCATTCACTTTGTTTAATACTAAGCTAAATTAGATTAGAACGACTCCATATAAAGATTCTCAAACTTTGCACTTTATAAATTATCGAATAATTCATTTGAATTACATGGCAGTTATCTTCTACTCCATCTTTTCCAATTTTCTAATGAACTAGTACATCAGAACTATTTTTAGAAAACCCATTTACATACAAATCTACAAATTCGTTATATTTACAATCCGTGCTCAATTACTTTTCTAAATGCTGGAAAGATGTTAAATTAAACCTCCAAACTTTCCTTACTATTCGTTAAATGAAATAAAAATATTATTTGGAAATAAATGTGCCACTCAAGTGTACTGGTAAATTTAGTTCTGACTTAAGACAACATTTCCGTATGAATCTGCCGCTGTCGGTTATAAATCAGACCTCTTTCTCACTATTAAACGCTATTAGCCTTTCATACAAAGGCGGACATAACTATTTACTTCTGAATTTAAAGTAAGTTTGAATTTAATTAATTTTTACTTTCTTCATCTAAAAGACGAGGGAGGTATTGTAATCGCGAAAAAACCGCCATCCGAGATTTCTTCAGATCTTCTCGTTTCCGGGTTCTTAGATGACGAAAAACAAGTTTTCTCAATTCCGTCTGTCTATCTGTCTATTTATCGGCGTGCCTGTCTGCCTGTTGGCGGTACAACTCAACAACTATTTGTTACAGGAAGACGATATTTTGCATACACATTATATCTACATGGCATGAAACTGAAAAATTTCAGACAAATATATACAGGGTGAGCCCATTAAAAAATAAAATGTTATTTATTTCTGATTTAATTGAGAAATATATAAAAGTAATCATTTGTACAGCGCAGGCTTTATCCTTGCCAAAAATGGGACCCAACAGTTACAGGACGTTGTACGAGACAAAAAAAAAACATCTACTTTAAATGCAACTACATCGCAGGGATTCGAAGCGTCCAGGTGGCTCAGGCAACGAAGGCCTGCTTTAACCGTGAGCTACCAGCGAACAATGAAATAAATGCGCAGGCTCGTTCTCAGCCACTGAAATTCGAATCACGTTACGGGTAATAATTTTTTATTTAAAAATTGATGTCATTTGCATTACTAAGTGTTTTCTTTCTTTTGTTTCAGTATTATTAGGAACGTGAAAATATGTTTACCTCTAGTTCCTTCGATTTTTAAAATTATTTAGTGTCACAACGCTCACTTGCGAGGGAAGTTTCGAGCAAAGATTTTTACAATTATTTTATAAATGCGCACTGCCGATGGACGAAAATGGTTTATATTCAAAAGCCACTAAGATTACGTACGGAATGAAAAGACCCAGCTTTGATGAAGACATTTGCGGATATTTTTGAATTACAATTTGAAATCAATAAGTAAACCACCCTTCGCTTATTCTCGTTTTGCTATCAAATAAATGTTATTATTACTGGTTCTTGCCTACCACTTTTTCCTCTTCCCCTTTGAAGCTATTCAAGCCTTATTTTTACATTTTTAATCATAATTTAACAATTTAAAGGTTAAACAAATCACTACAAGCCAGATAATCGCTGCTGGTGATGACTGCTCCGCTGGTGTTCCTTATCTTTTCACTAAAACTTGAAAATAAATGCCTGTCCCGATTTCCATCTCTTAGGCTCCTACAAGGGTCTAACGTGAATTTGAAAGTATTGAAGACAATTACCCCTCGCCCAGATAAAGTGTTAATATAACTTGGCTCCCTTCTCTTACCTTAATTAAAGTTTTTTCAGGAAGAAGTCGCTCTTTCAGGTTGTCTATTCACTGTAATATCCGATATTTTAGATTAGCAGAATCGTAAATTTGTCTACAAATGAGTAAGTTTGATCTTTTTAAAAGTTCAAGTCTAATCTAATAATGTTTCAGTAGTAACCTTTCCATCCTTAAAAAGCGTAATAAATGGGAGTTACGGTTTAAAATTATCTAACAAAGGAAAGAATTGTATATCGCGTTTGATAAAAACTAACTTCATTTATTACTTTAAGTTTGTTTAGAAAATAAAAATTTCGAAGTTCGCCACATTTCTTCTCATTTCTTCAATGAAGCGGAAGTACCCTTGTCTTACACATTAGTTACTTCATATTTTTATGTCATTTTAAAATTAATTTGGTTAATGCTTTTTATATTCAGCATATATTATGTATTCTTTGCATGTCGGTTGCATCCACACCTTTCCTTTTAAAATTTTCGATTAGTTGTTCATGATGCACATGGTCGAATGGCTTTTGGTAATCAATGAAACCTATATATTTATCAGGCAGTGTTGAATAACTACATTCGTCCCAAGTAAAATTCTTCTATTTCCCTACCATTTCGAAATCCGAATTAGATTTGACTCATTTCTCATTCTATTTTGTAGTATGTTCTGTTGTGGAGGATCTTCAGAAGTACTTTTTATGTGTGACTCATCAAACTTATTTGAACACCTCTTAGTATTGTTTTTCTTAGTCAGTACAACAAATACTGTCGAGATTAGCTAACTTGCGACATAGAGCCAATGCAGTATATGTGCTGCGTAAATCTACAATGGGTTGTAGTCCTTCCACTGGTTTGAGAAATTGTACTGGTATTTCATAAGGGTGTATAGCTTTGCGGTAGTTAGCGTTTTACTATACTTGGTATTATTTCCAGAATATCTTCATTTACTATATTCAGTCTGTTTTTCCATTTGTATTATCTTGTTTTGACCAAGTACCTATAAGTTGCCCATCTTTATCTTCTATTAGAATAGGTTGATTCTTTCTTCTGATTCCTGTTAACGCCTTATTTATCTACTTCAAAAGTATCTTATTTAGTTTCTAAATGTTTAAATTTATTATCAGGAGAATGCATTTTCTTTTACTTTTATTTTATTTATTTATCAACGTATGTATTGTGTTTTTCAATATTTTTATAGTTTTACCGTAGTGGCCCCTTCTTCCATCCATAACTTTCAGAATTTCTGGAGCCACACAGTATCTCTTTGCTTTTGTTGTTGATTATTCTAATTTTTTATTGCATTTCAACCTAAGTTTGAATATTGCCACTATGGGATAATGATAAGACATCATATTGGCCCTGGTATATGTTTAAACGGGTTTGATAGCATTCCTATACCTTCTGTGTATCAAAATAATCAATTCTATTTCATACAATTTTTCTACTGTATTCCTAGGTGGTGTTCATGTATACAGGCGTCGTTTGCAATTTACACCAAGTATTAGTCACCATAAAATTTTTAACTGGACAACGTTCTGTTAACCATTCCCCTCTTTCATTCTTTGTACCTAATCATCCCAACGTCATTGACAGACCCTTCTCCAATTAAGTTTAGAATGCTATTCTGACTTTTAGTATCTGAAGTTTTTCTTCTAGTTGCAGGTATGATTCTTCAACTTCAGCGTTTGCCTGTTCGACTCTTGGAGTGTCATATTGATCGTTCCAATAGTAGACTTAAGTTTAACCATGGAAGTAATTCCAACATCTATGATTGGCATAATCTTATCTTGAGTAATACATCATACCGTTGCCAATAGGATCACCATTTCTCTGGCATTACGCACCATCTAATATGTTGAAGTTATGATTCTCCATTTCAATAATTACACTCCGAACTATCTCGTAACATACTCGTGACATACCACATTGCAATTTTAAGTAAACGCTCGGGTATTCTTAGTGCTCCCTGATCATTCACAATCTACCGAGCACTGGGAGCCTATTGCTTAATACTTTGATCATGATAATTTAAACAAGAGATCTGTTCTGAAGTGGCATTTCGTTGTCTTCTTTACCGTAGTGGCATGACATCAATATAATTAAATCTTCTCTTGTCCATGCTCCTCATGTAATGAGCTGTACTAAGAATATTTCTCTTTCGTCTCATCCATAGCATAGCTGCCCTGCACCAAGAAATTTTAATTCATGATTTTCTTCCACTAGATTGACTGTCATCCAAGGCTTCAGAGTTCGATCTGCCCTTTTGGTTCTTCCGCCTTTTTATCCATTGAGATGTAGTTAATTATCTGCCTTTGAGCCGTAGTTTTCAAATGAGTTAATTACGCCTGACAAAATTAGATAGACTTCCTTAAAATAAATTAGAACTTGCACATTGTCCGAGGAACACGTATCTGCTAAGAAATATATGGAAACTAAAAAAATCCTAAATTAGACTACAAAATAATTCCACTAGCTTGAGGTTATTAGATTTCAACAAACAGTTTTTCAAATTCTCAGACATAATTGTTTACGACAACAAATACTTCAATTTGTAGAGCACAAGTCTTAAGATGCTTCATCAGAGACATATAAATAGGACACTACGATTTTACTTCTTTCGTCTAAGAGACGAAGGAACTGTTCTAATAACGAGGAAATCACCTTCCGAGATTTCTCTCAATTCTGTCTGTCTGTCTGCCTACAGCCGGTATAACTCAAAAACTATTTTATGGAGGAAAGTGATATTTTGCATCTGGATTTGACATGAAACCGCGAAAAGTTTGGTCGAATATATACAGACTAAGCACCTTAAAAAAATAAAACTTTTGCTTTAACTAAGGAATAGATAACATCGACATTTTACATATAGCTCAGGCTTTACCCTTAACAAAAGGGACCCAATAATACCGGCTACATGTTGTAAAAGAGACAAAACTGGGCAATAGTAAGCTTATTGAATGTAATACAGTCGCATTGCCAACATATGAGAAATTTCTTCGTGGCAGGACGACGGGCGTACTACGCACTGCCTGCTGCCATCCGTTGAAATTTCTTTCGCAATCACTGAAATTGCCCTGGGTTGGAATCTCCTCTGGCATATATTTTTATTTTCAAATTGATGTTAGTCGCATTACCAAGTGATTTCTTTTATTGTTTCGGTATTATTATATATTACATATAGGTGTCAAAAGGAGAAGACCAAGCAAACCATTAATTTTATTTGCATAGGTATATGTAAACCCTGTAAAATTTGCATTCGAAGGTTTCTGCTGATATACTTGTAATTTTATGTTGGTACAGTGGACCATTGTGTGCATCATATTTTCGGTAAATATTTTTCTATGCATCAATTGACCTAACAACGTCATCCTTTCTAAACGACCCTATGTAGTGAAAGAATATTGTAACTGGGAGTACGAAACTTCCGTGTGGGCTCAATAGAAGCCCACTTAACGATTCTTAGCATCAAATTCGTTTTTGTGGGCTGAACTGGATTTTAATTTGAACTTGCACTTTCGTTTATAGCAGTTTCTTTGTCTGAAGACATATTACTTTCGGTTTTTACCATATTCTAAATGTGAGAAATCACTACCAATTTCGAAGCACTATTTTTTTTCGGTATCAGGATCGTCGTATCGCAACATCTTTTTATAAGACGTATTTTTTTTAAATAGTCACATAAACTACTTCCTCAATTGCTAGGAACTTCGCACATCACTCTTTTAAGGCTAAATGCTGAACGAAGCTACTGTTACTCTAGCATGTTATCAATATACGTACTTTAGGAGAGTACTGGAGCAAGTAGTAAATTATACGGTGACGTAGACTAAACTACCAATAATTACTACCATTAAACGAACATGTATTTAAGAAATTGTTGTAATATAACGTCATGATCAAACAACTAGTTTATGATGTTGCGATTCTTTAGGATGTTATATTTTTAGAAGGTCGTTTAAATAACTCTAGGTGATTTGTTGCACAGTGTGTAAATTGATAATAAAAATTACTTATATTCTGAGATTTCAAAGAATCGTATTTTATATCGGAGATAACTCAATAATATGTCCTTTATTGATGCGATTAAAGTTTGATGTTCACTTTTCTAGTTATTTCTGTGACTGTCTTTGATAACTCTTATATTTTATTCAAGAAAATGTGTGACTGTGGAATGTCAAAATTGCACACAGAAGAAAAATATGACAATGTTAATTAAAAGTGCATCAGTTCATTGTCAAATTTTTATTATTAGGTTTGTGTAACCTTTTCCGTAAACAATCATATACAGGGTGCCCAACCTAAATGTACGCAGCTTTAAGCAGGTGAGTATGCAACACACATTACATTTCAATGACGATTACAGTCTAGATGTAATGTGTGTTGCATACTCATCTGCTTAAAGCTGAATACATTTAAGGTGGGCTCTGTATGCAGTGAGAAATATTTAACAAAGTCAATTAAAGCACAAAGTTGAAATATCTTATTTAATTGCAATCTGAACAGTAGTTGAAGTTATTAAATGCATTGGAAATGAGATGCAAGAGGCATAATTAGAGGGATAAAGGCAAGCATAAGCAAAGCAAATTTCAGAGGGATTGAATTTGAAGTTTGAGTAATAGAAAGATTTAAGATGGCTAATATAATATAAGTAATATGATAGGTTTGAGTATATTTGAAGCCATATCAAATGAAATTAAATTATACAAAGGGTGGGTTATGTGCATAATATGAGCGTTGAGTTATTAATAAACGTACAGGCCAGCGAAAAGCAAGCAATCTGAAAGGTAGATGGAAATCGAGGCAAGATAAGATCAGATATGCAAAGAGCAATAGAGAACGAGGGAAACTGAATTGAGGAAATCCAGTGACGTGTTTAAAATTGAACTCAAGTGCTAGTGCAATGTAAAAACTAAGTGATTATAACAGAGCGGTGATTATAAAAACGTTTATGTGACGAGAAAGAACAATTTTTAGGTATAAGAAATAAAGACAATTTTTAGATTTACGAAACATGTTATCAAATTTGATGCCTTGATGTAAAATTGTAACTAAAACTAATTTCCTATAAACAATTACAGATCGCGGTTACTAAGCAACGCGATGCTGTTTTGTCAGAAAAAAAGAACAATTGCTGTAAATTGACTAGTTTGGGGCAAAATTGTGCTGCAGTAAAATTAATGTTTTAACATAATAAAAAAGTATTTACCAAATTAAAAAGTATACCATTTTATTATACCAGTTACTAGGCATCTGTGGAAGCGTTATTGAAAGTTTCCCAGTGATAAAATTATAAATTTGTGGAAACCGACTTCAGCTGAACAACGTCAGTGGACACATGAGAATTTCAAACTTCGACACCAATCCAGTTGAGCAGCAGAAGCCAGGGGTCTCCAGTCAAACAGGTTAGGGAGGTGTGTACGAGCATCCTGAACAAGATTTGCTGCCAGGGAAGCGACTTCAAGCGAGTTAGGACCTCGGCATCACCTGCAACCATCTCCGTGGCGAAAGAAGGCAGATTGGAAATGTAGCCATGTTTTGATTGTTTGGTTGCCGGGAAAGCTAGTGAACTGCCAGATTGCACCTTGTGGAAGTGGTCCATCGTATATCTAAGCCTCCAGATTTGTCTCAGTTTGAGTAATTGGAATGGCGTCAATAGAAATTGCGGTTTTCCAGAAAATTAAAGCCCGCACACTTCCAGAAAAAAGCAGCTGGCGCCGTTTGACGTCATACCTGAAACAAAATCGAATTAGTTGTTGCTAGGCGGGAGTTTGCTCCAACTTACCTGACGTTTCCTTGCAGAATTTCACTTTTGAATCTGTAACTACAAGCTATATGCACCAACGACTTTCTGTAGTAAATGTCCAGTTGTGAGGTTATGAATAATCGGAGCGAGTAGCGCAGGTATACGAAAATAAATCGCGAATGTGAGCTACTCTGAGTCAAATATTCTAAACATAATTTCAAATAAAACTCAGATCTGAACCCAACCTGAGAGAAGTAGTTTTGTGTTTTCCCGGAGCTAGCCCAGATTATTATTGCAGTTCCATAAAATATAGAAAAGGGCAATTAACCATTTTATTAGAGTATAATCAATACATTTCATTTTGATTAGCTTAAAATACTGACAGGCAAACTTTTTCACAATAAAAGTACCCTGAGCATTGTGGTGATTTGCCCTATTTAATGGTTCACATTCTAATTAAACCCTTTATTAATACAAGACATCATTCCATTGTAATATAAATAAAGGGGAGTGAAACTAGATTTCTGCGTACATCACACTATATCGTCTGCGATCGGACTTGCTCCGCACCTAATCGGGCTTGCTACCTTCAGATCCATTTAGCGACAAGGACAATAACTATACTGCTACAAGATACTGTATATAACTTCCATTGGTTTTAAGGTGTTTAAATAGTACTGCAGCTTACAATTATAAAAGTGTTTCTTAATTTTAATACAGAATGAAGAATTCGTCCAGGATGGGTGGTGCAGAGGGGAGACTGAAACAGGACCCAAAAAGACTTTAAAGGTGGTAGAAGAAGAAGTACGGAAGGTACAACCCTTGATGTTGAAGCATTTAAAGTTTATTCCATCCCCTTCGATCTTATGACGAGCGTGTTTAGCTAGTATTTCATGAACCCTTGATTCAATGATAATTTTGAAAGACATGTCGTTATCATCCATGGCACTAAAAGCTTGCTATTTAGTTTAGAATGTGTTTCTTAGGCATTAGCCTATACAGTTTCACTATGAAATTGATAGTATTGCATTAAAATTGATTGAGGTGTACCTTGCTTGCGCGAGTGAAAAATTATAAACGCTTGTTTTGATGGCATTCTCTACTTATTATAATAATTGCCAACATAAGTTACCTATTTTTACTTTACATGACGTTATTGCTTCATTATTGCACATTTTAGCATTTCTAAGCCAATTTTAATAAACCATAAGGTTAATTTTCGCTTTTCTAAGTTTAAGATTGACGTAAAATAATTATTTGAGTGTATAGATTTTTATCGGCTGTTCCGTTACTTACATGAAGTTCAATAGTTAAGCCCGACTTCGGCTTGATTTTCGCCTCGCCCCAACGAAACTCCAAAATGTCCTTTGTTTTGAGCCGGCTGTTAGAAGTTGGACAAGGCCTGGAAGTTTTTAACGTCGTCGGTCCTCAGAGAAAAACTCAAATCTTTACATGATTCTTCCCTTGGCCGGCTTAGTGCAACGTACGTAGTATCTATTTCTAAACTTCGATCGGAAATGGTAGCCACCATTTTTTGCTACCGCTATTTTTTTGCTTGTTATTAATCAACAACTACACGTTTAAAAAATAATTTTTCTACTGTGTGAGTAAATTGAAATGTGTCGATTAGTGAAAAATTAAATAAATGAAATTGATTAACTGAGCAGCTGTGATATCTGGCACAGTTTTGTTATCCAGGGACAATACTGTAAATTACATTTTCAATGAATATTTACTGCATTTTGCTTCATATAGTTGACTGTGGCGTACAAATTTAGTAAAGGAGGTAAAACACAGTAAAAGCGCAATACTGCATGCAGCTGACATATTATAACATGACGTATAAAATTTTAACTGGTTTACGCTTTTGTTGCAGCTGTAGATTAGACGTCCTATAACTGTGCTAATTGTTATTGCCGGTTTTTTAAGTTCAGTAATATAGCCACAAAGTACGTGTTACAAAAGAACAGTTGTACTTTGTGCTAAACAAGGTGGACGTTAATGCATAGAAATAGAAACGTTACCGCATTGCCACATTGCTATATTTATTGTTAAGAAAAATATGAAGCTCAAGTTTGAGGATGCTGTTTTGACTGATGATATTAATTTTAGCAATAATTTTTCGGAAATAATATTACTGGAAATACCATAATCTACTGATGGGGGGAACATTTTCAGTGTTATTATTACAAAAAACATTGTTTGAAGTATTACAAAAAAGCAGAGGTTCTATTGGTATATTTGAAATGATATTATCCTTACAACTGTAGCTTAACCATTGCCTCCAACGTATATCATTTGCCTAAAGATTCGACTATTATATTGTTCTCATGGAAGGCAATTATAATATTTAATATCTTTATGTAACTTCAATATGGGCTTACTCCAAATCTGCTAGAGCGATATGTTTCACTTTCTTTGTATATTTTTTTAAAGAAGAAAGCTATCATCGACCATAGATTGATCAGTTCAAGTACCTGTTTGTTCTTTGGGTTGCTTATCCATTACATCTAGATCAATAAGGGTTTTTATATGGATAATAGAATGTGTTCGTTCTTCGCCAGATGTTTGATAACTCCTAGGATCATTAACTATAGATTATATGTGGCTGGTCAAGTTAGTCGCTTTCATTGATTAGTCTTCCAACAAGACCTGTTAATGGTACCCCAACGGGGAATGGTCACACTGGCTTAACACTGATCGAATGAACCGCGGTCAAATTTCAGCTCTCCATGGAATCCAATCGGGAACTTGCTTATTGCTAGCCTGGCGCTGTTCTCTCTGCTCCACCCGGCTATTTGCTCCATTATGGGGACATATTGATTATATTTGTGCAACCCCTTAAAGTTTCATCTTGTTTCTTCCAGGAATTTTATCGATACTTTTCCTAAAGCAGCTTTTGCTGTTTTCTTTATAATTCCCTGCTCCTAACCATCACGATTAGAAGAAGAAAAACCTGTAAAGGGTTGTACTTGGGACTTTTCTCGCTTGGAATTTTTTAAACTAAAAATTGAAAATATAAAAAAATCAAGAGTGTTCAGAATTACGTACAAAATAGGTACACTATACATTGCTAATAATACTGAAAGCTTAAACTGAGTCACATAGTATTAATTACATCAATTTGCAAATAAAGAAGATGCAGCCAATGGGATTCGAAGTTACATGTTTCCAGGCTGCGTTCGATTGCTATTTTTAGTCAGACGCGAATCAGAGTATATAGCGGTGACTACCACTCCGCTACCGCTGCTCATTTATTGCGTTCGCTTATGGCTACCTAATAAAGAACGCGCTTACTTTACGATGTTCACCCTGTATTTTTCCAATCCCATTTTCGTCGAAGGTAAAAACTTAAACAATGTGCAAGATATTAGTTTTATCTCACCTTGTATACTGTAATTCACCGACAGTATATTCGGTTTCAAGCCAGGTAGACATAATTCGCATGCAAAATATCGTCTTCCTCCAACAAATAGTTTTTGAGCTATACCGCCAACAGACAGACGGACAGACAGACAGACAGACTGACGCAATTGAGAGAACAAGTTTTTTGCTATTTAGGGACGCTAAAACTTGAATATCTGAAGAAATCTCTCTCTTTAGTCTTCTGCAAGAAAAGTAAATATTGAATGTATTTGTTACATATTAGAAATTTTAAGCTTTATTTTTTTTTAGAAGGCAGTTTCTATTTGCTCCAACTCGTACTACTGTGTTTTACTGTCGGGTAACCAAATTTTTTATCGTATGTCTCCTGAGACAGTGTTTATCAGTTTTTACCCAAAGATCTGAAAGCAAAGACAGACTCTATTTCCCATCGAATTTTAGAAGGAGGTGCTCTTAAGTAAAAGTAGATTCGTCAATGAGTCCTGATGCACTTAATCTCGACTCATCTTTGCACCCAATTCCTATGCCGACCTTGGTTTTAGTGGTATGTCAACCGCTTTAGTGGTAGCAACAGCAGATGCAGTTAGACGAGCAAATAATGACATTATTTGTAAAAGCAAAGTGCACGATGAGCATAATCGCGGCTGCTTTAACGCCGTTAAATAATGGAATCCTCCGGTAAATGCAGTCTATGACGGCGGACCCGAAGTTTTCGATATCGTTTAGTGTTGCAGTGTTGTTCAGCGAAGACGTGCTCTTGCTTCCGTAATCCGTTTGTAGTTTCATTAGGTGGAATTAGATGTGATGCGCTTGACATACGGGATTTCGCAGTATTGATGGCATACATTTCGTGTTGCATGTGCTCCGCTTCCTTTACTGATGACTTACAACGCGAAGCCTGAATAGTTAATGACGGGCACAACGTCTCCGCTAATACTCAAAAACAAATTTCTCAAATTGCAAAATCCATTAGCTCCTTCCCCCGCGCTAGAATACCGAGCTATTATAATGAAATAGTCATAAATTGTAACTGAATTGGGCACAATCGTGATTATATGACTGGCCTCTATAGGGTGTGGTCCTATTCGATCATCAACTGTGGATTAACGAGTAAATAACCTGCGGCAAATAATTCCAAGCGTCTCTTAACAGTAGCTTAGTGTATTTATTTACGATGCAGACGTTTGAAAGATTAGACAATAAGACAGCATGGGCCAGCACGGGAACATTTTTAATTTTTGTAAGTGAAAATTGTAGGGCTTTTATTGATGCATATGATGTGCGCTTGCATGTGTCACCCTTATCTTGTTTAATAAATTTTTTGCAGCTGTTACAGACGGAAGATGATAATGGAATATTCTGAAAAGCTGCTATGATCACAAAAGTTCAAAATCCTTACCACAACTTAATATCTTCTACAGATACTATTCCAATAGTTAAACTGCCATCTTCAATGGCATGTCGAAAGAAAGTGGAATATATTTATTTAAAATTTTGATTTAATTTTTACCTTTTGTTCACAACCTTTTGCATGTAATTGTAATAATTTTAGTTATTCGACTCTATCTCAGGGTTACTATTAAAATCAGATTAAGACATAAGCAATGAATAACTATAGTAGAAGATATAGAACAATTGTATTTATTAAGCAATTAATATCTGCCTATATCATACGTTTAACACCTTTGTTAATAATATTCGATAATACCTACTTAATTTCAGTTAAATCAATTTTAGATTAATATTACTATCTGTTTACAATTTTATGATTATCTAATTTATTGAATTCAATTTTAATAACTCTGTAAGTAGCAGATATATCTTATATTACTACTTTCCTTTTATATGTTTTAAGTTGAAGGTTAATAGACTCACTTTGTAATTTTCTATCTTCGAGCTCTTTATCTTCTATAATCTTCTATTCGCCAGATCTCTGCTACAGCTATCCTCGTTGTGGTTGGCAGCACATCCTTGTGTAGTAGTTATCGATGCACTCAGTTTTTTATGTTGCACTAATATTTGTCTATCGCACTCTTTAGGTGTTTGACAATATAAATGGGTACATACTAGTATATTAACGTCGAAAATTTACTATTAAATGCGATTTCAAATAGGACTTGTGTCAATTCAATATATATTGTTATACACCCGATTTGTTCTGTTTATTTTTAAACTACCCGCCAAAACCAATGGTTATCAAACAAATGAGAATACAGTTTTCTTTTATTACTTGTTATGGCTTTTCTAATTGTGACAAATCATATTTTTAGATTAACAGTTTTACATCGTGTATGTTTTCAACTACATGACCAAATATGTAAGAATTAAACTTTTATATTATATTTTATAATAACAATTACTTCTTTTAGATAAGTATTGACTAATTCGTATTACAATTGCATTCAAAACTGGACTATTTACAAATGAATTGCAAATACCGTTGTAAGAAACCGAAATTCCAATGATAAACCATCACTCCTTTTAGAAACATTATTTTAAGCTGCTTTATTATTGTGTAGTTATGAATGCTCTTTCATTTAATGGTCATATCAATATTTAAAGTTTTGATTACATCTAACTTTATTGTCATTAGATCACATTCTCGTAGAAATAGAACTAACTGTTTATTTGCTAATTGCTGATCATTGGTTCTAAAGTGCTGTACTTTCCCTTGCGTCCTTTAACGTAGCACAAAGATTTCTGTTTATATTTGAAATTGTATTACCGTTTCATAAAGTTATAACGTTACTTTTATTACTTTGTAAAATTTTTTTTTAGTTTTTGACAAACTTTTTACGGGGCACTATATTAAAATAATAAGTTTTAGTTTAGTACTTTACTAATATTGGGTTAAAGGATAATATACTTTACTATTATTATTATAAATAGTCTTTTTTCTGCGCGGTATTATTAATTGTGCCATCGACTGAAGCAAAATGAAAACAAACTATTTCATGTTTAAAAACTTACCGATTTCTGTATATATTATCACTGACTAGAAGAGGAAAGAGGGCTAGAGAGGGGATAGGTTCATGGTGAGGGAGAGAAGCACAATACCAGTGGTCGGATATCATAAGCTAGATCAGCATACTTTACTAACTTCTGTGGACGGTTTTTTAGCTGCTGTTGTGTCAGCGATGTCTATTAAGTAGGTTTGCTTTAGATTTTTTGACCAAGATGAGATCTGGTCAGTTTGATGGCACGGTTCTGTTAATAAGCATTACCCTATCCCAACAGAGCCGAAAATTTTCGTCTTTTAAGACTTTCTCAAAGTGTATTAGTAATAGAAGCTGGCGTTTTCTGTAGGGTGGTGGAGTTGTACAAGTTTCAGATTCATAATTGTGGCGATATAATTGTGGCGGTGCTGGTATCGAGTGGGCCAAGGAGATTTACACCCTGCAGTGATGTGCTGTATAGTCTTGGTTGCGCGAAGGTATCTTCTAAACATATCATCGACTACATTTGCATCCTTCACCATGTACTTAAGGTAATTCCTCGTGGCAATACCCCTATAAAACGTTGTCGCAAGGAATAGATCGCACGGGTCAACTAATAATTGAACGCTTTGCAATGGAAATTTTTGGTACCGAGTTTGTGGGGATGTCTTCCATATAGGGGCCTGTGCTTCCATGCATGAATCTGAAACAATTTGTATACTGTTAGCAGGAAGGCAACGGAACTGTGCTTTGCAATATCCTCAACCAATATATATATTCTATAGCGACTGTGATATATACTTGGTCATGGGAATTCGATCTATTGGTGTAAGAAGAGGGTAATTAATGTGTTAATTAGCACTTCAAAAAACAATGATATACTTTTATAACGGAAAGGTTTTTGACACCACTCTATGTTTATGTTTTATATACTGCAATGTTTGAAGTACTCCTTCTCAACTCCGACCGTCTTAATGACTGTGTAGCGATTATTATGGTAACACCATAGCGTAAGCTGTATTAAATTATGTTAAATGGCCGATTTAGTGGCGATCATTAATTAAATTTCGCTAATTTTAGATTTTAATCTCTGCTAATATCTAAAGGCATTTACAATTATCGGAAATTTAAAACACTTTTAAGAATCCATTTTACAATTATTGCTTTTTCACATGGAATAATCCAATATTATCCTATTTAGCCAACTTAAAAAATATAGCTTGCAAAGAGGCACAGTTAAAAGCTGTATTTAGTGTCTTGTGTCTAGCTGCACCACATCGCCTTTTTCGATGTCCGAGGGAGGACGTGTATTGAAGCAAGCCTTTTCACCAGTAAAAGCCCCAGAAAAAGCAGCTGTGACGGTCTGAAGTGACAACATTTGTCACATACATTTGTCACCCAGGTTTATAAGTTTCCAATTACAATTCATCAATGTTATCTCAGTAGCCCGACAGTGATGCGTCGGTAGCAAAAACCACATGACAAATGTGACTTTGTTACTTCACTGTGTGTAATAATTAGGGCGGCATGGCGCTGGGCGATGTGGCTTAAAAGCGCTAACAGGCCTTTCTTTTCACGTAGGGCTTTTATTAGATTTACGCTTTTTGTTCTTAGGCCATCCATCGCGCCGTTTTCCCCTACTTATTAAAAACTGTTGCGGAAAACTATAAGAAATTCAATTATCTCCACATGAGTGTATATAGGCGTGAAAGAGTTGATTCGTACTTCTTTGTCAGTCGTAACTACTGGAGAGTGAGCCGGATAAAACTCTAATAGAAATATATCCTACTTCGGCAACTAACTGGCAAACCAACCGTTTTCTCTATGAAGCAATAAAGACGAGAAAAATATTCCTTATGGCACCAAAAAAAAATCGTTACAGGACAACTAAAGAATGAAACTGAGCGAAGTACAACTGAATAAATATTTGCTGCCATAAATAAATAAATTGTATAATCGCTAACGCCCTGAAGAGAACAGGTAGTTGATGAAAAGCTATTCAACTGTTCATGGAACCGAGCAGCACATTCCTTTGGGCAAATCTTGCTACCTCAATTTTGTTTTCTTCAATGAATCTCTTTTGCTTGTTTTTATCACTGTTGTTTATTCGTTGCAAGTGCAAAAGTCATCGAACTGTTTTCATATTTCTCAATGTGTATGGAAACATACTTAGGTCTATTGCTTAATTTTACTTTTTCAATATTTAGTAATGCAATTCGCTATGGACTGAAATCATTTGTTGTTAATTCGAATTCTGACATCTAACTCTTCTTTCCTGTCAACCCCCTCCTCCCTTCGTAATCGTCGAAAGTATATAGTGACACTTTTGGTGTCGAATAATCTTTTTCCAAATGTCTTCCTCTTGAGCCAGTTATTCTGTTTCATGTAGGCTGCTGTTAATAAGTTGTTTAGCCTGGTCTAGCTATATAGTTGGCGATTTTTCCACAGGAGGTCTTAGTTCTGCATGCCACATGTCCAAAGTGTTGAAGATTTATATAGTAGCCTGGTGTTAACCTTCATTTCATCTAATGTTCATCGCGTTGTACGGTGTTCGACCCATCAAGGCCTTAGTCCTTATATACAAAGTTCAAGGACAGATATACTCATTCTATCTCATGGTGTTTGGTGTATATATGGCAATGGGCAAAGTAAGAACATTTACAAGCTTTAGTTGCATTGGCTTCATGATTGAGGTGTCCTACCATACCTTCCTCAGCTTGACAGTCGCAGCTCTTGTCATCGTGAGCCGACGCACTTCTTTTTCCGATGACGAGTGTTTGTGATGAGCGAGCCTTAGCAGATGAAACTCAATTTCATACCCTGCTACGTTTCTAATATGCGAAGAGCTGTTATTTGCCCTGTTCACTGGCATTACCTTTGTCTTAGCTCTATTGAGGTTCATTCCTCTTTGCTTACTAAGCGTAGCTTGTCCGTGATTTTTGTCATTTCCTTTATACTTGCATAATGACAGGTGTGTTATCGGCACAACGAATGTTGCAAATGTTCTTTTTTCCAATTGAAATGCCTCCCTACCGATCATTTCAGATTTTCGTCATGATATATTTACTGTAAATGTTGAACAACGTGGGGGGAAGATGCATCATTCTCATAGAATCTCCTGAGTGACAGGGTTAGATGTTACGTTGGAAATGATTTACCACGGTAAGTTCCATTTTACTTTGTCGAATGCTTTATCACTTCGTATAGCTTCATTATCATGATAATGCTTTTTTCTAACTATTTAAACGTAAGGACTTGTTTCACATTTTTGTTCCATAAATTTATAATCGCCCTTGTATGCTACATACATGAGGTTTGTACTAAGCGGATTTTAGTAACTATTATTTATTTTGATACTTGATATGTATTCATTTTCGACATCTAGATCTCAACATTTCTTTCTTCTCAAGCAGCATCACACCAGTATTAGACGTAGATTACCCCCTGTCCGCGATGCTCCTTGAATTTATGCAAGCCTTCGATTTGTGTAGTTCCGTGGATTATTTCTTGCATTGTATAATTGTAGAACCAGGTTGTTTACTGAAGTAGATAAAAGTTTTTGAGATAAGATGTAACTGGAGTAGCCAGGCCTAACTACCCCTTAGACAATTGTAGCCTGTGTCTGGTAACAAATGAATACACTTCAGAGTTTAAAAGTTTATTGGAATATTAAATAAATACAAGTCCTTATACCGGATGGTTGGTCATACCTCTGAACATAGGCAATTTACATGGCTTATCACGGTTATGCATATTCCTGCTCACCATTTTTATGGAAAAAATTGTAGTGGTACTTAATTAAAGAGACCAATTTTCCGCGTCGTTTAGTATTAAAAATTTATTGGATAATGCTAATTGTGCATAAAATATTAATTTTTAAATTTAGATATTCTCAAATATGGGCGACCGCGCTTCCCAAATATGAGCTGCCGAGCTTGTTAAAAAACAAAAGCTGTCTGTTGACAACTCAGATAATTGTGTCGCTTAAAATGGATGCAATTTACTCTAACGTGGAAAGGGTGTTCATTATTAAAACTTTTTATGCTGGCAATAGTTTACGCTGAGTTAGGGACTTATTCTCGATACAATTTCAAGATAGCCCCATTCCAACAATTGTGACAATACAAACTTATGTGCAAAGATTCGAAATGACGGGAAGTGTAGCAGCTAAAGAAAGCAAAGGTAAATAATTTAGTTCATACAGTGTATGTATTCATTGATACTATTTAAATGTATAATATTGTAGGTAATCGAGACAGTCGAAATGATGATTTAGAGAAAAGGGTTCTGGCATTAATACAACTAAATCCAAACCTAAGTGCAAGATCAATAGCTCGTGAGTGCAATGTTAATCATGGATCGGTATTAAAAATACTTAAGAAGCATAAATATCATCCATATAAAGCACAATGCCACTAAGACATATCCGTAATGGATGAAGAAAGTCCTCGTTAGAGTAAATTGCATCCATTTTAAGCGACACAATTATCTGAGTTGTCAACAGACAGCTTTTGTTTTTTAACAAGCGCGGCCACTCATATTTGGGAAGCGCGACCGCCCATATTTGCGAATATCTAAATTTAAAAATTAATATTTTTATGCACAATTAATATTATCCAATAAATTTTAATACTAAACGACGCGGAAAATTATTCTCTTTACTTTAGTACCACTACCATTTTTTTCCATAAAAATGGTGAGCAGGAATATGCATAACCTTGATAAGCCATGTAAATTGCCTATGTTTAGAGGTATGACCAACCACCCGGTATATAATTGAATGTGTGTCGTTCTTTCTGTTTTGATCTGATAACCTATTATTGGTATAGGCACAAAACACGACGTTTGCATAAAATATCCAGCTGGTAAACAATGTGTGTGAAGTCTGACTTAAAGATAGAATTATAATTCCGCTGTCTGCATAAAGATTCCTTGTAGTATTGCAACGTAACCCAGTATGCCGACACCAAAGCTGATTCTTGTGTACAAACAGTTTAACTGGCACATGTGAACTAGTTCTGTAATATAATTTTGTGTCCGCATAATGTCACTTAATTATTTTATCTCATGGGCAAACACTAGTTTGAACACCCCCACTACTTTGCTACTGATTTATATTCCAACGGTTTCTAGCAATGTGCGCTTCTTATTTTTTTATATCGCTTTATCTGGCTGGAGAATTCCATAAGACTTCTTCCAGTACACAGCTTGCAATACTATGAATCCCATTCTGTACGTTATGATTGCTTCTCCTCACCTTCGTCAATTTGCTGTGTTTATTACCGTCATATGCATTTCTATCCTTGTTATTCTGTCTGTGAGACTTTTATTTCTCATCTATGGTCCTCATTCTAATACATTTCAAGTGTATGTTTAATCTTTTCTTTTTATTAGATGAGCCACCCATGCCCTTTTAATTATTATTGTTCTGTTTGCTCCGCGAATGATTTCTGTTTGAGTTTCTCGTCCACTTCAATTCTTCTTGTGGTGCTCTGTGTTTTACCAGTATGAACTAATGCTTTTTGTTATATCTAATGCCGTTGAACGATCTGCGTTTCAAGCGTCCGATTACGTCGTTTTTCAGTACCTGAGATCGTCTCAACATCTCAATTCCAATACCGTTTGTGTCCATCTTTTATATTTTCTTATTCATCGTATGGCCTGCTGGATGACCACCCTCACTTATCCCATATTTTTTATGTCCAAAGCTTTTGTTTGTCAAAAGTCTCTCTATTGCTCTCTATGGTATTTTTTTCTTTAGTATTTCTCGTGTCTAATTTAACTATTCATTTTTAGTATTCCTATCTGTTGTACATTTTCTACTGGTAGTTGGACGTACCGGGTGTATATTCATTGTTTGTTTAGAGATTCTATTATTCCTAGTAGATCTATTGCATCGACTGGTTTTTCATAGTCTACAAAAGTTAGCGCATACTTTGATAACAGTTATTAGAGTGAAAATATGAGTTATTATTAAAGAAAATAATAAAATATACAAAAAGAAACAGCACAACAAGATGTGATATTTACAACTTTAAGTGTTACGCTATTTGTGACGCTCACAGTATTGGAACAAATAAGTGATGAAGCCCCTTTTTAAGCTTATTATTTTAGTATGATTTTTAGTCTGACGTCCGTATATGCATGGGTTTCGATTAAAGCTGCCAATAATCATGTAAAATTGTATTATAAAATATTGCTATTAAATGGTTCATCCTTAATGACCTAGAAGTTGTAAGTTTCATAAGTATAGATAAACAGCATAGTACAGGAACTACCTTAAACATTAGGACAAGTCTACAAGATCCGAGTACAGACTTTCTAATTAGATTTTAATTATGGCCGTACAAATAGAACTATTACATTAATTTTCAATTTTATTTCCTGTTCAGAACGCTAATTTTGATAGTATCGGGGCATAATCGCTAGCTGCATGATCTAAAGAATGCACCGATGCTCGTTTCTGTGTCCCAAACACAATACTTCCATGAGCAGAGAACACGCTACATCCACAACTTCGCTTCGCCGATTTGAATGGAAATGTACGTTTTAGGACAGAAACCTGGCTCGGTTATGTCGAAAGTTTAATCCGAAGCACATGCATGGGCGCAAAAACAAAACTCACCTAAAGTAGGTAGTTTGTGTAATTTTCTTTGTTTTATTGAGAAGTGAAAGTTTACTGCTGGTGAAGTTCGTGATACTCGTATTTGAAGTAGCTGTCGAAAATGAACAAATAATTATTAGTGTGTTTAGAGTAGCATACTTATATTTATTGCTGTGTTAAAATAACTAAACATGTTGAATAATCTGAATGCTAAATAACTAACGTTCTGATAATTAAGAGTTTACAGCAATGTGAAAACACTACTTAAAGAACACTTACAGTAGAAGTAACTTTTTTCTAACAGAGAAAATAATAATTTCAGGTTTTAGTTGAAAACACCTTCAGATTGAATTTTTAGTGTAAGGAGTTGTATGGTAACGTAATCAAAAAAATGAGAGTAACAAAAACATGCATGAAAGAATTGTTCTGTATGTATTAGTTGAGAGCAGCATTATACCAGGGCGTTATAACCTCTTGTTGAGTTGGTACAGATCCATAATCTCTTTTCCTAAACTCTGGGGTAGTCTCCCATTGGAGTCTATTTCAGTACCCCATAAACATCAGACGCACGCGTGACCAGTTCAATCGGCGAGACACAACTGACGCCTGCCATACTCGCTGTCAGTACTGAATATAGCCGCTACGTCACATTGTGAGTGACGTGGCGAGTGTGGAGATGGGTCAGCTGTTCGGGCACCAAACAAGCCTTGTTATGCAGATATTACGTGCGCTCCACACTTCATACAGCAGCTTCAGCAGCTTTCAGTAGTGGAAATACGTTGTGCAAGGACAAATTCTGTAGCTATGAATGTGAAAAAGATAAAAACGAACACCGTCTTGTTTAAACTCAAAGTGCTCACCCACTTTTCGTGGTTCAATATGGGGTCCTAGAATACGATTGTGAATTGTGAATAGAACCAGTAACAATACCTCTAAGATGCACAAGTGTTTCTATAGAAGCAACTTTCTACGCCATAGCACTACTTTAGTGATAACGATTCGGCGTTTTACTGCACTATCATTAAGTTTGCAAACTACCTCCGATTGTTTCTACTGAAAGTATAATGTTTGGATTTTTGGCTACAAAACGCGTTTCTTCGTAGACGTCGAGAAGCTTTTGACAGTTTAAGCAGATGGGCCATGTGAAAATACCTGAAACATCACGTGAAGTACCAGATAGATAGCAGATCTTTTTAAAAAGACGTACAGAAGTTATGTGTGTCGAGTAATCCAAGAGGAGCGACATTCGTACTCATTACTGGTGATATGCGTGCAGCAGGAAGGCATCCTCTCACCAACCATATTTCTGATCAATCGTTGTGGACCCAATGTGACACGAAACGCGAGGCGCGATATTCAGTGGGGACGAAAGGGCGCACTCGAAGATATCGACCATGGGGACGACATCTATCTGCTATCAGAAGCATACAGGGACATGGCATCGTAGTTCAAAGCTCTAGCGACGAAAGCACCGAGAGTAGGGCTCAAAATCAGTAATGCAGAAACGAAAGCACTTCGCATTAATACCAGCAACGAAAGACCATTAACCCTGAAAGATGCGAGAGAGTTCAGGTACTTGAACAGTGTTCTGATCAAAGATGGAGGTGCTGCAAAAGATATATCGCATATGATCAGCAGAGGGAATGCTGCTTTTCTTCAGTTATACGCGGTCTGGGGAGCAACCAAATACAGGTTAAGACAATGTTGAGCATCTTCCGGAGCAATGTGAAGTCGGTTCTACATAGGAAGAAGACCTGAAAAGTTATACAGACCATATCAAACAAGCTGCAAACATTTCTTAACCGTTGTTTCCTACGAAAACTCAGAATTCACTGTCCCGGTACTATCAGTAATAAAAATCTAGTGAAAAAATGATGAGATACCTATTGTAATGCAAATAAAAAACGTACGCGTAAGTGTATCGGCCAGACTCTGAGGAAACCCCAATAGGGTAGTGGGCAAAGTAGGCCCTGACGTGGAAAGCCACAGGGGAGAAGGAGACGCGGCAAAGTAAGCCAAATCTGGCAAAGATCAATCCTCGTAGAAGCGCTGGAGAGGAAAAGACTTGGAACCAAGTCAAGGTTAAACTGTAACGAGTGGGCAATAAATTAATACATACAAAAAGTGCGAACGGAACCAGGTGTGATTCATGGAGCCCTACTTGGTAAGAAACCTAATGAATGGATATGTCAACAAACAAAAGCATATTAACAATGCAAAGATGTGCTACCTCAAGTGCCAATAAATAGCTCGTGTTGTCAAAGGAAAAGCATAGAGTGAAAACCTTAGGGTTATCGACCCAGCGTGGGAAGTTACCATAGGTTAACGAATTTATCTATGTTTTAGTACAGTAGCTGCGAGTAGAATACGGCTTGGGACAGTCTATATTCAACAATGGATAAAAAAATCAGGGCTACTAAAAAGGAAACAAATAATTGCGATTCCGTTTGCCCTTAATTTGTGATTTAAATTTATCATTGTATCGCGATTGAGTTGAGCAGTTGGGTTGCATAATGATATTTTTTAAAATATTTTTTTTTCGACGATATTCTATCTTCTCCGGGTGCCACCTATTTTTTCAAATTTGTTACATAGATATTAGGTGACATTAACCATTAACGAAAGTGTTCGATATCAACGTCGTAGCATTACTTACATTACAAACAACCTGCGCAAACAAATTATTGGCTTGTTAATTAATATAATAATTTTGCTGTATGAGTAAAATGTGGGACCGACGTGAGCAAAAGGTTTGGCTTCAATGGAGTGCGCAAGGTACCGATTAAGAGAAATTATAGAGGTGCTGAAAACAAATGCGATTAAGTATTAGAGCACGCGGAAATAGTTACGAACGGGTCTTACTCAACCTGTGGGTGGCTTGTGAACATTTTGCTTCTAAAGGAACACTACCATAGCCCGAAGTAGTCAGGTGGCTGCGGCGATACAACAACAGGATCAAGACTGACTCTGTGGCAACGGTTTTGTCGGGAAAATCCGCATATGGCGTCGCACTCAAGGCAAGTGCAAACAAAGACGTCGTGCAGCTCTAAAATTAGAAGATTTCGGATTTTTTAAAAGGAAAAAATGGGCACTCGCAATTTTTTAATCAAACGTGTGTCATTTCTTCATTAAAACATTGTTAAAAACGCATATCGGTGTTCAAGAATTTCACACGGACAGGTTTGGCATCATATCATCTTTATCGTAATTCAAGCATTGAAAATTGATTTTTGAAACTAACCCACTACAAACTGCTACATTACATTCCTTATTAAAACATTATAATTGCTTCTGTTTCTCATTTAAGTCGAAAATGCCCGATTTGGATCATTATTCAATATTTTTCAACAATGTTCTGTACAGGCAATAATCAAATACGCCCTTGAATAACAACAGATTTTTTACAATTCGGTGTAATATCTGCACCATTTTCAGAAGCTTTATGATTACTTTTTATTGATCTGCGTATTGTGATGTCATTGTACATTGTAATTTATTTCAGTTTTTTTTTAGTCGCCCAAGAAAATATTTGAAACAAAGTTTCAGCACTATCTTATTTCGAGTAGTGTATATTGATATAACTTTGAAATATGCATTATGCATGTTCTTTTATAGAAGCATGTGAAGTTAGTGTTCGAGACAACGTTACAAAAAGATATTTTTCGTGTAGTTGAAATTGAACCATCCATATATTATCCGTTGTCTTTCGTCTCGGTGAATAGCAATCGTTCCTTTAATGTTTTTAGAGAAACGCTAAATTTTGGAAGAGGATGATACATGTATTTAAAGCCTCTTTCTTTCCCAATACGTGCTCCGTGCAGAAGCAAATACTACTCAAGGAAGGACCATCTGCACAGGGTTGCGACATCAAAAGTTCCCAACGAAGTTTAGTTGGTCCCAAATGGACGGTCATTTTAACATCACTAAAACTTTGTGTCTTTCTTACATTTAAGCAACAAAGGAACGCATTAAGCGCTGTAGCAGAAGTCACAGCGCACTGTTGACATATATATTCGAGGTTATTTTATATCGTGCACTCGGGGAGGAAGCAAAAATAGAAGTCCGAACTAAAAGTGTAGTAAATCTACGAGTATTTTAAGTCTTAAAAGTCCCGCGTTTTCAATGTATACATTCAGAAATTTCTTCGGATTTATTGGCATATCAAACCAAACGCTGGCCC
The DNA here is from genome assembly GCA_940337035.1 of Agriotes lineatus. Classification (NCBI taxonomy): domain Eukaryota; kingdom Metazoa; phylum Arthropoda; class Insecta; order Coleoptera; family Elateridae; genus Agriotes; species Agriotes lineatus. The sequence goes on along the minus strand of OW679202.1, from coordinate 30,664,858 downwards.
TCAAGAATATACGCCGATATTGACTTTCTTTGCTGCGCCACGTAGTAAGTAATAAAAGGCATAACGCAAATTGTAATTTCGAGATTTACAAGCGTCGTATTAGTGCTTGCGTTCAAAAATTATTACAGCAGGTGCGTTAAATTTAACGACTGCTGCCGTTGTCGACTTTATGCGTCAATTCGTACTCGAAGAAAACTGCCGATAGATAGTTAATGTACTATTTTCAATCCGCATCATCGCTATGCTGCCAACGACTTACCGCGATAATTAGATTCAGTCGACAGCAAGGGAGTAAGTTAGTCAATTAGAATCTTGTTTAGTATCAAAACCACATACAAAGGTACACACAAAGTTTACCATTTAGACCTCCTGATTGCAGAGTAACGCAAAGGAGCCTTTTAATTAACTGCCGCTCCGAAAATATTGTTTTCGCCTTTACAGGTGATAAATTATCTATAAATTACAATAGGACAAGTAGTCTCGAGCGAAACTGCGGAAAGCGTAGGTAGCAGATGCGTCGAAATCGTCTTGCTAAGTGAATTTACTAAATACAATGTTAAAATCTAACCACTTTGATGAGTTCCCAGACTAAGTCGATTCCACACATATTGCATGATGGTAATGAGATCTAATTGTAATTATTTTAAAATCGAGTAACAGCGTTATGCAAATAATTGGATAACTTAAAAGCGAGTCTCCAGTTTAAAGATTTCTAGAACTACTTTGCTTGCAACGTTGTCAACACAGTGCTCTATTTATTTTTAGACTACGGCAGCTCTTCCAGAGCACGCTTGAGATTTTCTATTACTATTGCTTTTTTTCATTCATCTCGAAACTTTTATCATCTGCAAATTCTCTTCTAACTCTTCCAATCACTTTCTCTTCGGCCGTTCCCTCTTTTTTTTTCTTCTTTATATGAATTGCTTCATAGCTTTGCTCTCTGGTAACCTCGCCACCTGTCCCAGCTATCTTAACGGTTGTGCTTTAATTTGGCTTATTATTATAATATCCCCTGAAATTGTTTTCACTGTTTCGCTCGTTCTGCTTCGCCACTGATTTTAGATCTTAATGCTTCGATATAACTTTCTCACTATTTTCGGCTTCTATACCTGCAACCATGTTTTACCGTGTTTTAGATCTATGTTTTGGTTGTATACAGTACCCGTGGCCATATAACCGCTGTGTAGACTTATTTCGATGCCCTTTTCTATATATTTCAGTTTATCATCATTTTATACAATAACATTCCAGTACCATACTGGTCCATAATTGAAACTTTTTGCTCTTTGAAACCTGTGTTGTAGTAGTCCATTAGCATCTGCTTCTTATATTCCTTGACGCATATCTATATATTATGTGTTGTTCTTGTTCACCTTTAGTCCCAAGAGAGTACTTAGTCTTGGTACCACTTTTTTCGTCTTTCTTCATGCCTCGATTGCACTTTGATGCTTCTGGTCATAGATCAGGTCTGTTCAATGAATATTCCTTCTCCTCACTATAATTTCTATTTACACTATTTATCAAATAGCAAAAAAGGACATCAACTGGACTGATCCTATTCCAAGAGGACAACTGTGAGAAGCTGCGTATAATGGCGGTGTAGATTTAACCTTAAATTCTATAATAAAAGTACTGTATAACACAAGAAAACATTAGTGAAACTCGTATATAAAACACTGGCCTTAAACTGAAATTCTATTTCGGTTTGCTCATTATGTATTTAGCGGTAGTAAGTAACATTTACGAATAGCCACTCCCATTTCGTTTATAATTTCTTGCCAGTGAGGTGTACGTCCTTTTCCTTTCTTGGGATAGCTCTTTGTTTGCATGTGTTTTCCCCTAGACGTTAGTTAAGTTGTGTACCAGACAAAAGATGCGTGAACCCCGTTAGCAACTAAAACTATCTTCGTCACTCAGCTGGAACCTATTATAACGAGGTGTTGAGTCGGCTTCACACAAGGTGGTGATAAGAACTTAGTTACAGATACAAAAATCCTAAAAGATGTTTTAAAGGAGTGACAGCGAAAATGCTAGAATGCACGTATTCGAATAGATGATCAATACCTTTTCACATTGAGCTCTTCCTACGACCTTATCATAGTTGTTCAGGGGTTCTGACCTGTATATACGTTACGACGATTATATAGATAAAACAATTTATCTAGTAATTAACTCAGAGGCTAAACTTGAGATTTCGATCACAGTTGACACACAAAATTCAAGTACTTGGGAAATTTTTAGGGACATAAGAAATAAATACCAGGATTAAAGACTCTCATGCAATAATTGATTGCTTAAATAGTCTATGCTAGTATAAAAAATAAAGGTTAACTATGTCTGAATTTGTACTGCGATATGGATGTGGAGAGTGAATTCTGAGAAAAAGAGAAAATTGCAAGAAACAAATCTAACTTACCTTAGAAGAAGCGCACGTGTCAAGCATAAAACACATCATTAATGCAGGAATCAGACCAAAAAGTTCAGGAAAATATCGTTGAAATAAGAGAAAAATAAATTCAAAGTTATTTAGACACGGGACGAGTACGCAGAATCAGAAAAAAGTATTCTTATGGTAACCCTCAATGAAGAAAAAAACCAGAAATACTACAAAGACCTTCAAACGATGTCATAATAATGTAATGACATTCAGCAAATTTGAAGATGACATATCTGCTGGAGAGGCGTGGAAATTAGGCGTAGGTAGATGTCGTCCAGCTATATAACCCGTTAATATACATACATATATGCGTTTCCTGGGAGGATCACTAGTGATCAGCATTTTTACTACTTTACTCTTCTACATAGAGAAGAAGATAAAACACCAAAACAGAAATACACTACATACTCCTATCTAAAAAGTGATGTTGTACTCGTTTGAACTTATATTTAGCTTATAGGACGCAAATAACTTACAATCAAATAAGACTAGCTCACTAGACATGAGTACAACTGGTGCTTTTAAAAGATCTTAAATAATGGTTAAAATCATTCACCTCCTGGTGGGATCATGTTTGAAATATTGTGGTGACCTTTTTAAAGTCCTTTAATTCTCTTGTTTTTAAGTGTAGTTATAACGTAATACCTCGGCAACGCCATACTCAGTGAAATATCTATCTTGGACATGGAAAATCGATGTTTTAGGTTAATAATTGTGACAACAAAAACTGCAATGGTTAGGACCCATAGTAAGAGTAACAATAGACAGGTAAAGAAAGATGGAAGCAAAACCTATTGGTAAGAAGAAAGTAGGAAGGCTTAAACATGAGATAAACACATAGGGAAACTATGGCAAGAAAATGCACAAGTTGGAACGAAGCTAGAATCACTACAACTTCGTAAACAAGACCGTCTAACAGAAAACTATAGCTCGGCACCTTTGGGTAGAAGAGGAGACGACTATGTTATGTAAAAATATGTCAATGGATTTTCTTGTCTACGAATTTCACCTCAATTAATTGTAGAAAACTCCGGACTCCATTCTTTAATCCCAACTTTTCTTTATTCCATGTCGGTTAGCTTTTAACAAACTGAGCTGTAGGTATGGTACATATGTATTTGGCATTACTTTCGACGGAACTTAATCACTTCCCTTCTTCTTCTTCTTCGTTAATAAAGCGAATATGTGGTATTGTACCTATTTATATGTATATATTCAGATAGCTTCGGTAGGCTCTATATTTTGTTACTCTCATCATTTTTATTATCACACAATATGTTTAATCTATGTCATCCTTTCCGTTTAAATATCAGATCTGCATAAGGGTTGAAGATTCGAAATGATCGTCGTCGAAATTTGTGCTAGTATTTCATAGTATCTGCGTCACAGCCATCTTTTGTAAAAGACTAAACGGTTTATGAGCCACTGCCAAATATGCCATAAGTATCATAGCAACATACTTACTTAATCAAAAATACTTTAACCTTTACTTTCGGCTACTGAAACCAAATGAACCTGTGTTTACTTTATTGAGTGTTATTTCTGAATATTGTGGCGAATGTAAGGGTTTTTCGACAATTTTCTTTTATAAAAATTGTTAAAGTTACATATAATTTAAAACGTACTATACCTGCCGCCGTTTTGACATTATCTTTGAAATTCATTCTACTTACTACAAATTAAAATTGAAATTAAGGTCTGTAATTACGCAGGTCCACAATCTCGTATTCGAAATTCCGAAATTCAAAAAGTGCTTTCATAGAGTGTGAAGTGTCAGTCATCCCTGCATAACAAGGCTGGTTTGGCTCACCCAAACCCATACCCACTGCCAAGCCACAAAAGTTGTGACGTGGCGGCGTGATCCAGCACTGACAGCCAGAGTGGTAAGTTCAATGGTCTTTGGGGCATGTACTAGCTACGCGTGAGTTTTCTGCTCGCCATTTTTATCCTACAATCAGAGAAATTCTGAAACTCCAAACGCAACTCACCCCAAGAGTTTCGGAAATGGTATGATATTCTTAGAATTACCTGTTACTGCAATGGTTAAATAGATTTGAATAAATTGTAATGTAAACGTCTCATAATTCCAATTTTCGTTGTACATTTTTGTATTTCCCTTTCCATTGAGTTGAGATAAATTGCAAAAGATCTGATCTTCCGTGCACCTATAATCGAGGTAGTCACTGGCTTTACTTAGCCTTCCTCAATGCTTAAGAAAGTCAATAAAAAACATTGCAGGTAAGATTCTACCATTATATGTATTATGATTTGAAGAGTAAGTTCTATCTCGATATAGGATTAGTTGAATACATAAATTAACGTTGTCGCTAACTTATTTCTTTTAAGCAAGAACTAGATCGTTTCAAGTACAGAATTCCATGATTTTATCAACAATATCTAAATGCACTCATAACTATTTTACTAATTTACCACATAAGTACAGTCGTGTAACGATAATCGCTTTTATTTAAGCTACGCATCTACCATCTCAGGTAGAAATCACAACTTTCCAATATAAGAAGAGCGAGTTATTACTTTTAGTGATTTTCATTGTTCCCAATATTTCTATTTCATTCATGAGAAATCGTATTTAGTCTCTCACAATGAAACAGAAATTCGGTAAATCTTTATTGAGTTGTTGTCAATAGTAGAATGCCATCAAAAGCTTTATTGGACACGAGCAAAAAGTTTATGTTGGCCTTGTTCCTGACATTTTTTCTTTAACCGAGATTCATATCTGCTCGCGTAGGTTGATTATGATTAGTGAAGCCCGCCCGTAAGGCGAAATACGAACCAGTTCATTTCAAATTGCAGCCTGGGTATTTGCATTGCGGTTGTTAATCTAGCACGTGGAGCGATGAGCTTGAGGTTTTCAGTTTTAATAGAGCGGAAATGACGTGCACATGTCAAAATGAGCAACGCTTTTCGCCTTAGTCCCCAAGGAATTTTCGCTCATTTTTGTTTCACCCCATCACCAGGCATCGATTAAAATTGCGTTAATGGGATACTACTTAAAAAATTAATCAACAGCAGCAGTGGGCGATTAAACCTTCATTATAAGGAAACGGAACCGCTGGATTTTTCATAATATCGTAATTGCAGCGACCAATTGTTAACTCGTAGCATATGTGGGGATACATAAATTAGTGGGAAAATACTTTTCCAAATATAATTATAATATTTTGATGTACAGTAGGGTCTTACTGGCCACAGCTAAAATTGTGTTGTTTAAATACACCCCATTCAGAACAAGCAGCTAACTTTGTAATTCATTGTAGCCAGAGCTGGGCAGCAATTAATTACTTTGTAATTAAATTACTAATTAAATTCCTTTTTATTGATTTGTCTTGGAATTGAATTACTTTTCAAGATACGGTAATTGTAATTGATAATTATTATTTTTTTGACAATAACTTTTTTCAAATATTTTAAACTATTCATTCAAATCGAACGTCTCTTCTAATGTCAACCAAATGTCAACAACAATTTTCAATCTTAATGACAAATGTCCAATCCTTAGAATGGTACATTATAACATTAAACAGCACAGTAAGTTATTGTTTCTTAATTAATTTTACCTTTTAAAATTTCTTTATTTGACAATGTTCAAGACTGCAACCTATTCTTTAGCCACAATCGACCCCTCTAAGTAGCTCCCTGCAATGCAGCTCTCACGAACAGACCACCAGCCCCAAGCTTCGTCCAACACTACGAACCCAAAATCCTTGACAGCAGCCAGCCAACAGAACAATCCCACATATCCTCCTGTATCTGCCACTACCTTCCGGAATGTACCCTCTCGCTTCACCGACGCCCTTCTGGGACTCTCCACTCAAACAACAAATAGATTGATGTAACCCCTTTCTATTTATGTTACTTGTCAAATGTATTTTTCTCAATAAAGCTGTTCCAATATAGCTCTTCAATTATTCACTTGTAAATTACAATTCTTGTATCCATTAAGTTTTACCACATTCCACTTATCTTCTGTAGTTAATTCTTTACTTCTCTTACTTACTTCTTAATATTTCACTTTTCTATATACCACGTAGATTTAGATATTACCCTTCTTAAATAAGCCAAGGCATTTACACACTAAAAGAGGGTTAAATTCAATATTTTTAATTAGACCAAAACGATTTTCTTACATATTTTGCAAGTAGTTATTTCTAATAATTGGAAACAAACTTCCTAACTACTACATTTTCATTCTTTATGCCTTCTATCTATATTCTTATTTGATATCCACCTACTCTAATTCTACCCTTATTAGAATTTTGCATTTGTCATTGCTTCTTCAACCGTATTTTAAATATTCTTTTTATTTTCAAACCACCTGTAACCTTTCAATAGCTATCATTCAATTACTAATTTACTTTAACTAAGATTTATTCAGGAAACTTTTTAAACATCATCGACTATTATAATGGGTTGATATGGATTGTAATAACATCCCATTTTCTTTTACAAATTTTAATTGTATCTACTAACATAGTATAGTCCTATCATAACACTATATTACGACTTTCTACGCACTTAGAAATTACCTACAAAATAAACAACGTCTGCCTTTTAATTTTTTCCTGACCCAAACCAAATTTTGTCTCAAATCTGAAAACAAATTTAATGTCAAATTAAAAAATAAAAGGTTGCTACACAAAAATTGCATTCCAATTCATATTTGGCTGCTTTTTCAATGAAATGAAGATTTATTGTGGTAATTTTAAAAGGTAAACAAAATGGATTAATTTAGAATCTACTATGAAAATACTACTAACGACATAACAGCTTGCTGCAAAATGACGCTAATAGAAGTTAACTGTAGACATGCAGTGTGTAGACTTCAAGCAAGCGTACAACTCAATTAGAAGAACGAATTTGTATACGGCTATTAGAAAGCTAGGTATATTTAAATTACAATTAGAAAGCAAAACAAAAATAGACCTGTAGTGGAGGTAAGCCCGTCATTCAAATTTTACGTTAGAAGAGTACAAGAGTACAGTTCTGTTTTATTTAGTCCAGGAAATTATACGTATTAAAAGAGAGTGGAATACATACACAACGGACGATTTTCAACTGCAAACGTCAATACTCGGTCAATGCGGACAATATCACTCTTATTGCAAGAGCAAGACAGAAATCAGACAGAATATTTGGACTACCAGAAAGAAAGACAGAAGATTACAGGTTCTCTGTAAACGAAAAAAAAAATTGGAGATGACTAGGACTTATGGTAAAAATGACAGACAATAGATGAGGGCAAAGATTCTCATGAGAAAGGCAAAATGAAGAGTACGGTCGCGATAAAAGGGGTTGGATGTGGCAAATGAGCATTTTTGAAACAAAGAGAGGTAAAAATTTCAAGGCCAGGAAGACATGAAGTAAAAGTGTTTTAATTACAGGATCATACTTTCTATGTAAGCACATACTTGAGTTTAGAACTATATCCTACCTTTTGTTGGAACCCAATGTGGATGATTGATATCTTCAAGGGATGATTGTTTACCAGTAAAAAAATATAACTCTATCTTCAAAGTAGCCAGCTGTGACAAGTAGTTTGTAAACTTATGGGATATTTATTTTAACATAGGTTCATCCATTTCATAGCAGCTATCATCTTGCTCCCCCTCCACTAAAAACTCATTTCCGTATTGCAAGATTATCCAACAACACGAAGAAAAACCTATTCGAAATCTGCTGCTACAAGTGAAAACAGTGCATGTTTTTGGAATTTTATCAAGTCTGGAGAAGAAAAAACTGTTGTCATTAAGAGTATTTATATTGTACCACGTCTTCTTGCCAAAGTTATAGCACTGGTAACAATAATTAAACGTTTAAATTTTTTTGCACAAAACTGTAATATTGAATAAAGATTTGGTCGCGTGTTTTGATTTGGCCAATTAGAGCACATATGTCTATTATTATTTATATTATTGAGTTTGATATAAATATTTATTCAGTTTGTATTGTAGAATATATATTTATCTCAGAACTTCAATTATACGAATCGGGTATGATCGATAATCATTTGGCAATATTCTGATATATTGCAGGTGTAAGGTCACGTGAGCTCGCCTGTTCATTGCTTGTCCGGTTGCGTGGTGCCGTGTCAACTGTTGAACAAGCTAACAAAACAACGTGTCGCTCCGAACAGCTGACAACCGCGTCGGCAGGTGGTGATTACGTACCCTCGTATGACGTCACCTACTCGACACTCGAACATTATCGATCGATTACTCATTGCATGCATACTTTCCTTGAAATCTGTATGTAATTTTCAATTTTATCTGTATATCGATGCATTTCTTCTTCCTTGCGATTAATAGAAGAATTATATTGAAGACAATACTGAATATTCAGAACTTCAACAAGAGAACCACCTGTCAGAATTCTTCCACTTTCCACTAAGCATATCAGATATACAAGATCTTCACTACCACATTTCTACAAAGAATTATATGCTTCTTTATCTAGCCTGTACCATTCCCTGCTGGATGAAAATCTCCCGTGTTTTTTAGTCTGTGCTATCTTGTACTGCGGTTTACTCTTTGCAAACTCCACACTTACGTAAATGTTTTCTTCGGGATTTGATCATACAGTACGCTCATTTGTCACTTCTTCCTCTTTCTCCAGGTCTGCGACTTGTTTAACTGTTCTTATTTTACTTGAGACGTAAAGGTCCAACTATCCTTCCATGAGGTTGGTTGTCTCCGTTGAGATTTTTTCATCTGTGATTTTGTGTTCTTTGCAATTTTGGAGAGTATTATCCTCCATACTCATCGTCGAACCCGTTTCATATCATGGGCGCCGCAAACATATATTATTATGATGCTTCTTCCACGTTAAATTCTCGAACATCCATTTGAGTGGTTCTTAGCACTCTATTTGTGTCTGTTTTGGTTTCCACTGCGTATGTTATGACCCGTGTACGCACGGTTTTTAAATTGTTTACTTTGACTTTGCGTTTCATAAACACATTTTTCCAAACAACGTCTCTGAGGCATGCTAATATTGTAGCTACTTCGTTTATGTGCGCTTTTATTTCAACGATTAGATAGCTACTACTGGAGGTTTCAACAGTCAAATCTTTTAATGACATAGCTTGCTCTACTATTATGTCATGTAGCCACTATTCTAACTGCGTTTATTATTTTAATTCTTGTAATGTTAAATAGCTGGGGACTTAAGGAATAGCCGTAGGTTATATCAGTAGAGATGCATATTTCTTGAGTGAGTTGGTTTTCAACCAGTATTTGAGTTCGAGCGTGTGTATGCGGCTGCTTCACCATTTTTACGATGTTTGATGGAATTTATTTTCTCTTTAAGGACTCACTACCTTGTTTCGGCTCGACCAAATGCATTCGGCAGACCTATAAGAGGGAGAAACTATAGTTTAAACTACAAAGGCTGCAATGGACAGGCCAAGATATAAGGATGGAAGATACGAGGATCCCCAAAATAGTTCTAAATGGAAAGATGTAGACAACGGAACCGGTAGTTAGGCTAGCCACGGAAGAGATGGAAAAATGAGGTCGCCCAGGACATAAGGAATAGCTTGAACACTTGAAACTGGAGAATATATGCGCTAGATAGAGGAATGTGAAACCAAAAGATGAACGAGGCAATAGTCGGACTTGGGCTGCAATGCCATAATTAGGAGAGAGAAAGAGAATGTTACGTCTATTCTTGATTTGCTGGTCCGGAAACTACACAGTTATAGTAATTGTACCACCTATTTCAGTTTTTAGAGAGTAGGTAAAAACTTACATAACCGAGTTTAGGAGCTGAGGATTATTTCACTCCATACTTCTGAAAGCTTCTTATACCCTTCGTTGAATATGGGAATAGTTGTGTTATGTTTTCGGTCTGGGAATAGTTCTTTTATTCAAAATTATCTGAAATAGCTTCATTAGTTCCATCATGTGAGCGGATGGCTTCGCGAGAAAATGCTGGCTTCTCCGGCGGCCGGCCCGGGTTCGAATCCCGGCGGAATCTAGAATGATTTTACAAATTGTACGCACCTCGGCGACCACGCTAACACCTGTGGTAGTCGTTAACCCCTAAACAAGGAAACTCTTCTTCATTTTCGACGGGCAAGGCTAGCCACCTACCCGGCTTAAAGGCAAAAACGGCTCATTGAACCACTTTGTGGTTAAAACAGGTCACTGGCCTATAATAAGAGGAAGAAAAAGAAGAAGTTCTATTATGAGGTTAGATCGTCCATATATTAATATGCGTTGTCAATTAGTGTTTCGCTATTTTTAGTATTTTCACAGCAGGTTCTACTTATTGCTCGGTTATGATCAGGTTCGAGTTCTTTTTCCTCTATTTGATTGTTTTCTTCTGTATTGAGTAAAATATTCTATTCATGTGTTTACCCCTACATTCTGCATTTAAACGTACCTACTCGTTGATGTTTCATCTTCTTCTCGTGAACATACTCCACAATTTACTTTTCAAATTTTGTATGTATTCTATTTCGCGTAATTTAGGTGATTTATGGCACTGTAAATAGAGAAACATCCCGAGAGAAATTCGATATGCAAACAATGTCAAAGCATCACCCTAATTTGAGATAACTGAAGATATACAATATGTCATCACTAAAAATCGACAGAGAAAGCCACTTGTCCTCAATCTTGAAGGGTTTTATATACATTACTAATTTGACACGCCCGTTATAAAACGGGTCTCCAGCCTTCTTCTTCTACAATTTTAACCTTTCTTCCGCAACTTTTCTTCTAGGCTGGTTGGTGCACCAGTTTTCGAATCATTTCTTAGTCTCCCCTCTGCATCCCCTATCCTATACAAATTCGTCTTTACTGATAATTTGGATCAGTTCCTGTATTGTAATAAATGGGAGTCAAACGTAACACTTAGTTGAGAAAAAAGTTATTTTAGCCGGTTAGATTCGAAACTATGCTCCTGAACGGAATTCAGTTTCTAGGCAGACGCCTTAACACCCCGGCCAGGGATGTAAGCCCGGTAGCGGTCCAAGCAAGTCCGATCGGTGATGACCAAGAGCGATGAAAGAACAGAACTAGCTTACTTCGCATATACTCGTATATGATATGAATTTAAATTTTCTATTTCAAAATAAAGTAATTCTGGAAAACTACATCCTTAGAAAGCTGAAGAAAATTGGTTTTGCTATCGAAATATTCCAATTATAATCGAAAGCCTTTTACTAATGTCAAAATAAACCTATTTATAGCTATAAAATTGTCCGTTAGTAAGATGTAAATATTTGATTAAGATAGAAAGTGTTTGTGTCTCACATGAACATACGCAGTGAGATTACAGTTTTGGTTATAGGCATTATTGTTACAATTCGATAAAAATAACGCGCAGGGCGAACCTTCTCACCAAACGAAAACGTTAGAAACGAGGAAGCTTGCTGAAGGCATGTAAACGCATAAATTACGGTGAAAAAATATAAAATCGGAAAATTTATGCAGCCCTATGTATTGATCCCCGTTTATTTATTTATTTTTTTCGTAACCGATAAATGCGCTGGAAGCTAGACCCTGAGAAAATTGTAATAAAAACACCTGCCCCCAATAAAACCACTTTCCTTCTCTTTGTTTGGGACCGTCCACGTCTGACAAGTTACGTTTTCTTTATTTGACGGCGTAATTAATTTTCCGAGGGTTGAATCTGTATAGTTTGATTTTAATAAATCCGTTCGCCCCGCTACTATCAAACAGTGGAACCGGAACAAGTATTATGATTTACTTTGGAGTTCCGATTATCGAAACGGAAATTGTTGTTTACTTTATTAATTCCGGTTGTTTGTTACGGTCAGGTAACTTTGCTAATTATATCCGCGTTCGTTTCTTCATACAATCAGTTCTTGTAGCCACTGGTTGCAACGCGTTGAAGAGGTTTATTGAAAATCCTCGAAAACTTTCCTTTATTAGTCGGAACTCATCAAGTCCATTGCTTTTTATGTTTTTATGAATCGCCGTCACGGCAATATATAAAAGCAATTTCCTCCAATTAAATAGTGAACATTGCTTGTCCCAGACTAATGGAATCATAGTAATTAGCTTTCTACAAGCTTTAACTTGAAGCATTTGAGTGATTTCCAGTACAACAGAGAAATGCACTAGAAAGGAATGCGTCTTTATAATGTTTGTTAATTTATTCCAATAAATAAACTGACAAGATAGTGGTGCTAAAATTTGGATAAAAATGGTCGTTCGCCCAAAAGCTTCACCTTCGTCCTTGGTCTAGCCTTGCGTTAATTACGTTCCCTTTTATAATTAATTTTCTTGGTTGAAGCAACCGAGTTTTAAAAATCGAACGTTAAAAGAAAACATTAATTAAGAGCTTAATAAAAAGGCAGCGCGCCCAGGGTTGCACTTGGAACAAAACGATTTTGCGGAAGCAAAAGGTGGGGAAGCATTGAGTGGCAAATATTGCAAGCCACGTAACATTCGCAAGTACGATAATTAAAATAAGATTCAATTTGACAAACTTACAAAGCGTAGCCGTGATGGATGTTTTACAAGTACCACTTAAACAGACATTTTTATAACCTCATAGTTAGAAGAGGTGTTCTGGAGATTGCTGGAATGATGGCAGTGTTATTTAATTTCGAAATATTGTGGAGTGCCCACTGAGTTATCGTCCAATTTATATACACTAGAAAAAGTTTGTGGAAGTAAATGGGCAAAGACTGGGAGGTCAATACAGTTAACTTATGAAATCTGAGCACCCTAACGTGTTAGTTAATTTCGTTAATGGGTTTATTTCATTATTTCGGCATTAATTTTTGGGAAACCTGTCAAACTTAATATATCGAGTTACTTACACACAGTCCAGGGATGTGGGGTTCACTGTGAAGATTTACTCGTTGATAGACAGTGCTTGGCATATTGTGGTATATTTGGTCTTATATGATTTTCCTTCGACAGAAATTCTGCAGTAAATTCCACTGCTGCAACATTGTAACACGGAGTTTCAATAAATGAAAATGAAAGCTATATTGTTGTACCTACAGTATTTACTGCAAGCAGCGATGTATTTGAATTGATAATTCAAAGGTAAAAATAGGTGTCATCCTTTTTTTACAAAGATTGTTTTTGTCAGACATTTCCACAAATGTTGATCTGTAAATATAAAAACTGGATTTATTCCCATCGTAGCAATCCATTGTCAAATTTAAATAGCCGGCGACCTTGATTAATCTAATAACAACTTAATTCCACACAATTTCTTAGAATTTGGAGTTTGTTCGTTTATCTCTAATATTTTGTTACAGGTAAAAACGCGTTTACTACCTCCAACAGGCTTGAAGGGTTGCGCACAGCTAGCAAGCAGGAAGGGTGTACTCCAACTGACAGAACAAGTACTCGCTTGCAAACATCAAGTCAGTAAGTATAGAGAAAAGATACTTTATTCTACAGCAGGAGTCACCATGATGAGTCATCAGCCAGTGATGTAATGAAATTATTTCATCAAAGGAAACCTTGCTCATGTCTTCGGGAAATGGGTGTGGTCGATGCTCGGAAACAAATTTACTTCTATATTCTTTGAAATAAGTTCTCTTACTTCCCTAACAATAAAATACTATGTAACTTAATCTGGTTATATTAAACACACAAAGATACATAAAATGACATCATTCAGAGAACAAATACATAAAATTTTCGGTGGACCAGCTGCCAATGCAGTATTGATGACCGGAAAGCACGTCCGCTACCGTTTCCAAATAGCTATTAGCACACCCAGACCGGGATGTGTTCAAAATTCAGGTCGATTAAGGGGTCGGTTTTTAAAAAATTCCTAACATATGAAGCGAAAACATTTTATACATAAAATGGGTGGTCATATTATCCAGAAATGGGCGCCAATACACATGCAATACTATTACACAGTGACGCAGAGAAGCAAGGAATTTAACGCGTAAAGAAATTAATTCCACCTCCGCTAACCCACAACCAATGGCGGCGTCCGTGAATTTCGAGACGACATAACATTATGCTAACCTGGAACTAGTTCTGTTAAGAATATCAAAATGAAAGTTATGTATATTAATAGCAAACTTTTCATTCTTGACCAGGAACCGACATACTTTCGCTCTCCCAACCTATATCCTAGAAGGAAACTTCAAAATTATGTTTTCAATCAAGTTGGACTTTGGTTTGTCTTTTACTCTGCTTGTAGGAAATTTGGTTATAGTTAGAATCAATTTCCCTGATACCATGTAGTAGCCGACAAAAATAGGCGGCAATATGTAGCATAGATGGATCATGCTTAGGCGGCTGTTTTAAGAGACAAGTGTGAATGATCAATGAACTGTGCTAAAGAACTTGGAGAGGATAAAAACACGACAAACAAGTATGGAAGAGGCAAAGGAAAATCAGGCAAATTAAACTTGGAAAGGCAGATGGAAGAGGTCAGTTTGTCAAGACTTTATAGTCCACTAAAAATCTATATGAATGTACGACATGGAATTACGGATAATGAAAGAGAATCAGAAAGCTGTAACGTCGATGGGTATCAAAGAAGAAACCTTACTAAGACCGCTATTATTCTAGTTATGAACCAAACGATAGGGGAAAGTGAGGAGGCCAGGGACACTGTAAGAATAGGTTGTTGGAATTTAGAACGAATCGGTATACAAAGTTTCATTTATGAGAAATTATATAGTCTTGCGGGTTGGATCACCTCAAATATTACCATCAATTTTAGTACTTGGAATATAATAAGATAAGGACGGGGGCATAGAAATAACAAAGGAGAACACCCATAAAAACATACCAACATCTTAAGTGGGCCAAACATTAGGCATACGTAGGGGTTACAATAAGCCAAAAAGGAACTTTCGAATAAGACATATTAAACGGGACAAGAAAAGCAAGAACCTGTGACCTAAACAATATCATTAGATATAAATAAAAAAGGAATAACACCGCGAAACTAAGAATATATAACACCATATATGCGCTTACTTTGAAATATGGGTTTGAGAGCTGGGTTATGCAAGTTAAAATAAAAGTGAAAATAAAAGCCGGAGAACTGAGATATCTTAAAAAATTATAGAGATAATAAAACGTGTTACGTGTAATTTATCATTTAGATGCAGTTTAGAAGTTTCGAGTGACCTGCAGTTTCTAGGTGTGTATTTGGTTGCATACTCATTTTTGCATTTTTGGGAGGATTTTAAAAAGCCCTGAATTTTAGGGGATTATAATAGTTTTCAAAATAGATTGATAGTACGATTTCCGGCGGCCATTGTATGCCTCTAATTTCTGGTGTGATTGTTTGTGGGTGATGTAGCTGATTGCCCTGGAATTTTGCTTCATGCAGATCTACGATTTCAGAATTATGATGTAAATCGTCGTTCACCCGCAAGAAATGTTATATTATATTACTAGAATGAATCCAGTTATACTGGAATAATAATATATTGCTGCAAGATTACTCACTCGAGGCCACCTTGCAACTCTGGTATGTTTTTTGTTGTTCCGTGTGAACAGCGAATTCGAATATTGTACTTTAGGCCTCCTTTTCCTTCTCGTCTTACTCGTGCCATATTCTGCCCTTCGGCTGTAATGTCATTTCCTAGAGCACCTGGAGGACTAACCCCCACGCAGTTCTGAGCACCCTCAACTCATGTGGTAGCCTTCGAATACACGACTTTTTCCCAGTGTGTCAGCTCTTCGAAGTTGGGGCCACAAGGTTTTCTGCCCAGTGCAATTGACGGGAAAAGCCTATCGCACATGAGGTTGCACATTTGCTGGACAGCATCCCCGAGTATAGCTGCCCTGTATAGCTGCTCTGTCGACGCCTCTGTGCCCTGCATTGTATCACCAGGTATCTTCTAGCGTTTTAGCCATCTCATCGCGCAAACGAAAAATACCATTTGTGCTGTTGCAATAAAATTTTATGTGTTGTGCCTACCTTTTATGCTGGTGATATTCCTAACCGATTGTGCCGAGAAATTAAGAAATGCGTCGCGGCGATGTTCACCTCGTGGAATTCTGTATGCGGAATAGGATATTTTCAATTTATGTATTTAATATTTTCTCGATTGGCTACCCTGCCTGTTAGCATTTTGATCGCGTTCAGCGTTACTCAACTTTTTAAAATGTAATGCATTTCCAACGCGAGAATCTCCGAGAATAAGTACTAGAAACCACTCGCTTTTAGCGTTAAAAATACACGGTTTTAAGTGTAAAAACCCTTTAGGCGAAATGGTACTGCAGTGTTAGTGTTTATGAATTTCATCCAGTTTCGCTGTCAAACCTTCAATTGATAAGCGGTCGTTACAAGCAGCTATTATGCGAAGATTTTGCGGAAGCTTTGACAGGAAAAAAACTGGCGTAGAGAAGCAGCTGGGTACTCCATACCACTACTAAGTTTAAGTATCTCCTACCATAAATCTAAAGGATTACCGCTAAATTGAATTTCTTTCAATAGCATGGGCAACCTTTCAGATGAAGTTCCGGCATAAGCTTTAATCAAACGTTGTTTAATCTTTGTGTATGGAAAATGAGGTGGTTGATCGACAATTAGATCACGTACTTTTCTCAGTGCAGCAGTAGGTAAATGAAGAGAAATTATATTGAATTTTTCCTTTTGTGACTGAATTTGACTCTGAGCAAGTGCCTCTCCGCCAAAGTGAAATATAGTTCGATGTCATTCGCTTGGAATTCAGGAAATTCCAGACGGTTAATTTTTACGTTAATATAATCAAATACTTAGCTTGAAGGTCCCCCTGGGTGTCAAAGCAGACGGACATATGTCCAACGGTTCGCGTAGGGTTGAAAGGTGATTGAAGGATACCAGGCGCCAATTGTGGGTAAAGACAGGAATCGCCGAATAGACTCAGGTTACGGCAGGGAATATCCAGGGAGTCGGGAACAATCAGTCTGAAATATCACTCACGTTAGAACTGCTCGCAGGTTGAAGAATACTTTTCGAAGATCGGTGTTCGAAGTGTTATTTTACGTCGGGAGTCACCATTATGCAGTGTTGGTGTTTAGATAGGCTTAACTAACTGCATTAATATATTAATATTATATTCAGAGAATAAAACACAGGTTGATGTTTTGATAAATAAACAGTTGTTTTTGATATTCCAAACTCAAACCTGTGTTTTATTCTCCGAATATAATATTATTATATTAATGCAGTTAGTTAAGCCTATCTAAACATCAACACTGCAGGACCATTCTATTAGGTCACGGTTATATAAATTAATTGATCGTTGAAGCGATTTGATGAGAACTCCCGTTTATCGTTATCGCAGTACTTGATTTTAAGTCACTATATCCTTATAGTTGAGATACGTGTACTCGAGCGAATCGCGAGTTAAAATCGTCGAGTTCTGTTTTTTACTTCAAATTTATTAACATTAAAACCTTGTACATTATATAAGTAAAACTAAAATTAAATCTACTATTTCAATTACAAACCAATATTCTATCATAGATTTTTTTTGCCTTCTTCGAGTATGGTGCAGAGTTTGTATGTGTACATACTGAAGATAAATAATTAGGTTATTTCAAGCTATGGTGTTCTCTGTCTACTATTTTTATGAAACAGCTAAGTGGTTTAAGAACTTATACGGACACCTGTAGGTTTTCTGGTTTGGACCGTCTCGAACCAGTGGCGCTTTCGGACAACCCCCTCAATCCTGCTCAGGAACTAGCTGGCGAAAATTTGCTACGCTACGAGACATTTCTTGAACCGCCGTCTTGTAGGTTATTTAATTACTTTCTTTTTCTTTTGTTTACAGAAAATTACGCATGTAGCAAATAACAAACGCTATAGAACTAGGAATTTAGTTTAGCAAGTATAAGGAAGATAGTTCAGCTGGCTTGGTCAAGTTACAAGGATGGGAGGCCGAAGAAATCAGAATCATGGAAGCACAGCTTTTGGAAAGTAGATATATGGGCAGATCAAGAGAAACATGGAAAGGAGAGATAGAAATGTTACCAGTAAATAGAGCAAAAATCCTAATACAACTAAAGATGATAGCAACCAACCGTAACCAATGCCGGAAATCAACGAGCGATCCAACGACAGAGACAAAAGTAAAAGAAAAACAAAAAAAAAGAAGAAGAAGGCGTACAGTATTAGAACAAATAAGGTGTTTAGAAACTCACAAGTATTTATTTTATTTCTCTACCTCACTGCTTTTGCCCTTCGTAGGGGTATGATGACTGTGTGGGTTACAAAGTAAAGTTGATGATCGTTTCTCCTTTCTTTAGACTTCATCCATTCAGTTTTTTGACTTGATTGTGGTAAAATCTTTATTTACATACAAGATGGTAATATATAAAAGAACCCACTAACATTCAGGTACAACTGCTATCATGAAGACTGAAGAAGAATTTGCCTAGTTTTTAAAGGGATGTGTTTTCTATTGACACTTTATCAACTAAAAATAAACTATCGTTATCTGTGGTTTTCCTTTTATCATTTGTAATAGGTACTTCTACTAGTTTCAAATCTGTGTGCGATGTTATAAATTTAACATAATTAGATCAGTCATCATTGAGTTTTCTTGTTTTTATCAGCACCTACAGCAAACGTAGGAGCACAAAACAGATTTATGACTACCGAAGATACTTTGAATCGATATCCTGTATTCTGTAGCAAAACAGTGTCGTCCTCAGTTCAAAGAAAACATAATTATCACAACGTCCTAAAAGAGCTGACGACAATCTTGAATGACCAAAGCTGAACGCTAAAGTATAGTACGTGATGCTGACAAAAAATAAATATAAAAACTGAAGTAATATAACTACATAGTAATACAATTCAAATATCTGGGACATATGATTGGAATAACTGGAGAAAAACAAACAAATATAATAGAGAAAAGAAGTGTTTAGGTTGCATAGCATTCCGGAACCTCAAACCAATTTTTAAAAGTGATGAAACTGTTGGAACAACGAGTTTTGTCAGTCGTAATTTATAGAGCGGGAACCGGAACACTGATAGAGAAGATGTGTAGAAATCTCCAAGTAACACAAATTCAATGGAACAAGCTATGTTCGGGATTAAACTAAAGGATAGAAAAACGAAGATGTGGACAAGACACCAAACCAAATGCGTTGCTATAATAGAAAATAAAGCTAGCATGAAGTGAAACTGGACTATACTATAGTGCCCCAAGAATATAACAGAAAGCAAGGGAAAACCACCTCCCAATCGAGAGCGGAAAACTGGCAAAAATGGCTAAGGATAGACAAAAATGGACGAAACAATTGAATGCTTAGGCAAAACCACATTATTGTTTGATATATGAAATAGAACATAAAAACCAAGCAACTGCCATTATGATTCCCAAATTCTACAAGTACGACATCTAATAACTTTTATTACTGTTTTATAATATTTGGCTTCCAGAGCTTAAATAGAGTCTATAAATTGCTGGTTTTCAATAATAAAGCAACGATGCCGTTTAATAGTTTCATTACGAAAAGGAGACACTATATTTCAACGGAAATTAAAAACCGAAATTTCGATAGCACTGCTACAAATGAAGATGGAGGTTGAAAATTTAAAATATTTACACGGACATTTGTAGCAATTGCAGTAGTGGGATTATGATGGGTACAGGCATAGGATTAACACGTTGACTACCGAGCCTATTTTTGCAGTTGGGTTGGAATTTTTTTATGTTTTTCAAAATTTTGAGTTTTGGCGCGTGTGCCGAAAACATACACATGGCGCACAAGGTACACATTCCAATTCTACGCCACGTGTATTAACCGCAGTACACAGTTTTGCAGGTTTCAACTAGTCGTTTACAGCGGATGTTCTGAATCATTTCGCCAGTTGAATTTGTTACTGTGAGGGTGTGTAGTTGTTTTTAGAACGTCGGCTAATTCTAATAATGTAAAAAATGTGTTCATATCAAAAAGAGCAAGAAAGACTTCGGTTACTTATGGACGAGATTTTAGGTATGAGTGATGACAATCCATTTCAAAACGATTCTGATGATGATCCGGATTACGACCAAAATGATTCTGCTCATGAAAGTGGAAGTGATGATAGTGCCGTGCCTTCTCAAAGAAAAATTCGCAAAGTATGTGGAGGTAAGCATAACAATTATCGGTAATTATGTTTTCAGACAAACAATATCACTTGCGAACGCACTGTTCCGCCAGTATAACAATCAGAAAGGGAAGGTGAAGAATCTGATGAACTGGAAGCTCCTGATGAAACTACCTCAAATTGCGGAATAGTTGTAGATCATTTACAAAATTTTAATTTTCAAGAACAAGTTGGTGTCACTCAAGATGTGATTGATCTCAAAAATGAAAGCGAACTAGCATATTATAAACTGTTTGTTGGTGAAGACATAATACATACCATCATCGAGCAAACTAATATTTATGCAAAGCAAATGATAATAAATGGCATATGTGAGAAACTCTTGGACCGAGCTCACGTCTCAATAAATGGGTTCCAACCAACTCTCAGGAAATATACCGTTTTCTGGGAATATTGATTTTATTGGGCTTAGATAAAAAATCAAAACTCTCAGATTACTGGCGTAAATCCGATTTATATTGGTCAAAAGCATCAATATTAATGTCGCGTAATCGATTTGAGATTTTGTTACGGTCATTGCATTTCTCTAATAATAAGTTGTGCCCACCAGGTGATAGATTATATAAAATTAAGTGTATGGTGGAATTATTGAATGAAAATGTTAAGAAAGTCATATTACCCGAAGAAAATATGTGCATTGACGAAACAATGGTTCCGTTTCGCGGGCGATTAAAGTTTCGTCAATATGTAAAAGGAAAACGTCATAAATTTGGCATTAAGCTTTTTAAACTATGGCTTTCTTGAGGGTACACCTACCATTCTAAAATTTACTGTGGAGCTGACAAAATAGAAGGGATGTCCGTTGCTGTAAAGGTAGTTTTAGCACTGATGGGTGAAGGCTTAGACAAAGGTGCAACGCTTTACACAGATAACTGGTATACCAAGAAGCAAGAAAATTACTAGATCAAAGAACTCATGTAGTGGGAACGTTGAGAGGGAACAGAAAAGGTATACCAAATGAAGTGATAAGAAAGAAACTTCAGAAAGAGGAAGTAATTGCAAAACAAAAAGATGGAATAGTTATTATGAAATGAAAAGACGAGAGAGATCTGTTGATGCTAACTACCAAAACATACCGACGAAATAGTAGAAATTCCAGGAAGAGAAGGGCCTAGAAAGAAACCAAAAGCTATAACAGAATATAACGCTGCTAAAGCTTTTATCGATTTATCAGACCAGATGTCATCATACCCAACAACTCTGAAAAGGAGTTTGAAATGGTTTAGGAAAGTTGCCATAGAGCTAATATTAGGTGCAAGCATTGTAAAGGCCCACTTTCTGTATAACAAGAATGAAGACAGGAAAAACCAAGAAAGCATCACCACTTTCAAAGAAAATCTCTGTTTACAGCTCCTAAAAACAGAAGAAAGGGAATCCGAAGTGGAACCTGAAGTTCAAAATGCTAAACATGCATACGTTCAAGCTGGGAAAAAAGAAAGGTGTAGCATTTGCTACAAGAAAAATAAAGACACCCACGAGCGTAACTACGCAATAAAGAAGACAACGCAAGTTAGTTCGGGTGGTGGAGCTTGTGATGGACAGCCTCTACTATGTTTAGTTTGTTTCTTTGAAACTCAAAGTATCCGCAAAGTAGTGTCACTTATATTTTAGAAGTATTATGTATTTTCTGGAAACTTTACTTGATTAATATAAAGTATGTTTCAATAAAATTTTATTTTGAAATAACATGAAGTTACACCTATATTTCTATTTTATTCATATTCTATATTTTATAGTCCTAGTTACACTTGTTTGTAAAAATACAATGTATTTTTCAATAAAATTTACTTTTTTATTTGTATATTTATTGAGTTTTCGAATAAGTGGATACGCGTTGAATTTCGCGCCACACGAAGCAATATAGCATATAAAATGCATGCAAAGTGTGCTCTAGTCACAGCCTAAAACTGCAGAAACCGTGTGCATTCTAAATCATACACGTGGCGCATTGGACCCACATAGGTGTGTATTAAAATGAATACACATGGCAGTCAACGTGTTAAGTTCTCAACTAGAAACCTACTTATATAAAAGTGTTCACAATTGTATAGTCTACTTAAAATGAGCTGACCTAATTCTAATCCTCCTACCTGGGTTATAGTACTTCACAATTGTATTAACGTATGTTTCATAAGTTTTGGCACAAAATAAAAACTCAAATATTTTTAACACGGCAAACTTTTATTAGAAATTATTTTATTCTTAAAATAAGTGGAGTATCTGAGAACATAATTTAATTATTTAATTATATGTAACGGACCCTGTTGTTCCACGAGGCGCAATTTTCTTCGGACACCTCTCATAAGGGTCTGGGCGGCGCCAACATCAATTTCCCTGATCTTAGTCAAAATCCTACGACGTAGTTGGTCCCCATTTTGGGCTATCCATCCTCCGTCGTACACTTTTCGTGCCAAAAGTGCCCAAAAGTCTTCAATGGGGCGAGCCTGCGGCAAGTTTGGTAGGTTATCATTTTTTGGTACATAAGGAATGTTATGCTGTCGAAACCAATTTTGTGTTTCTCTGGCATAATGGCAAAGAAGCCAAGTCAGGCCAAAATATTATTTCATCTCCAGCATGATGGTCTTGAATAAAGTCAGCGATTTTTGTTAGGCAGTTGTCAATATACCGTCTGCTGTTCAGTGCTTCGCTCCGTACATGACTCACATAAGGCCTTGCTACACCCCTTTGAGAAATTGCACACCACACTAAAATTTTGTCAGAAAATTTTGCTTTTTCTTTAAATCTCACATTGTCTGGACATTCCTCTATATTATCAGTATAAAATCCGTCGTGGCCTTTGATTTCTGAGTTTCCCAAGATAAAGTATTTCTCATCGTCCATCACAATCAACTTGTTGTTTGCAAAATGAATACGCCGAAGCTTACGGCAATATCGGGGTATTCGGGCTAGCTGGTTAGGAGTGTATTTTGGACATTTTTGTCTTTTACTGTATTTTTGACCACTTCTGGCCAAAATTCTAAAAATAGTGGTGGCAGAAGTCCGATTCTCCCTGGTTAGTTTCCTCACAGACACACCAACCTTATTTTTAGCACTTCTTACCACTCTTCTGCACTGCTGGGGGATACCCTGTTCGCACTCCGCTATGGTTCGATATACGGTCATAGCTGATATATCTTGGTTTTGAAAAATACGCACTATTTCAGCTTTAGGCATTTGCCCAACTAAAGTATAAATACTTTGTCTAATTTCCAATTTGTATGACATTTTTCACAAACTGACTACCGATACCCATCTGTCAAATTGAAGTCTAGTAAACAAACATACTTTTGTTTCCAAAGCCATCTCGATAAGTTGCATAGGTATCTTATTTGAGCCACCTTGAATTTTGTGCCAAAACTTATTAAACATACGTTACTAAACAGAACACAATGCCAGAATTAAATTTCACCAAATCCTATGCGTCATATGTCGAATTAAGGGTAAAATACTTTTACTCGGCAGACTATACAAATACATGAGCCCATGAATGGAGATGATTTGAAAACAAATCTACTAGAGGCAAAACGAACTCCTGTTTAAGGCCAGGGCTCAAAGTAGCCTATTTTTACTTCCCCTCGAATGAAAGACGAAGGAAGTATTGTAATCGCGAAAAAATCACCTTTCCTGATTCTAGATAACGCAAAACAGCTTTTGTCAATTCCGTCTGTCTGTCTGTCTGTCTGTTGGCAGTATAGCTCAAAAACTATTTGTCGGAGGAAAACGACATTTTCATACATATTATATAACTACCTAGTATGAAACCGGTACAATTTCATACAAGTATATACAGGGTGAGCACCTTAAAAAATGAAATTTTGTTTATTTTTGGTTGAATTGGGGAATACATAAAGCTACTAATTTGTACATAGTGCTGGCTTTATTCTTGCCAAAAATGGGAATCAACAAATACAGAATAACTGTTCTGCAAGACCAAAAGGAACAACGAATAAGTGCCTTACGTTAAATAGACCTGAATCGCAAGAATTTCCAGCGCGCGGGTGGCGCAATTAGCGCAGTGTTCGAATCTCATTAAGGATAATATAATTTTTTATTTAAAAATTGAATTTACTATTATTAGAAACGTGAAGTTATTTTTACTCACAGCTTCCTTCGATTTTTAAAATTATTTAGTGCCACAACGCCCACTTGTTATCTTTGTGAAAGTATCCTCATAAAACTATAAACTAGCCCAGAACAATGCCGCTTTGGCAAATGTTTTTGCTTGCAGAAGCGGACCGCTGGGCTTCTGCCCATCTGGAAATTTTCTGGTTTCTCGGATGTCCCATCCGCCCTTAATTCTGGGTAACTGAAGATAGAATATTATGTCAACAATATTAAAATATTTTGCTAAAGGAATATACGAGTCCATAAAGTCCTGCACAAATTCATTTAAAGTTCGATATTTCATTATCGGAAAAACGCTTGAACATGTCAATTAGTATTTTTAGTTGCGCATTTTTAAAGTAAAAAGTTAGTATACAGGGTGTCCCAGGTGAGAGATATGACACGTCATGTAGGTTTTTTTTTAAATGGAACGCCTTCTATATTGTACCATTTTCGAATTCTACGTTGAAAACTGAACACTTTTTGTATAACCAACTATATCTCTAAATTCAGCGGTTTTCGAAATATTGACGTTTGAAAACATTGATATTGTTTTTTCTGACTTCCGATTTCCGTAAAAAAATTGACATTTCTGGTTGAATCGAAAAATAGCATCAAGTGATAGCTCATAGAAAACTGAAATACGAAAGAACAAGCCGTTTCGCTTTAATTGAAACCGTCAATTTTTTCGAAAACCGCTGAATTTAGAGATGTAGTTGGTTATACAAAAAGTGTTCAGTTTTCAACGTAGAATTGGAAAATGGTACAATATAGCAGGCGTTCCATTTAAAAAAAAACCTACATGACGTCATATCTCTCACCTGGGACACCCTGTATACTAACTTTTTACTTTAAAAATGCGCAACTAAAAATACTAATTGACATGTTCGAGCGTTTTTCCGATAATGAAATATCTGAATTTTAAATGAATTTGTGCAAGACTTTATGAACTCGTATATGTTTATCGAAAATACAGCTTTACTCAATTTTGTGCACAACGTCCACTGCGAGGGAAGTTTTGAGTAAAGCCCTTTACAGATTTTTTTATAATTCAATAGGTTCTTTCATAATTGTAAATTTAATAGTGGCAGTGCATTGATATTAATCAAAAGCAATTTTTGACAGGTAGCAATTAAATTTCGAATTTCAATTTTTCTTATAATGGGATTGTAAAGAGTGAATCGCTTCAAATTACCTTCAAAAATAGCAGTTTGCGTTCAGTGACATCGAGACAAAGTATAGGGTTACTGAAGGAATTAACGAACAATACCACAAAGGTCATCGCGCAAGATGTCAAAGTCCTGTTTAAGAGCTGATTTTATGTGACTGACTGCTAGTCGAAGTAATGAACGCAATGGTCGTTTTGGTATAATTATTTAAATAATTTAGAGGTCTAGACTATACATGCAGAACAATATGTCAATTAGTTGTTTTTATATGAACCAAGGCTGTGCGACGTAGACATAACGCAGCATTCGTTTGTAGTCAACTGAAAGTTGCCACACTCCGCGACGATTAATTCAGTTTAATCGTGGCCAATAATTTAAATATGGCTATAAAATTTTAATAACAAGCTTATATACGGACGTCGATTGCAGGAGGATGGAAATTTTTGCCACGAAGCTAAAAACTTGGAGCAAAATTAATATTAGGAACTTTCGTAATGAGTTAGAAGTTTCTTTTTGTTTGATAACGGTTAATTTAATTTTCCGGAAAGAACTAGCAATATGCAGTTTTATAAACGCGAAATTTCTTTTACACAATTTTTGCATTATCTCACTCGGTTGATAATGATTGATACGGGGGAAAATAACGGCCGAAATGCATTAATACGCAATCTCGAACTTAATAATTCAGAACTTTCTCAAAGAAAAAGCGGCGAGCTACACGATAATCTGAAAGCTAGGGGAAATAAATTAATAAATATAACCTGTCCATAGATTGCTTTCAAGCAGCCATTGACAGCCGGCGAAAACTTTAAAGGGGGCCACACACGCAAATAAATGGCCCCCGAAATGAAATTTCTTTAAACGCGATTCCTTTTGACGACTCCGAAACGACTCCGAATTTCAACGCTTTTCCTTACTTTATGCGTTTTATAACCGAGCAATTAAAGTTGGCAGTTTCCTTATAGAGTTTAGGGATCCTGGGATGAAAAACGAGCGATGGCGAGCAGAAAGTAATAAGAGCTCTAAAGGTAAAATTTATTAAGAATAAAAAATCAAAGCACGGGATCGAATACTGCAAACAATGGAACTTATACGTTCCGCAAGTCAAATATATTTCTCTGAAAGGGCGGCGGCATCATCCCGCTTTCAAAACACCTCTACATTCTTTTTATTCATTTCTTTCTTTAGCCTTAAAGAACATTCACGCACTCCCGGCCATGAAAATAGCTTCGGATATTGTGGTTAAGCGTTCTATTCTATATGCCAATCGCTTTTTTCTATGTGTTAGCCGCGGCTTCCCACCCAATAAGGATCATTTCTGTTTACTTACGTATTGGCAAATAACGATCGTATTATATCCCTGAATAAAAATTGCTGAATTATCGTTCGAACCTTGTATAAAGTTTGAATATTTTATGCGGAAAATGACGCAAAATTTTATACGCTTCACTTTTGCTGCCAGCAATCGATTTCCAACTCCTGATTGTGTGCGGTTAAAAACAAATTTACCTAATGATTTCATAATCACTGACTAGGAGACCTATTTACATGTGGTTATAAATTTTAAACACAGCTAGGAGGGTCGATCAACCCCTTTATTATACTAAAGCGATAATCGTATCTGAAAAAATTGCTTTCTTTACTCGCAAACTTTTATATTATAGACATGCCGACTGCATATTACTTTGCTTTAATTAGCATTTGTAGACATTAGCTCTTTCTTCTCATTTTCTAAACCAATGCAAGATGACATTATGGAAACATGCAGTAACAAGTTTAATAGCACATATTACATTAAAGATATAATTATAGAACCAGTTGTTACTAGGACGGCTAAAGGTTGAAACAGCTGTCGAAATGATATTTTGTCTTATTTGTAAAATATCCTTACACTACCCTAACATACAATTAAATTGAAATATTTTAAAGCACTAAACTAAACTGCTGGACAAAATTTTTGCATCACAAAAAAATTATTCTGAAAACTACGTTTTTCATATTATTATAAGGGTGTTACAGCTTCACAATAGTAAAAAGAATTATTATAAAAGATTTGTGGAAATTTATTGCGTATTTGAGGCAAAACAGTAAAACTTTACTACAACTATCTTAAAATCTGACCAATAATAAACAACAAATTTGAGAAAAAACACACACAAAATGATTTTAATAGCATGTCACACCTCCTCTTGCTCTCACTATTTCATTGAGTCTTCTCGGCATTGACTGAATCACACGGACAATGTAATCCTGGGGAATGCTTTTCCATTCCTCTCGGAGAGCCATTTCCAGCTCTCTTAAAGTTGTGGGACGATGTACACGAGCTTGGAGGAGTCTTTTTAGCATGTCCAATACATGTTCTATAACATTAATATCAGGGCTTTTAGCTGGCATAGGCAAAACATTAATGCCAACTTCTGCAAGGTATTCTCCGATGACACGAGCAACGTGAGGCCTGGCGTTATCTTGTAAAAGGAGAAACTCTTCCCCAATAAAGGTCGCGAAGGGTACCACATACTGTTCGAAGATGTCCTCCACATACCTTGCAGTAGTCAATGTTCCCCTGGTAATGATGTGCAGCTCGGTACGTGCCGTTAATTATATGCCTTCCCACACCATTATGAAGCCTCCTCCAAAGGCGACCCTTGGAACCACGGTACATTCTAAATAACATTCTTTTCTGCGTCTCCATACTCTTTGGCGCCCATATGGTGAATGTAGACCGACATGCGACTCATCTGTAAAAATGGCATGTTAACATTCTTCCATTGTCCAGTGGGCATAATCTCTGACAAATCTTAATCTAGTAGCTTTGTGAGCCCTGGTGAGAAGAGGTTCTTTGGTAGGTCGTCTGGTGGTCATGTTACCTTGCTTTAGCCTTCTTCTGACAGTTTGTGACGACACTGCTACATTCCGTGCCCTTCGTAGCTCATCCCTAAGCTGATTGCTAGTTTGAAATCGATCTCGAGACACAGCCAAGCGGATAAAACGATTGTCCCTTTCTTGGGTACATCTAGGACGTCTTTGCCCTCTTCTTCTTGTGTTATTTCCAGTCTCCCTGAATTGTGTCAATACTCGGGAGACAGTAGATTGGTTCACACCCAGGCGATCTGCAATATTTCGCTGGCTTAACTCTAACTCACCATACACGATGGCTCTACTTTCATTAACTTCCGAAACATAACGTTGGTCGTTCATGTTGATTAGCTTTTCTTCAATTTTTCAAAAAAAGCCGAAGTACCGGCATTAAATTTTGTTTCTGCACGATGTAAAGGCAAGCTGATACATGGGAGCAATTTGACATTATTCTGATTTTTTCCTGCACCTCGTGCAATTGTTTTGGTTTGGTGTTGCTTGTTTGCTAGGATTGGCCAAATACACTTTACAATAACAAATCGAAACAACTGCATCTGTTCTGAAAATATTAGAGACCTTTATGAACTTTTTTCTGTGATGCGATAATTTTGTCCAGCAGTTTACATTTAATTAATGTGAAATTTAAAAATCATTAAAACCAATGAATTTTTTAAATTTATAAATCAAGGATAAATACACCATAGTCACCCTTCCCGATCTTATTATAATTTTCAGATTTCAGATTTTGATTAATGCGGTGATTGCAAATGCAACGACGCAAGCTGAAATTGCTTTTTGCAAAATAATTAATTTAGCTTGAAAACTCGCTAAGTGAAGTGAATATTGCAAGGAAGGGTGCAGGATCTACACTTACCTGCATCTTTTGCGAGGCTGGGTACACAGCTATCTGATATACAGGAAACTATGAAAATGCATTTTAAAATTGCAACAACCGCTCTTGCAGCAATCGCCCTAACCTTGATACATCTAAAGAGTAGACATTGGAAACCAGGCCAGCATACACTGCTATCTCTTTCTATTACATGGTGTTATTGCGGAAATTTATTTTAGACAAAACACGTTTCAAAATGTAAATATAAAATTTTAATCATCACATAAATGCTGACTTGTAATTTAGTTTATGCGATTGAATTTATATTTTCTACAGACCAGTTTATTGGTGATCTGTTTGTTGTTTTTGCTGTTTTATTTTCGGTTCGAGTTGTTTCCCCTTACATAGAACTTATTGTCGATGTGCTTAATGTCACTTTCACATATATCCGACATAATACACGACAAACTTGTAACCAAAAATATAGTGATATTTAGCTAGTCCCAATGGGTATTATATTAACTATACCTAAGTAAGCAGATCATAAAAAACATTGCAACAAGAAAAATTGATACCTAAGTATAGTTAATAGGTAAGTATGATGCACCTTATTGAAAAAGTAAAGCTTCTTAAGCTTTGCTTGGTAGATTGCGATTTGGAGCTCATAATTCTGATGACCGTTCCTCAGAATATTCAAAATATTAATGATGTTTACCCTTTTTATTTTTAAAGTCCACCTAGGTTTATTTAGCATTTAAATTAATGCGCGCTTAAATCCTACCCGAAAATGATGTATTGTGATTTTATGATAGATGGAAAAGTAGCGTAGAAATAAGTAGCAATGTAAGACTGGAGAAAGAAACGTCATCGTAAACACAGATGCCCATCTTGCAAGATGCATGAAAAAACAAATGTACGTCTGTAGATAGTAAAGTAAGAATCGAACATTCGTGAGACCAAGCCAGACACAACTAAAGCAAGAGAAACGATGTGAAAACTATTAGGTCAGTACATGGAAAAACGCTGCGCAATTGAGGATGCAATAATGACTTATTAGAGAAAAGTTTGCAAGACGTAGAGAAGTGAATAAGCGAACGAAAATAAAGCAGAAAATAGCATGAAGATCGATAGGCAGTTCAACGAAAAGATGGCGGAAATTTTGGGCATAGACGTCTGAAGAACAGGCATAAACTGGGAAAACAAGCCGAAAACCACGTAAATGAAAGAAGAAGACGAAGTAGTATACATGGTGTGTGTTTGTCTCAACCTCTTAACGCCCGAATTTACTTCACGAGCAGATGTTGTTTTTTCTCGTGTTTCTTTAGCTTCAAATGTGGTTAATCAAATAGCTAAGGATATTAGCAATTGATTTTTGACTAACCGGGAAAAAAATTAAATGTTCCCCAATGGAACTATGGTTCATTATAGACTACAAGTGAAACTCAATTCTCAATTCAAAATATAAATGAATTTTATATTTAACTCAATCGGTTTTATAGCGTTTTTTGTTCTTCTCTTGATAGTCTGTTTCGACACTTCCACTACTACCATATCCACCTATCTTTTTTATGCTTTCTGTTCTCTTTCCCAGCAAAACCTAGCAAATCCTAGGCGTCCTTTATATTCAGTTCTGCTTTGACCATATCTTGTCTCAAGCATTAAGAGATCATTTGTAAATTTATAAAATGCAAACAACCTTTAGATGCCATTTATTACCTTTTAGGCATCTCTGCAGTAATGTATCACAACCCGTGTAACAAATCCGCTCTCCCCATGAAGTTGTTATATTGCTGTATCATCTATGGACGAGAGATGTCTACTATAGTCTTGCCTTTACGATCAAATCGCTCCACTCCATTGGACGGGATTACAAAATGTGTCTTTATTATGATACCACTTCAATTCTCGGACTTGGATATTATTTATAATACCCTTGTATTCTTCAAAGGTATCTTTATTTTCCTTTTTCACTTCCTTATCACTTGTTAACTGTAATCCTGGAAGTCGGTTTTGCTCACAGTTCTTAAACTTTGTATTAATTCTTTCTAAAAAGTTGTCATCAAATTTAAAGAGGTAAACGAGTTATCAAGAAAGAGTAAGTGATTCTGACGTTTAGGTGTTGAATGCGCTAGGCGAAGAACGATATTACCACTAGTTTCAATATCCTATTTCCCAGTTGTGGGCAGAATCTTCCTAGCATGTATTTTATAATCTTGGGTGAGTCCATTGTGGTCACATAATACGAATATTTTTTTAGCTTGTTTATTAATGGTGTTTCGACTGCAGAGGTCCTTAACACCCTGGAACAGTAATATTACATATTTCTTACATTACAAATTATTCTATAAGATGTGCGATATTACAAATTTTAATAAACTGTAATACGTCTGTGATTGAGTGTGTCTTGTTAGCGAGGGCTTCTTTCAACGTGACTGGAATATTACAATGTCGTCTTTGTATTACATATTTTGTACATTCTAGGATAATGTGCTCTACTGTTAGACCTTTATTACAAGCATCACATATTTCTGGGTTAGTTTTTTGTAATAAATATTTGTGCGTCAGTAATGTTTGTCCTATTCTTAATCTTGTTAAAGCGACTTGTTCCTTCCGGTTGCTCGGTAATTTCCATTCTGCAGTATTTTCTTTGATTGTTCTTAATTTGTTGTTGGTTGTTGTGTTCCATTGTTGGTCCCACTCTTCCTTAATCTTCTTCTTTGCTATACTTTTGCAGTCTGATGTTGAGATTGGCTGTTTGATAATTTCGGTTGATGTGGAAGCGTCCTTGGCGGTTGCATCAGCTGTTTCGTTTCCTCTAATACCTGTATGTGATGGTGTCCATATTAATATAACTTCGTTCTTCACATTGGCAGTGGTGGCTGTATGGATATTTTTTTGAATTTCCTGATGGTTGGACTTCTTGTATAGATATCGGCGACAGCTTGGAGGGTATTTGTCGCACATTTCACTAAATAATTTTTGGTATATTGTAGGGCAGGTTTTGCATTCCCACTTGTTTGGTTTTTTGGGATTATATTGCTTCAATGGATACTTTTATTTACAAGGTACAATTTTTTCGTCGAAGTATGACATTTAGATTTGAGGTTTGATTTGTGCAACAATTTTTTCATATGAGTTATTGGTAGGTCCAATTTTGAGTAACGTATCACGATGGAAACGATCGTGTTCCATTTTGAGGTAGATGTGCATCATCGCTGAAATGCAAATTGTTTTTTTAAGTGTTTTCATCTATTTATCGACAAAACATCGGCATGGATATTCTGCATGGTGACGTCTTGGCAGACTAAAAACTTGAGGAGAAGCAAAAGTTGGGAGATACGAAGGGTTCTCATTGTCATCCGTTGAGGTAGAACGTCAGCAGAACGTCATCATCTCAGTCTTTTAGATCCTAGATGATGAAGTATCTGGCAGGCTATCACTCTGGTAACAGTCACGATCGTCGTCCGAATCACTCAAACTTTCATCTTGAGTGACCAAGGAGATATAAAGCTATATAAATAGTATAAGCCATCGCCATTTTCTATGGTGCAACATCATCACTCGTTTGAGATGTAAAATTATTTTTTCAGTCCAATATTTCTTAGCCTATTGTGGACAATTTTCTGTTCTCCCTTTGCAGGTATGCCAGAAGAGCATTTTCTTAGACTCTCTTGCATATTTACATAACGTAACTTTATCTTTACAAGTCACTCTTCGTTACTGTATTTAACGATATATTTTTGAGCAAGGTTAGAATGCTACAAAGGACTTCGTAATTGAAGAATAAACCAAAAAACCAAAATAGTGTTCAACAAAATGCCGATTCATCAAGGGGACTTATTTCAACACAAACAGTTTCCATCGATAATTTACTTGTCTAATTAATTGACTATTCACATTTCTTGTTACATTTAATGTTTAACAATCAAAGAAACGCAACCGATCTCTCCCAAACGCTTTTCAGATCATTTCGTTAATGTTTAACACAAACTGGTGACGAAATCATCCTGATAAGTTTTGTCGTTTTCAAATTATCGTGTTTACAATTGGAATTCACTAGGCAATTAAACTGATATGCCTATAAATAATAAAATATAGTATAAATGTTGTTCTTCATTTACTTTTAAAGCTATGTAAGCAACGATGTGCTTTTAATAAATTTATTAAGGAGAAGTTATTTGTAAACATGTATAACACTAACTAATAAGAAATGAATTAATGAAACTCAGAAATTTCAATTAAGTACATTTAAAAAGTTGTTTATCTATGTTTTCATTTATCTGTGCATCCAAATTCCTCTTAACAAAAGCTTGTATTGACTGATTTCTGATGCGGTACTTCCGGTTTTTACAAATACCATCTTGTATTTCTTTTAAAGACTTTGAAGCTCTAGATGTATTAATCGCACTCCTGCTCATCTAGCCATTCCAGGAGGACATTCATCAACTTTATAAACGATGACTTAAGAATGTCTTTCTGTTAAATAAATTATTGCACAAACTACCTAGCAGTTACGTTAAATGAAATAAAATTCATTTAAAGATTAACCAATACTATAAATAAGTATAACTATTTGAAGATATTTACTTCTGCATTTTATAAAAGCACCTGTTTATTAAAATCCCACTGTCAATTTCCAAAATTATCCACAAATCTACTCGATTTCACACTTAACTTAAAAGGATTTTTTTACTTAGAAAAATCCTTTTTTGGGAAATACGCCACCGAACTTTGGGTTTACGCCTGATACTCTGACCAGGCCAAGAGGTTCGTCCCTCGAGAAACAGATATCGTTAATGGTACCATCCTCAATTACTTAAGTTTGACTGTGGCCCAGGTTTTGTTCCAGTCAGCGAATCGACCTGCCCTGGTTGGATTAGCATTAGCATGCACGACTACTGGATTTCAATTCAGTGACGACTTACTTGGTAATTCTTACATTAATTAGTAGATATTTCGAACGAAGTAAATTAAAATTATTCGACTTCAATGTTAAGGTTCCTCATTTTTACATAGAACATCGTCGCCATTCCCGATATTATTATAATTTTTAGAATAACTTTTCATTAATGAGGGATTGCAAAATTTAGAACGCAAGCTGAAAATGATTTTTTCAAAATAATTAGTTTAGCTTGAAAAGTCGCTAAGTGAAGTTAAAACTTCAAGGAAGTGCAGGATCTACACCCAACGGCATCTCTTACGAGGCTAGGTACACAGCTACCTTATATACAGCAAAATATGAAAATGCATTTTAAAATTGCAACAGCCACTCTTGTACGAGCCCGTTAAAAGTATTAATTTATATGCAGATACCTGAAATCAGTTGCTCTAGAAAACGTTAAAATGCAGGCTGCATCTTGTAATATAATTTTAGAAATAATCTCAGGCCTTAATCAAAATTAAACATACTAATGACGACTATAAGCAGCATCGCGTAGATTTGATTCCTAATGAAAATTTTCCTAAAGAACGCTCTAAAACTGAGCCTTTACATATCAAGTTTAAGAGAAAGAGTGACCTAGGCGTTTTTATTGTAACGCCGAAAAACTTCTAAGTTGCTTTGAGGAGCAAAGGCGGCCAACTTTATATTATAAACAAACTGAATTTCAGGCAATGCAATTATGGAGACGAAATATGAGAGAATCCACGATAATTTTATTACTTTTCCGAGATGCCAATTCTGATTTGCAACAGCAGTTCTTTCCCAAGGATCTGGAGAGTGCATAATAATTCATTAATTAAATATCTGAAATTCTTAAAGAACGAGTTAAAGATTTACAAGAGAATGTTCGGCAGCTTTCAAAAGCAAAACTTTTATGATTTACAAAAGCGCGTTAACTAAAAAAAAGCTGGCAGGACCTTCCTGGAATTACAATTCATTTTTGGATGACGTAATTATGGATATTTTTTCAATTGATAAATGACTTCATTTCTATATTCCAATGTTTGACATAGAAAAACGATTGGAACACTCATTCTTTCATGATTTCGTAGCAACGCATAGGCATTGTTTTAATTGTTTCTATGTTGCACAGGTCCATGAACAATAAAAATGAAAATGCTATATCTCCGATGCTTTAGAGAGTACGATAAAAGTGCCTTGCATTGAATCATATATAAAAATGCTCTATTCCCAGTTATGGGAACTACCTTGGATATATATTAAATTGTGTAAATTGTTGTTTTCATTTGATATTTAAGTTACTACAAATGTGCATTACTCCTATTTTTTTTAAATCGCTCTTTGTTGGAACTAATGTAAAAATATCATGTTTTCTTAACGAAGATATCTCGGTAGATCTGTCCATATAAAGCAAAGCTTAATATTGTTTGAGCCAATTCTCATTTACTTACTAGCGCTTAAGATTAGTGCTTTTCAATTTTCATAATCCTATACAAAAAGAACTGTAGCTAGACGTTCAATAAAAAAGGCAACACGTTATTCATTTTACCTAAATTATGTGATAATGGAGAGGTAAATTATTATTAGTGGTAGTTTTGGATACACAAAAGGTTTCTAAAACAATTACTAGCGAAGTGCTATTGAAGACATTGAAAGTTTACAGACTAAATGAAGAGGAACATGGTTAGTTTTGGACTTATTTGACAAACATAACCGGATAGACTTCATTCAATAAGGAGGCCTCAGATGCTTTTTTTAAATTTAGAAATTCCTCAAGTATTGGATACAGGTGCAATACACAAATTGAACTTACCTTGCCTATTTTTCCTTGAAAATGATATCCCAAGTCAATGAAAACGTGTACTGCACTTTGCTTCACAACCAATAAAACTATGAAATCCGATAGAACTACATGAAACAACACACCAAAATACGTTAACTATAGTTTCAGTTGGGTACAGCTGCAAATGTAATAAAGTACCATACAAAAATGATCTACGCTCATGGCTTCACACTGGATACAAACAACAGAAGTCAGTTTTGATGGCCTGATGACAAGTCAGCCACCGATTACAAACAACGATCTATACATCCCAGTGGGGAGTCACTCAAGGTTTAGGTGCGCTAAGCGATCGATTCTTAAAATGTTCCACACATGCAGCAACTCAATTCAGTAATTCCAAAACGATGGAATGAGTGAGCGAGAACGAAGCTAGCCTTAGTGGCTGGACACCGAGGTGGATATCTCGGATTGAGTAGACCCCTGTTGGAAGAAACGGGAAACGGTAACGGCAGACGGCGTCGATATGAAACGGCGTAGCTACGAAGGCCATTTCGATATGGGGGCGGGGTCGAAATGAAGACGGAGTTAAGATAAAGTAATGGAGAGCGGAACCGAAATGCAGTTCTCTGAATTACCAACGAGAGCAAAATAAAACTTCAAAATAAGGTTATGCCTGGTAGGCTTGACGATCCGGCGAAAAGCGCTGAAAGTGCAACTACCACCGTAAATACTACAAGGTGACAATCACAACGCACTAAGCGAAAGACTCTTAACCAGCGTTCGCGTGAAGAAGTTTAACGAAATTCCTCCTTCCGCCGGCATAAAAGTAGTGGCGGCTTTTCAAACCGACGCAACAATGTTCTTAATACAATAAGAGTCAAATTAAATATATAGCTTAGAAGTTTAATATACAGAGAGAGTTGTTGCACCACGGTTCTATAACTGTACTGCCATACTATTCTTAGACAACGAAAATTAAATTGGTACACTGCAAATCTATAATAATAATATTATATATGTACTGATAAGAAGCAGTATCTCATATACAATTATAGAAACCAGTAAATCAAGGGCTAATTGCAAAACTAAGAAAAAACATGTAGATGGCTCGGACCAATCCTGAGAAAACCTTATAATGATAGTTCTTGAATAAAAACATAATAGAAAGGGAAATCCAGTGAAAACGTGGAGGGGAATCACTATCGACGAATATAGTAAAACATACAGCGAAAGAGAATAAAGAGTTGAAGGAATTACTGGAAACCACTTGTGGCGAGCAGGAAAAATATACAGTCAATTATCAAATCAGAAGAGGAAAGATCCACAGAGGAATTAAGGTTCAAGATACTCTATCAAAGCGTCAAAGCAAAATAGAGAAAAACAGAAGGTTATACATAAAAACATTAAGAATTATCACAAAAGCCTTAAACTTTTGTCATAGTTTATCATATTTTTAGATTATCTTCAGTGCAAATTCAAAATACGCATATAGATGAGATTAAATTGCCGTAACATTTTAACGGCTTTCAGGAGGTTGAGAGAGTAGTTAATACCTCATTTCACAAAACTCCGTTATTCAATAAATACTTTAGCAAAGCCGTTGGAACAAAAATAATAGATCAGACAACTAACCCAAGTAATGGCAAAGCAAATTAATGGTTAAAGTTTAAACACTTGTATACATAGACGCACGCTGTTATATAACCCTTTTTCGAACGGTTATTACAATTAGTAAATTGGATATCTACCCTATTACTTAGTTAACAGAAGTAGTATCTAGAATAATGTATTAAACACTTACCTTGTTGCTTTTGAATTACTTTCAAAATTGACATACCTCGGCTAGTCAGTTTATTGAGCAAATAAGAATCTATCTTCCTCAGCTAAATGAGTAAAAGTTATAATAATGATTCTCTTTATAAGTGAATACCTACTGAATTACAAAATTATTATTGTATTGACTTCTTTGTCAATCACACTCCTTAGTACTTTTAATAGAACCTTCTTTTAAGTTAGATTGTATTATTATGCTTGGTTTGACATTACAATCAATCAAAACCAAATTATTTAATCAAATTACTTTTTCCAAATTGAGGTTAAAATTAATTACAGATACCTAGACCAAAATGATATAAATTTTACTTATAATGGCCGAAAACGTCGAGTACCCGAATCAAAGCAAATTTAGAAAACTTAATATTCTAAATTGCGCTCTAAACCTAAATTACAATGCTTTCTACTAATTTTGTCGTACCAAACTTGTTAATAAAAATTAACTAACCTTCACGAAGATTCACTTGTACCTTGAGTGTATTTTCTATCAGCTCCTTACTGATTGGCAGTCGTCAAACACCTCCCTTGAGTTGTTGAAGACCCAAAATAGCTCGTTGTAGCTCTCGTACCTCTTAATACCTTGATAAACGGTAGTACAGCATGCCAAAATCACTTTCACTTTCACTTACTGATGGTTTAAGTACCAATTACCACTTCAAATGGTTTCAAACAATTTTGAAATTATAATATGCGTAATAACTGTGACCTTTGGTCAAATTTGATCGTGAAGAAGGTTATCTTGCTATCACGTACCAAATATACAATATTACTCTCACAATTAAAGGAAAGTAAGCCCTTTAACATGACTTATTAAACGTAGATTATTCAAAATTAAAGAAGTTTTTTCACTTGCAGTAAACAACCCCTTGGTTACCTATTGCTACTACTACCAGTTATCTCTCACCAACTGTTATCACATGATACCCTTTAGATATCTGGATATTAATATTGAATTAATTAAGCATCCATACAGCATGCTGCATTACAACGCGCACACACACATACGCTGAGCTTTTGCAGTGAGGATATCTACCGAAAAAACGGCCATTGATAGCTTGCTTACCATTTGGCCTGCGAGAGACTTTAAGAAATATCTCATAATTACAGGCGAGCAGTGCTCGTAGAGTCCATCTCTCGTCTTGAGCCTGAAAAGTAGGTATAAGGAGTACATACGGATCATATAACAGCCTGCGGAAGTACAGTGCTGTAGTTCTTTATTTTTGTCATATAACAAACCATTTCGAGATGATTTACTTCGACACGAAGTGAACGAAGTATTGAAATTCGAAAACCACTCTAGTCAAATATCTCACTATATGAAATCTCTGCCTCGGCTCTGCGGATCTTTTGGTGAAGACCCCAGCCTATTAGATCCCTCCCTCGTATTGGGGGTACCTAAGCGTGCTGTGCGGTGTACGTATGTTCGTATATGTACACGATTCCGGTCGCCAGGAACCTTCTTGAAGTCTTGGATCTTTTTCATACGATAGGTCGTCCGAAAATGAAGGCAACATCAACTTTTGAGGTATGGTTGAAGGCAAAAATCCAAAGATATGGCACTTTATGATCTTTATCATACAACACTAAAACCTCGCTAAACCGACATATAAATAAAAATCAAAGTCTCGATATACCGATATCCATTCAAAAATGACGGTTAACCTATTCTAAGTGTGACTCACGTTCCATGGGTGTGAATCACGTGCCATGAGCCAAACAATAGTTGCCAGCCCTCAACATGTCCGTATACGTCCGGGTATTGTTATTTTCCTTAATAATAATCACATGTAAACATTTAGGGTAAATCCACTGATGATGATGATGATGATTATAGTTTTTTTTTAATTTAATTAAATTCCAAAGCCTTCTTGTCATAACAGTTTCTTAAGAATCGCAAACAACACATACCAAGTTGAATTGATTAGATTTGCCAATTTTTAGTATGTGTATTTAAGTTAATTTCATGAATTGATTTTTTGTCTTATTAAAATTTGGTTGGAATGAAATAATTAATAAATTTGTTTTGGTTAAGCACGAAAAGAAATTTTTGTCTTTTATTTTTTACATGATATAACGAACAGCATTCAACTGATTTCTTAAATACACTCATTAATAACACATTCAATTTGTTAATAAACGCGAAGATAAGGTGCGGAAGTATTCTTGGAAATCACCGAAGGCCGCGTATCAATAGTTTTTATAACAATAGACTGATTCATAACATTGAACTGTGAAGCGGAGTGAAGTGCGTATTGACAATTTTTATGATAAATAACTGGTTCATAACATTTCATTGAACTAGCGAAACGAAGTGATGCTGAGTGTCAAAGTATTCTTGGAAAGCACCGAATGGCGTTTATTTGGGGTGGGGGAGTACCGTATATTTGTTAGTTAATTTACAGATAATCCTTCTAAACCCACAACAATTCTTGCAGATGACCTGCACAATTGATTTTCCATTCTTTCGGAGCTGCGGAAGAATGTCCAGTCTTAAGCTGCTAAAATAATCAAGAGAGTTACTGAAAACAGAAGCCACAGTACAACTTTTAGATAGTTTTCGCTGCATGCGGAGAAACAAGGCGGTGCCGGTTTTCAGTGGGATTTCGTGAAAAATGCAGAGCCCATGACACCTTGAACTTTGCAACTGCAGAAAATTTTCCGGCTGTAATGGACTGAGTATTAGATGAACACCGTGGCGAAAGAAGGAGCCTCAGACTCGAACTAATCTCAAATTTCGAACATTGAAACCGCTTTCCACATTTCTCCTGCTCGTATGCTAGCATACGAGCATCTGTGATTTCGACTGAACGCAGTTGTCTGCTTGATAGCCTATACAAATTTCCCAAAGGCCTGGAGGCTGATACGTCTGAGTAGAAACATTGTAACGCCTAATATAAAAGCCTAATCCTATTTGAAATGCATTATTTGTTTCTTATTTCCCGGGAAAGGACGCAATTCTTTAGTTGCTGGGAAGATTCAGGCTGCAGGACGAAGGGTCGCATTCAATCATCCCTGCGGTTTATTGTGTTCATTTTAGGATTGCCACTGCCGGAAAAAGGTACACTTTGCTTGTGTAGATTTAGGGCCCGGGGGCGCATTCGATAATTGCTATGGTTCATTATGTTTATTTAATCCTTTGGAACCAGCAAGACTTCTGGTGGAAATAATTTCGCTTTGATGGTTGTTTATAGATTTACAGTCAGTTAATTTTCAATTTTAAAACAACTCCTTTATTATGTGCAATACAATGCTGATATAAGCGGAATAAATCAGGCAGTTTTCTGCTCTCAACAGCATTTTACGTCGGTAACGTAAT
Organism: Agriotes lineatus; assembly: GCA_940337035.1. Taxonomy (NCBI): domain Eukaryota; kingdom Metazoa; phylum Arthropoda; class Insecta; order Coleoptera; family Elateridae; genus Agriotes; species Agriotes lineatus. The sequence continues at coordinate 30,623,544 of OW679202.1, read as the reverse complement.
TAATGCATAATTAATTGTTTGCGCAGAAATTTATTCAATAGTCTGCACTTTCCCTTGTCAAAAGGTTTATTGCTAAAAATCGAACTGAATTTAACTTTTACAAGTGTATAAAATGCTGCACCTTTTTAACTTTGGTCATCATCCTTAATTTTGGATTTTCTCGAAAATTATATCTTTCTGCTTTCAATTCTCACATATAAAAATATACAGTTTGTACAATACTCTACTCAACTAAAAGTAAAGGTTTCACATTTCGACAAAATTCTGGGCTTTGTGGAGGTACTTCTATCTATTTGTTAAGGACTATTCTAGTGCGCACAGATACGTTTACCTAACGTTGAAACATAACTTTGGACCAAGCGTTATATTAACCAGTTTTTCAACGTTATGTGGTTGACTCTTCGTCAGCCTATAGCGGCCTTATAACGTTCAAGGCATGACCACACAAGACCGTTATCTAAACTTTGTCATAGCCATGCAAAACACTTAAGTTTTCAACAACGTTCAACAGTCGTTAATCGTGTTTTTTAGGTTTGGTTGCCCAGTCAACGTTTTATGAACGGCATGTTATCGCACATTTTTCGTTGTAACGTTTGTAACGTCGTTGCCTTTTTAATACAAACTTTACGTGTGTTATACGCTAAAACAAAGCTTTGTTATATAATACACAGAAAACGTTCTGACTCACAGATCTTCCGATTTTATCAACGACACAAATGGCGACCTAAACAGTGAATCCAGATCACCAAACAAAGAGAAAGACCAGCTTGTCAACTTGTCCGCTGTGGTATGGTAGCGTAATGCATTTCAATTGGTCGGCACTATTATGTGAGCAATGACTTTAGCCATAATAGGCACTGCCAACCTTACTACAAAAACCTACAGCTTACGGGTTTTTGTTAGTACCATACCAAAGTTTAACATTGGTTGGTTTAAAATATACTTAGAATAAACGACATCAAAACGTAATTATCACGTTGTTACATCAAAGTCAGATCGAAGTTAAGAGTTGACTAGTGGTCTAACAACCATTTTATGCTGACGTTATATTACGTAATATAGAATATATTAAGTTTCCTTGCACTTATAAACGCCACGTCTACGTTTCACATTAACTTCTGGTATAAAAGGCACTTATAATCAACGACATAAAAACGTAAAAAAATTATTATAACGTTGTTGTAACAACGCTATATTGACGTTAGGGGTCGACTACTAATTTAAAAGGGGTATCATATTAACGATATTTTAACGTAATATGGAAAATGTTAAATTTTCCTGTTTTTATAAAGTAATATCTACGTTTTACATTCACGGCTCATCTAAAAAGCTCTGAAAATTAACAACATATTGGCGTCCTATAACATGTTACGTAAGCATTATAGATAACACGGCTAATGAACGGCATAATTACGTAAACAGTAAAAAAAATTTAAAAAGTCAACGTTTAATTTAGGTTGAGAAAATGACGTTGAGTGGTTGACTAAAATTTAACGTTTACATTTCAATAAATAGTGACTTTTCAACTATGGCATTGGCTTTTCGAAGTATTTTAAAAGTACCTGTGTCTGAAAAATTATCTTTAATCGACATAGGAAACCGAAATCAACTACTAATTTAATTTAAGCAATGTAAATATTTTCATACTACCCCTTAATTTCGTTAAAAGGCAATTGACCGGCAATAAGATTACTTTAAATGTTGTATAATTAAATTTCAACATAACTTAAACTATTACATTTTTTAGCTGTGAACTGTTCCAATGAGTTCGAACGTATTTCTCATTATAATTAAGTTTTTTATATGAAACGGTCTGACCGGCTAGACAATCTTATTGAAATGATTTTTTTTTATAATAATTTAGCCAGATCGACAAACAAATTGCCATACATGGTTTTTTTACAATTACGTTAACACTAAACATAGTTACATGGCCACAGCGTGTCCGTCTTCTATCACTATTATTAGTTTATTTCACATTAACTATTAGCACAAAAATTTCACTACTCGTGTAGGTCTTGTGGTAGTAGTCTCTTCAGCCTATTGTGAATATTTCTTTGTCCTAGGTTGTAGAATACAACTCCTGGGCATTGGTGTAGGGTAAAAATAAATTTGTTGGTGCAGTTCTTAATGAATTCGTTAATTTTAAGAATTCCAACTTCCTCATGTATCTGATCATTTCTTACAAACCAGGATGCGTTTAAAATTATGCGCAGAACTTTATTTTGGAACATCTAGATTTTATTTATATTTGTTTTAGAAGTATTGCTCCATATTGGACAGCAGTATGTGATTATCGGTCGTAGAATTAATTTGTAGAGTAAAAGAGAGCATTCTACCTTTAATGGAGATTTTCTATTTATAATGGGATACAATAATGCTAAACGTGCATGACGTTCGTTTAACTTTTTATTAATATGAAGACTCCATTTAAGTTTTGTATCTAGGTATACGCCTAAATATTTGACTGCTGAGTCCCTTGAGTTCCACTCAATAAATGTGTTGTTAATCGTTAACGGCGTTGGGTTATTAATTCTTCTAAGTGTAAATATTTTGCATTCACACTTTGCTGGATTAATTTTAACTCTCCATTTGCTGAACCACTGGGCCAAGTTGTCAACAGAGACTTGTAGTTCTGATATTGCTGTGGGCAAATCTCTGTGCTGTGTAATAACTGCAGTATCGTCTGCAAACATCATTAGTTCCGAATTAGGTGTTACTGGAATATAGTAAACGTATATATTAAATAATATTGGACCCAAAATGCTCCCTTGGGGAACTCCGGCTTTAATATTTTTATTTTTAGAGTATGTGGAATTTATTCTCACTGCAAAAGTTCTATCTTGTAGAAAAGAGGATATGATCTTAATAAGGTGGGGCGAAATGTTTACTTGAAACAATTTATATATTAGTCCTTTTGTCCATACCTTATCAAACGCTTGTTGTAGGTCGAGGAATGCGATTGTTGTATATTGTCTTGAATGATAGCCTTTTTCTATAACTTCGGTTAGTCGTAGTAGTTGGTGTCCTGTGCTATGTTTTTCTTTAAAACTAAATTGGATCTCCGATGGTACATTTTTTTGAGCACAGTCGGCTTTTAGGCGGCAGTTAATGATTTTTTCCAGTAGCTTTGATATTGTAGAAAGTAGGCTGATTGGCCTATAATTTTCGGGGTTGCTTTTGTTTCTTCCGGGTTCGTGAAAGGGCAGTACGTAGGCGTGTTTCCACTTGTTTGTTAAATATCCCATTCTTAAGCATGCATTGAAGATAGCAACAAGTAGGACAACTGCTTTCTGTAGAAGTTTTTTCAAAATGATATTGGTAATTAAGTCGGGTCCCGGTGATTTTCGTATCTGAAGCTGTTTAATTATCGTTTTCAATTCATTAGGTGATGTTGGTTATATTTGATGGCGAATTGGTTCTAGGTTTTCTGATACATACTTTTCTCCTTCTTCTACTAAGTTTATGTCGGTTGGTATGTTTGGGTTAAGATTGCTTTCAATTTGGTTTGCTATAATATTACATTTATCCTTATCTGTCACATATGTTATGTTGTTTATTTTGAGTGGTGGAATAAGAGTGGGTTATTTTAAGATTCGTTTCGTGGCTTGCCAGAGTGTATTGTCTTTTGGTTCCAGCTGTTGGATATATCTTTGATAATTATGTAGTCTATAATTATCTAATTCCCATTTAACTTGATGACTAAGTCTATTGAGTAGAATTCGCAACTGTGGGTATCTGGAAGTCTGCCATGCTCTTCGTGTTCCATTTTTATATTTTACTAAGTTTAAAATATCTGTTGGTGGCGCCATATTTGGTTTGGAAGTTAATTTATTTTGTTTACGGGCTGCTTTTTGAATGCTCTTATGTATATTATTAGTAAATTGGTCTACAGTAGTATTGATTTCTTCAGTGCTACTTAAATGGCTGAGTATTTTGATGTTTCCATCTAGTGTATTTTGAAACAATCCCCAGTTACTAATTCTATTGATGAGTTTTGGAAGTGGTGGAGAAAATTGCGGTTGACTTAAAAATGACATTAAGACAGGAAGGTGATCCGAGTCGATTTCCACTAAAACATTTTGGTAAATCGGTTTTGTAAAGTTCTTATGTAAGATTATGTCCAGAATATCTGTTTGTCTATCTCGTTGTGTATGTGTGTTCCTCGGGTGCTGATATTTGTATAGCATGTGAAGTAGTGATCTTATGCAACTTTATGCCATCAGGGTTATTCGCTCGACAACCCCATAGTGTATTTTTGCTGTTGAGGTCACCAATTAGTAAAGTGCTTTTGTTATCACTAAGAAATTTTAATAAATCCTGCTCGGCTAATCGACGGTTTGGCTGTTTATAAGCAGCTACCACTTTAACTTGTTCATTGTTGTCCAATTGGAGATCTATCATAGTCGTTTCTAAGTTCGACATAGTTTCGTTTGGTAGTGCAATGTGCTTAATTTTCTTTTTAATGATAATTGCAACTCCTCCAGAAGTAATTGCGGCCGCTCTATCATGCCTGTGTACTATATATCCAGGTACATTGAAGTGTTCATTTTCAATGAGGTGGGTTTCAGGCTATGTCTATATTATGTCTGACTAGAAAGTTTATGAACAAAGATGTTTGGGTTTTGATACCGTTTGCGTTACAATTTACTATTGTTAAGTTATTTATCGTGTGTATTTTACTTGAATCCATATTGAATTAGGGTTGGTGTAATTTTAGCTAGATGAAGTTTAATTGCTTCTATCAATATTTTGACGATCGTTGTTATATTATCCGTTGCTTCTGATTGATTTGATGTGGTGGGTGTATTATTTTGTGTTGCACTAGCGTAGGTCGGTTTTTTGAGATAATTCAAAAACCAAAAATCATATCAAGGATTTCGATGCCACATTTTGTTAGTCCTTTAATTGTGCAACTTTCTTTCCATTTAACCAAATTTGTATCTCTTACAATTACCGAGATCCCCATTCTGGCCCTCCTTATCTTGGACACACTGTATATTGTTTAATCTCTTTATGGATCGTAACTTTGTTAACATATATTTTAATCTAGAGTGCCAGAATATGGCTATATCATTTTAATCACAACGACATCTCTTTAAAATAGATACCAATGTAGTTTAAACGATGAAATCATGTTCAACCGGATATTAGTCACTCTAAAACAACTTTAAACATCATTAAATGTATTTAATCTGGTTTAAAAGGTTTTGATATAATCTAAGCGTTATTTATATCTGGGCTAAATAACAACATTTCAATAAGTTGAATATAAATGTAATTTAAACTTTAAATACAACTGTCTCTTGATCTCGTTGAAACGACTTTAACATTATTACGTACACTTAATCTTTAAACGACACTAAATCAGGCCTCAATAACATTTTCTCCTTAAAATAAATGCAAATGCAGTTAAACCCATAAAATCATGTTCAACCGGTTTTTAGTTTCGTTAAAACGACTTTAAATAGTATCAAATCTATTTCACTTCGATTAAGTGCCAAAACGCATTAAAGGCACTAAATTCCATTTATGGCACATTAAAGTGACTAAAAGTGGTCTCACATTAAATCACTTATAACTATTTTAAATTCTTCAAAGCCACTTTCTTGCTATTAAAAGGCAATTACATTTGGTTTGGTATACTGAAGCCATGTTTAAACCACTTTTATCAAGTTAAAACGGCATTTCATTTAATTTACTCAATTAAATCGCCTTAAAATAATTTTGTATGGTTTCGAATTTGGGTTCTGCATATTTGAAATATGTTAAAATGACTTTAGCTTCTTTTAAATTGACTTTTAATCTCATTTAAGCTACTTTAAATATCCTTTAAATAATTTTTAATTTCGTTGAAAATATTACTGGCTGAAATGATTGTTAATGTGGGTACAGTATTTGAAGTCTCGTTTGAATGACGTTGCTACTCGTTTATGTGATATTTGGTCTCCTTTAAAATGACTAATTTCCTTAAAAATACTTTAAATATTATTTATACGACTGTATCTTGTTAAAACGAATTTTAATATAACTTAAGCATTAAACCACTATATGTTTTTTAATTATTGTTATCTTAAAAGATTAAAACGAATAGATGTTGCTTAAACGACTTTCAATCTATTTTAGACTCTCTGGCATTTCGTTAAAGACGATCGCGTTACAGTAACTGCTATTGTCCGATTACACGTTTGACTGTCTCGTAAAAGGGGTTTTTACTTGGTGCAAATGACTTTAATTCTAGTATAAATAATTCAACCTCAATTAGTTAACACTTTGTATTGTTAAAACGACACCAAATGTTGTTTAAACGACTTTTTGTTTCTTATTCGAGCAATAGAAAGTAAAGACAAATAACATTTTGATCTTTTTAAAATTTATTCAAATTAAAAGTCCATCAAGTAGCAGATCTCTAAAGTCGGCGTTCTAAACTTAGTTTTGCAAATGTCAAAATTAAAAAGAGTTTAAAATAATAAACATATTTTGTTGAAAAGTTATATGAAAAAAATGTTTTATAGCAAAAATAAACAACTTATCTCTCTTCCTCCATACGAGCCACAACTACGCCACTGTTGCCATCATAGCGAGTGGAAATCTATAAAATGTCACCATAATGGTTGCATTATAGGAAGTTACGTGACCTGGAAAGATATTCGTTTCAGGTTTGTTGTATTGTCTCACAGAGTCGAATTTGAGTGTCACAGTTAGGGACGCATTCAGTAGTGAAATTACTATTTTATCAATGATCTATAAAAGCATATCAATATTTCCACGTAATACATTTGTATAGCGATAAGCATATCACAATTTCTTTACATGATGTCGAAACAAGTTTTTATAGAAGAACCAACTTCGTAATTATCTTATTTCTTTTCAAAAAGTGAAATATATGGTTCTGATTCTGGGATGGTTCTATGATCCTACCTTGGCTATTTTGAATTTTTAGCATATAAAAACAAATACCCTTAATTATGTGTCTATTATTAGATGTTTAAAGGACTTTTCCCATTGGCTTTGGTACACTTGAGCTGCAATAAATACAAGGGAACAGTGCAAAACTATTTTTGCTCATGTATAAGGCTGTGCTCTTAGCAGTGTAATTGCAATATCTATAGTATGATCAAATAGACAAACTACAGAAAAAGTACTTCAAAAATTCATTTTAATATTAAGGTAACAAAGGGGGCGATTGCAACGTTTAATAATGAACATTCCTTGCTACTTATTTACTTAATCCGTTGAAGTAGTGTGGAGGTGGACATTCTTTGTGTAATGCTTAAGAGGCTGCAAATTTAGATCCCGTTGCAGCAAAGCACTTGTGCAATATTGAAATACTTTGTTGGTTCCTTCAGCAGAGTGGACCTGTAATTCACTTGCACAGAAACTGTTAATCTGTTCTATGGAATTATGTTTGCAATCGCTAGTTAGATTGTTGCTGAAGACTGAGTGTTGCAATTATTTAGTTACATATGTAAAATATTTTCCAAAATTTTCCACTTTTGGAACTACCTGCTATACTCGCTTACTTTATAGAAGTAACTAATGAATATGAAAATGTTATTATCTGATGTTTACTAACATCCTTTCAGAAATTTTCCGTGCTTTAAAAAAAGGCGATGCTATTAATCCATGAAGAGTAGAATAATATAAATGAGCAACTTGGGTTCGTTCTTTACCAATGTAGACTAAAACATTATGACTAATTATTATCAATTAAGTGGGAAGTTTGTTCTACTAGAGAATCTCTTAGCCATAACTTCTAAAGGAAAAAGTTTATCTTGAACAACAAAGTTCGTGTTTTGTATACATTTAAAAGTTAGTTTCTGGGGGTATATTTTTCAAAATCTAGTTAGACCATCTATCTTAATTAAAATATCCAGCTCAAGTCTTGTAGCAGCGCAAAGAACATCTTCTATAGAATTTAGCGTCGGTATACAGCAACGTAAATTACTAGATACCTCCTCACTTCGTATTACAAAGTAGGTGTAATTTTAAACTTCTCTCTTAACAAAAGTGTATATTCACGTTTAATCAGCTGAAATAAATAGACCTGTAAAGCCTTTGTCTTCCTTGAAAGAAAAGCTTGAAGCTTTGCATTGAATATTTCAAAAGCTTGTCGTCGCAATAATACACCTATAACACTCTGTTTTCATTATATCAGACGTTATTTTGAGATACTAAGAATTTATACCAATACAACTTTGTGTCTGCGTATCGCGCTCTTGTTATTTCTTTCTTTGCGGGTAATTTTCTTATATCTCCGAAATTTCCCAAATAATAAGACGGGTCGTTTACGTTTTCCCTGTTTACGCCGAGAAATAATGCGTCACTTTTTACACGCGCGCATTTGCAGCCGTATCTTGCGACCTTTGTAAAATCCGAAGCTCGCAGCCACGTGGGAATGCAATATTCGATTAAAATGGTTATAAAATAATTAGATTGCGCTCAGAGGAAAAATAACCTCAACTTAATGTCGACTGTTTTAGGTCCGGCGCTTTTCTTCCCCTGGAGTTTAAACATTTATAACGCTGCATGAAGCTTCTCCCGCTTAGCTTTGCACTCGAACATATGCCCTTTTAAAAAATGTCTTTTGTTTGGTGCTAAAAATATTCTTGGGAAACCTTACTAACGTAGAAATGAGAAGATTTTTAATTAAAATCCAGCTCCGCAATTATGCAAAAATAATAAATCTATTTAGTTTCAATAAAACCAGGAGTCCTGCGCTGGACAACTTCGACATCGAATTAAATAAAGCAATTTACCTCTCTATCGAAGCAAAGCCTTAAGGAACTAAACGTAATTAACCAACTACAGATAATATGCTGAAGCTTTACAAGGAATAAGGAAGACACAAGGATCTAATGTGTTGTCACCAAAATAAATACAAATTTATAGCAATCGTTATGGTCTGCAGAAAAACTGAATAGAAGGTTACATCTTTCCAGCCACTTAATTAGAAGCTCGTTTGCTTGTTATTATATATATCTTTTTTAAGATGAATATTATTCACGAAGACGAAAAAGAGCAGGTTTAGAAAGAACTTGGAAGAGGGTATTACAGGAATTCGAACAATTCTTTTTAAATTATCGTAGGAGGTATGAACGCAAAAATATAAAAGCTATAAACACTATGTCAACATTATGCAATAGGTTAATAACCTTCTAAGCCTTCAAAAATATAATTACAGATAGCACCCAATCACAGAACAACAGAATCCATATAGAAACATGAGTATTTCCAGATGGAACTACGTTTACACGTGATTATGCACTGATTGTTAGTAGACACCTCTCCAATAGCATTGGTGTGAAAAACTCAAATGTGAATTAGACCTAATGGTATGAGCAATACATAGCCAACTTCAGAATAAAACATCCAGAACTGTCGGTTCGCTGAATACAATTTGCAATACTTCAGAATACCGTGGACATTTATATAGAAAACACTATAGAAATACAACAGGATAGTGCAAAGTAGGATACAAGAGATTCGTTTGTTACCAAAAATCCCCGTTTACGACATGTGTAGCTCATCTGAATGGAAGAAGGGTTTAAACTGGAGTAAAAACCAGCGTTTACTGGCGAAAGTCATATCAATTGTACTATTACGAAAAATATATTTCCCACGGTTTTCTTGCCTTGCGTATGTATGGTTTTATCACTTGGACTAAAGTAACTGAATTGTCAGTTGTGCAATTAACATTCTGCCATCAAAACTTGAAATTCCGAATCACGTTCTAAGCCAGGCCGAAAAAGGCTTTGTTATCACAAAACTAGAAGAGGGATGGTCACTGCAACGTGTGTCCGATCTAGTTGGTTGCGGAAGAAGCACCATTTCTTAACATAACCTAAAAAATCTAGTAATACGACAATATCCTCAACATGTGAAAAATTACAAGTAGTCAGATACACACTAGCCACTGTGGATAAATCCAAGTAACTAGATTAAGTATCGTGCGAAATATTTGTTCCGCAATAGTACCTTGAACGAGATGAAGGCGCAGAGAAAAATTCGTTTGTTTTTCTTTAGCGCGCCACCTAGCACTGAAGCCAATAATGTAAGAGTTTCACTTCTGGCGATGGGAAATATGTACGGCGCTTAGCTGCAAAACACGTGAAACTGCACCACGCTTTACAAATGAAAATAACACAGTAAATTTTAAAGAACTCTATTGAGATAGTGTTCATAATATTACATTCGAGCGGGCCAGGTTTGCCGCTGTAATTGCAACAACGAAGGATTTCAAAACAATTACTAAGAATTCTACCTACGAGTCATCAGTAAAACTAGCCTATGACCTCCAAACGAATTCCACAGAGAAAAAAAAACATTGATATACTGGAGCTGAGCGCCGAAGGCATTTCTGTACTACGAACGGAAATACGCCCCAAAACTTATTTCATAACGACAGGCTGACTTAAAGCACATGTGCAAATAAGCGGTAATTTACACAAGCAAAGATTCTTATTCTAATTACATAAATCACATTTCAAATTAACAGTAAATCACACATGCAAGATAATAATACACTAGATATGAGAATAGCTCAGGCAAAACCAAGGGAAGTCACAAAGCTCGGACGTCGCACTAAATCGAACTCAGGGTTCGAACCGGAAGCCAAATAAATAGTAAGAACTTTTCCAGAACTTCGTCTGAACAGTGGGCAGCGGTAGTTTAAAGAATGTCCGGAAGGATTCTTTAGAAATGCGTCGGAGTGAGAAAATTGTTGCGATACGAGGCATCGATGGACGATAATAGTTCCTTTAAATCTGATCAGAGATTGACACGAAATTTCCGATGTACTACTTCAAGGCAATACAAGATTCGACATTTCAAACATAGTAGCCTAAGATGTGGGAATGCTGAATAGATACAACAATCGTAGAAAATTTTGCTAAAGAGCCACTGCGAAAGTGTAAGCTTGCATCACAAACACACTTGACTATCCCCGACCCCGGAGCAGGACATTTGGGCGCGGCCGTTTAGGCGCGAAGACACTTGGGCGCAGGGCCACTTGGGCGCGAGGCATTTGGGAGCGGGGAAATTAATTAGAGTCTGAAAATTTATTTTAAATAACGAAAATTACCCAAGGCACTTCCAAGGAGGTGGCGGGCTGCAAAAATTTAATATAGAAATATTAATTGTAGACAGTTAGAACTTTATTAATACAAGTAGGTTCGACGAAAACAAGTTACAAATTTTAACTTTTCGGTAAATACTAACAAATCTTAGCGGAGATTTATTACATTAAAATAATAAGTAGCAAAGAATAAATGAATAGAGTTTGGGTAGTTTATTCCCCATCCAAAATTCAGAATATTGTTTTTATGTTATTGTTTAAAATGAGTAGGGGAAGTGTGGATATCATGGCATCATTTTTTTAATAGCCGATTTTTCTACTAAAATTAGCTCGTGGCCGCACACAGAAGGCAACAAATAGAGCTATCGATAAACCATCCAACCATTTGGAAATTCATCGGCAGCCTGAAAACTGTTCCACGAGGGAGAGATGCTGCTTATGAACAGTTACTTGCGGGAAATAAGCCAACTCCAAAAAAACAAAAAATTATCCAAGCTGATAGAAGAATAAAAAATTTAGTTGAAGATTATAATAATCAATATCATCATGTAGATGGCGCAAACAATAGGAACAGTGTGGCATTTTAAGAGGCATTTCGTACAATTATGAAATGGATGCGTAGATGCTTCTTGTTTATATTTTAAAAATGTTATATATGTTACTTTCAGATTAATATGTATTACAATGGTAAAAATTGAAAGAATAATTTTTTATTATTAAAATTAATCTTTTTATATTATTATTTATTATTATTCTTATTTCTGCTTTTATCTTCAGTTAGTCAGTTCATAACATAACAAAAATAATTGATTACTTTAAAATTTAACGGTTTATTGTTAAGTATTATCATTATCATTATGATAACAAAACTCGAAGTCGACTAGTTTCGGTCCACACAGAACACATATTAGAAAAATTTTAAAAATAGCATAGTATTACTCATTTACCAGTACAATAAATGTATTTCTACTTAAAATTAAGTTCAATACTTATATATAATCTATTTCCATCTTTATTTCAATTCAGAATTATTATTTCATATGTAACATACTGCCTTTTTTATGTATTCCGAATTATTTAAAAACTTATCTAATATACTGCCTTCTTTATTTCTATTCGGATTTATTTCAAAATTTATCTAATATAGATACTACCACTATTTAAAATTAATCTCATAACGGTTTCAATAAATAAATAATTAGATTATTCTTTCAATATTGTTTGATTAATTACATTAACTTCTCAGGATAAATAATGATTTAATAAATGTTTGTTCATTTATGCGAAATTTAAATTATTCACACTTAATGTGTTCCTAAATCCCAACGTTGACCCTTTCTCGCCCAAGTGTCTCGCGCCCAAGTGTCCCCGCGCCCAAACAGCCGCGCCCAAATGTCCTAGACCGCCCCGACCCATACTAGCGTAATGCTTGCTGGTCAACCACTCAAACTGAACTGTCTTGCACTGCGCTGACTTTTGAGTCGAGCTTTTCTTCAGTGAATTGCTAGAAGAACAATGACAGCTCAATAATTTTTTACGAACGGTTAGCGTGAATCCACAAGGGATGTACGAAAACTTTCTTCAGGGATGCGTGGTAATGCGAGAACGGCAGCGATACAAGGTGTTGATAAAGGATAACGGCTGCTGTAAAGCAGGGCAGAGAACGATATGAAATGTACGCGCTACTTCAAGATGAGAATTTTAAACTGCGCTTTGGGGGAAGGTAAACCGATAATCATCGTAAATTTGCAAAAGCGGCACGGTAAGGCTTCATCAAACAACTAAATTTACAGAATAGTACGCTTACGTCACAACCGCAAAAACCCTTAACTTGATTGTTTCTGGTAAGCTCTATAAATGAACGGCACCGTCCTGCGCCCGATAGACGTTGGACGAGCGTCACGCACACCTCACAATGTAAGCGCTCTGCTAAGCTAAACCTATAAAACGCGTCAGCGCTAGTAACGAAAACTAGTGTTATAATTAAAATCATTAAGTCGCATTCAAACGTGCAGCTTCTGATCGTCTTGGAACTCTCATAAAATATTCATGGTTTCAGGCATATTATGATCAAATTGTATGGTGAAAAGTAATAGACAACACTGTGTGAATAAAAAAACGTAAGAAAGAATAGAAATACTATGTTTGAAACCGCTAGTAGTGGAAAATTCTAATTATAGACGAGTAGCAAATATTTAAAGAAAACACGAAAGCGAGTGCTACTTTTTTTGTTAAAAAGTAATCGATATAAGCCCTGCACAAAACAGAATAATAATATAAGACCTCACCATTTGCTTCAATATGTTAATTCATGGATTATAATCAAAACTGACACATAAGTTATGCAGCTACCATCGCTTTGTAACAAAGGCTTTGGGGACAGATCACAGACAGAGTAATTTCTCTCAACATGTCGACATCCGGGACTCTTCATTGTCTGTCAAACCAAGCAGGTAAAAGCTTACCAAATACCGAAGGAGCAGACAATGGGTATCACTGTATAAAAGGGTTTGCGACATTATATTAAATTGTGTACCAGCATACGTTTGAATATTAAATTAGTTTGTTAATTTACTCTGCATTTTTTACAAACATTACAGCAAATCTTGAGACGCTGTCTTATAGTATGTCACTCATGCGGA